>CAHIKZ030005486.1:0-180000 GCA_903632075.3 Acanthosepion pharaonis | reverse complement strand
AAAAAGACTTGACAGAAATACTTTGTAAAGAATTAAAAAAAAAAACATTGATTTGAAAAGGTTTGCTGCCCAAAGACACAAACATAATGATTACATAATGTACAAGTAGAAACTTTTTGATATATTTAACGTTACAGAAATAACATAATTCCTGTTCTTGAAAATCGCCCTATAAAACATGTGTCAACGGTGATTTTCTTTTCTTTTTATTATGTCATAATGACACACTAAATTGCTAAGTGTCTCTATGTTGTAAGAGCCGAAACGGTGATTTTCAAAACTTCCCATAATCTCATAACATAGTAGATGGCCAAAGTATGATACTGGATCCTTACTGACATTTCCTTGATAATGGTGATTACTTAATAGTGTCCATCTCCTTTCTAAATAACATTCCAAGTTATCCCTGTCGTGATTTATTAAGGTGAATGCAGAAGTGCAGAGTGAAAACAATCTACTTCAGTCAGGATTTCTTGTTCTGTCAGCTATCTTAGATTATACGGTAAAGACCTTGGTAATAAGGAGTCAAAGTATCTCCACTTCTCATGCCAAAAACCTGAATTGTCTCTACTTTCAGTGTAGTAAAGAAACAACAGTTTAAAATGTTTTTTTTACATATGTGATAAAATACTTTGGTAAAATTTTTTAATGTCTTTCTCTCAACAGTCTGAAAATTAATTATTTTCATGATTGAACGAATAATGGAGGCCTCGATTCCAATTTCTTTGGGGGATTTTCTGGTTCATAAATATGAGGATTTTATAGAGATGTCATTTAAACTGAAACATAACACTAATTTTTACAAGCTAGAGAAAGATAATTAGTTAATTTTTTTACGATTCCTGAAGGCTGAATAAAATCACTATTTTAACACAAAATATTCTTTTGTTTTTCTTCTCTTCTATCCTCGTTTTTTCTCTCTCTATCTATCTCTCTCTCTCTCTCTCTCTCTCTCTCTCTCTCTCTCTCTCTCTCTCTCTCTCTCTCTCTCTCTCTCTCTCTCTCTCTCTCTCTCACTCACTGACTCACACATTCGCACTGAAAATAGCAGCTTTGGTTGTAATGCGAAAATTAATTGATCCTTTTCATAAAAAAAGGGCTTGTACCTTATAAGCTTAACTCAGTCCGCCACAATGTCACAAAAATAAAGTTCCACATAAAGGTTTCGATAATAAAACAATTCATGTCTATAAATGTTTACATTTTTTTCAATATTCAAACTGTTCAGGAAAAAAGAAACCATACAAAGTTCTTTGTTGATTCATGTGCGGACATTTATTTCTGTCTATTGTTTTAATAAAAAAGAATTATCGTACAATTACAAAAGAATTAATACTTATAACAGTGATTCGTTATTAAGAATGAGTTTAATTAACTTTGATGTAAAAAACTGATGTCATTAACTATTTATCTTACAGACATATATATATATATATATATATATATATATATATATATATATATATATATAGTTTCTACACTTTTAATCCCATAAAAGGAAAATGGAACAACATTAGAAAAAAACATTTTTTAAATTATAAAATTTTCCGTGTCTGTCACATTCAATGAAATATATATATATATATATATATATATATATATATATATATATATATATATATATATATATATCAGCTCTTTTAAAGGTATTTAAAATGGAACACTCTGGTATATATAAAGGAATATGCAAATCATATATATGATCATTTTTTTATCCTACTTTGTTCTCATAACTAACATTCTAATTGATTTGTTGGATTATAAAACCAATTAAGCAGAACAAAACATAGACAAAATTTATCAATAAATAATTTATAGTCTACCCAACACACACACTCACACACACATATATATATATATATATATATATATATATATATATATATATATATATATATATATATATATATATATCACAAATTATAGCTCCTTTAAAACCCATTTGGACACACACAGAGACCTACCAACCTCTGTCTGCAACATAGATGTGGAAAATACTACCATGATAGCTTCGTCCACATGCAAGAAACTGTTAAAAAATAATTGAAGCATTAATAATAAAAAAGCCAAATTTTAATATCAACTAGGAACACGGTTACAACATGCTGACCGTGTTCGGCAATTAAAAACATTCTATTCCCATCCCTATATATATATATATATATATATATATATATATATATATATATATATGATAAAAAATGTAACAAAGTGGAAAATTTTTCTTTTTGACGTGTTTCATACTATAGGGCTCCAGCGGACACATGCACCCGAAAGAGGGACGCTGGGAATTTTAAATTTTAATTTTCTTTTAATTTATTTATTTATTTATTTTTAATTCTCAGTATCCCCTGTTCATGAACATGTATAGTCGCACCAACATAACAAATATAGCCCCCGATGGAGTCATAAAAGACGAAACGCGTCGAAAATTTTCCACTTTGTCACACATTTTTCCCCAAAATATATAAATATATTTATTCCGTTTAGAAAACATCTTCGATAATGTCTAATAGATTAGCCGAAAGCGCTCGGAATCATAGAATATTTTAACAGTTTTTATATACTTTGTACCCAGAAAAGAAAATATTTGTACAAATCTGTGACAAATTCAATAGGAAGCTTAATCACAGTACCCGGAACCCTTTATTCCGGAAGAGGCATGGCACGTGGAACTAGAAATAAAAGGTTCGGTTCGAAATTCCAATAGCCTGAAGAAGGCCCTAGCGTACAACAACCGAAACGTCGTGAATATAGCAACGGAGATGAGGATAACAGTCTAAACAATGTAAATAGTGTAAATAATTTACAATGCCTCATATCAGAAATATAGACATTGGTAGAATTAAATAATATTATGCGCGTATATGTTTTATCACAAAAAGTATCCTCAAACTTTGGCTTTGTTCATTACCTTAAGGTTATTGGGAACATGCTTCTTTTAAAGAGATATTCATCAGTGTAGTGAATTCGATAAAATTTCGCGCTCCATTAAAGTAGTCTTGTGAGAGACTAACAATCTATAATATATCGTGTGCGTATGACTAGATATTCTTCAAGCAAATATCGTTGTTTATATTGCAAATATTGTGTCAATAAATATATATATATATATATATATATATATATATATATATATATATATATATATATATATAGTCGGTCTTCAGGTCAGGATAAAATTGGAATACATTTTTAAATGAAATATATTAAACATAATAGGATTCGGTGAAAATTATTAAATATCGAATATTTATCAACAGGAATTTCACACAAATTACTCTTAATTGCCAAGATGATTTTACTTACACCACACACACACACATATATATATATATATATATATATATATATATATATATATATATATATATATATATATATATATATATATACGTGTGTCTGTCTTGAATTCGACCTTCAAGATTTTTAATTTTTTTCCAGCTTGAGCTATACAAAATTCGTAATGTTTTTGTTCTAGTTCCTTCGATCACCTCTCATCTCGTCATCAGTGACAATAGAGACGTTTTCACTAATTCATTTTGATACTTTCTATAATCGTTCAAATTTTAATTCAAGGCTACATCTATTGAATGCAAGTGACATCATATGTCGGAAGCTCTTAAACTATGTGTAAACGATATAATATATAACAAAAAAAAACATATTTCTATAATTGATGAGTTTGTCTTGCTAGAAATTATATATAAATATTATAGTATAAATATTTACAATTGTATTTATAGGATATCACCCAAAATAAAAACACATTTAATTAAATATATCTGTCTTATGTAAATATATGAAATGAAATCTTATATTAAAAAAGAATAAGTGTCTGTGCGTAATTTTTTGTTTTTATATATATATATATATATATATATATATATATATATATATATATATATATATATATATATATATGTATATATATATATATATATATATATATATATATATATATATATATATATATATATATATATATATATATATATAATGGATATATATATATATATATATATATATATTAACATATGCATATATATATATATATATATATATATATATATATATATATATATATATATATATAAATAAAAAATATAAACAAATATATATATGTATAATTATTTATATATTATATGCGCGGTACTTATTAAAAGCGCTCAATATATGTGTGTATATATATATATATATATATATATATATATATATATATATATATATATATATATATATATATATATATATATGATGTATTTACATATATATATATATATATATATATATATATATATATATATATATATATATATATATATATAAATGCAATTAATAAAATTTTAATCCATCATTTCTTATTACTATACGCGTGTTTAAGTTGGCATCCTTTTTTCTTTTCTTTTTTTTTTTTCAGTGACGTTTATGGCAATTGTGTGTGTATGTATGTATGTATGTATGTATGTATGTATGTATGTATAATCTTGTAAATATAAGACAATTTGTAAATCGACTGATGTTTTTCGCCGATGTCCTCAGGGTAAATATTTTATATACATATACGCACGCACACACACACACACACACACACACACACACACACACATATATATATATATATATATATATATATATATATATATATATGAAATATAAAAATAAAGTTTTAACTTTTAGTTTTAAGTTATGTTATATTTATGGGTTACAGTGCTCGATATCGGGGATAGAGCGTATGTAAATATAAAAGTTGACATTTAGTTGAACACCCAACTGCGACAGTCTGTTTCGTGGTTAATCTTTCTTTTATGCATGTTTCATTAAGTATAACGGACAAAGAATATTTTGAATAAAAAGAAAATTTTCCTTGTTTCTGATATTTAACCAAACACATATTTTCACAAATATATAATTTTAAAAGATTTCTTTTTGTTTGTCATTTTTTTTTGCTTGTTTTTTATATATTTATACACACATGTATTTCAAAATACATTAAAATTTATTTAACCGTAAAATATCTTGCTTAACTCTTCAACAATGGTGTCTCACCTCCTACATTCTGTATTGAGGCCTTGATATTTAAACATTTGTTATCTATTACCTAAGATTTTGAAAACGTAACCCTCGTGTAAATTCACAAAAGAAATGTGAATAAACCATTTTGAAGCGCCCTTCTTGTGATTTGACTCCTACGATGAATTCATGAAACGTTTTTATTTTTATATGATTTTTTTAGATAATCTTCGAATATCTTTTTCTTTTTTTCTTAAGAGGAGAGGTCCTTGAAAATCTTTAATGACATCTTCAATGAGACAAATTGATTGACATTTTTCAGTTTAATTTTATAATTGATTAATTAATCGATCGAAGATTTTCAAAATAAAAGCGTTGCGTTTAAACAGTTTTACCAGAAATGTTATACAATCTTTAAGCCAGGAGACAAATTTTAACTTTTGAGACCTTTTTGACATTTCTGGTTTGTGTAAAAACAAAAATAATTTCTTTTTATTTTATTTTATTTATATTGTTCATATTGTTGTTATGGTCTCGTTGCATTTTCACACATGTATCTGCTGACTTTCACTGAAGATCAAGTAACAACAAGTCTTCTCAATATTCCGATATTCGCTTCAGTGTTATTTATATGTATTGTAGACATTGAATTTTCATACGAGAAACCAAGTGACAAATGTTCTCAAATCACTCTAACTCTCAGAATTCTAATGAAATTCATTATACTGTCGTTTGGATGCTTTAGACTCTTCAATTTATCTCCAGGTTTTGCAGTTTTATTACAAGAGTCTTTTTCTTGCGCTCCAACAACAATAAACACAACTATCACCGTCATATTCAGTGTTTTTCTTCATTTTTTTTTTTGTTTGTTTAGTTGTTTCGTTGTTTTTTCTTTTTTCTGTTCTCTTGCAAAGTATAAATACTGATGCAGGTTTTCATTTTCTTTCAATGTTGCAATTGCCCGAACATCAATGTGAATTATTTAAATTATTTTATTTATTTTTACGATAATTAGATCTGCTATCCTAACCAGAATCGAATATGCATGACTTTCAAAATACTAGGGAATTTTCTAATTATTATATTTGTTTGATCTCTAGTTTTCAGGTTTTTTCGTGCTGATATTGATAAAGTAACCAAATCGCAAAATGTCACTTTACAGAATGAATTTCTCAAGCAGTGATCAATTATCAAGATAACTCTCTTTTGCATGATCTACTATAGACATTACTTAAGTGTCCATTACTCCAAAGAAGATTGTCACTGTTCTCCTCTATGTTCCACGTCTAGCGAATGTGGAATTTGCGACATACCGACACTTCATTATATTTTTCCTCTTTATTTGCAATAAGATTTACATCGCCTAAGTTTGCTGCATCAACTACGATTTCTTTATTATTATTATTATTATTATTATTATTAATATTAATAATAATAATAATAATAATAATAATAATAGTATCCGGTAGTGGATCTCGCAAGTGTCCTCAAGTCTCAAAAACTCTCGTCAGGATTTTAGCTTCATTTTTTTTTTTTTTTTTTTTTTTTAAATTTCCAGTTCTTCCTAAGTTTTGCTTCAGCAGTGTCCCAACTTTGCCATAATTATTGTTATAATTAATTTTTCTATTACTACTAATAATAATAATTATTATTATTATTATTATTATTAATTTATTATTATAGATATATATATTAATGATGATTACTAATACAAGAAATCTTGTGAAACTATTGGAAACAAGTATCTATTTATAACATAGTCACAACCTGTAATTTTTTACTAGCTATAATTTATAAATAAATTTTTGACCAAAATAACTTAGGTTCCAGACAAATAGAATTTTGGTCTCAAAAACTGAGCATAAATTTTCGTTCTCTATTCTACAATATTGTATACTATCGATAGACATATTTGTTGATGTTTCATGATATACGGATCAATCTAACAAAGGAAGAATTGGATTCAAAATGGCTTCGTTCAGAATAGATGAAATTGAGTTGGCAAAAAAATAATTATCCAATTTTTGTAATGATTTTCAATATTTCATAATTTTTTTTTATTTTTTACCTGATTGCAATGATAAAAACTACTGAAAAGGGATTTCACACAGAACAGCTGCAACAAACGTGGAAATTTGATTCTTTGAGGAAAAACATGAACCGACTGAATTTCAGTTCATCCAATTATTTAAAAAGAATACCGTCAAAGTGCAATTGTTAATTCTAAGCAAAGTCAGGCATATATACAACAGTGTGTAGGACAGTTTATTATAAACAACATAATTATTGTCTCAAATTATACGAATACATATATATATATATATATATATATATATATATATATATATATATTTATATGTATAAAATATATAATACAATATATTTTACACATAAAAAACACACTCATGTATATATATATATATATATATATATATATATATATATATATATATATATATATATATATACATACATACATATGAAGAATATATAGGTTAAGGTGTGCTATATTTATGGGATAAAGTGCTCAATATCAGAGATGGAGCGTGTGTAAATATAGATATAAAAGTGAACATTGAAGTCAGCACTCAGAGGCGACAGGTTTTATATATATATATATATATATATATATATATATATATATATATATATATATATATATATATATATATATATATATATATATATGAATAATATATATATATATATATAATGAATAATATATATATATATATAATGAATATATATATATATAATGAATAATATATGTATATAATGAATAATATATATATATATATATATATATATATATAAAATAAATAAAATTTAATAAAAGGCTTATTAGTGTTTAAGCCTTTTTATTATATCCTTACTCTGTCCTGGACATTGAGTTCTACCTGGATTCTATCCTCTTGGAATTATTTTTTATACAAATATATATGTATTTGTATGTATGTATGTATATATTTATATATTTTAGACATATGATTGCATATATATGTGTATATTTACCACTAATATTATCAATATCTATATCTATCTCTCTCTCTCTCTGTATATATATATATATATATATATATATATATATATATATATATATATATATATATATATATATATATATATATATATATATATATATATATATATATATATATATATAATTTCAACATAATTTCAATCAAGCTCAACTCTAAAGTTTTCGTTCACCACTTTTATCCACTAAAAAGCGTTGGTTGGATCCAGTGATTAAACCAAAGATTTGTGAGTTCAATACCTGGCTATTGTAGTGCTGAACAAAACTTTGTGAGTTGAGTTAAAGGGAGATGACGGAAACATACGGAAGATGCATGGCCCGTGGAACAAGAACAATCTACCTCGGTGGACGAAATAAAGGATGTAGTTCGAAATTCCAATCACCTAAAAAAGGCTGGTGCGTCAATAAAAACGAGGACAACTGTCCGAACAATGTAAGTAATGTAAATGCATAAGATATATATATATATATATATATATATAATGAATAATATATAATATATATAATGAATAATATATAATATGTATATAATAATAATATATATATAATGAATAACATATATATATGTTATTCGTTATATATATATATATATATATATATATAATAATTATATATATAAAGAGTTATATCAAGCTATAACATTTGTTTCTCACAAATATTTGTTTTTAGCCGTAATCTCTTTGCACATGCATTTATTAATCAATTATCTTATGAGAAAAATTCACCTGTAAAAATGAAACATGTACTAGATATAATTGCGCACACATTTTGTGTTTGTATCTTGGGTGTAATTCATGGACTTTTCCAATTCTACGATATTTCGTTATATTTCAACAAGATATGCGTTATTTTAATGGGCGCACGTGTTTGCGTAGATATCCCTGTTTATTTACAAACAATGTAATTAATGTCTATTACCTAGATCATCAAATAAACTGTATCTCCCGATATGAATTGAACCTGCATTCTCTTCCCGAAGACTGAAGATTGTTTCCAGATAAAAATTGAATGCAGATTGTGTGCTTTTCGATAAGTCTTTTATTAAGAAACATTTTAAACTTAAGAGGAAGCATATTTGGCTCTAATGAAAGTTAATACTGTACAAATGTTTAGGACGTAACGCTTCAATACAATTTATTTACATTAATTGGAACCGACAAAAAAGTTAACAAATATAATTTTAAATATTCATTGTCTGTTAAACTTTAATTAAGTTGTACTGAAAGGTTCTTGGTCTGTTCAAGAAAGTTTCTGCAATACAAATCTTATGTCTGTGGATTTGGTTTGATTTTGGGAAGTGGGTAGTGTCGATTCATTTTTTGTACATGAAACATAAATTTATAAATAAATGTTGATTTTGTTTATGAACATAATTTCTCTTTCGCATGTCAGCAGGTGAATATTTTATTTATATTTGCATTATTACTTTACGGGCAAAATATATATTATGCAAAAATCAGATTTTAAACAATAATTAAGTCTTTAAAAACCTTCGATTTTTAATCGCTCTTGTTCGCCGATCTATCGATATTCTTTGATAACAAATTTATTCGAAAAATGCAATACCGGAAACTGAAATATTGTGCTAAAAACGACGGACAAGATATTCAAAAGGATCGCACTTATCCATAAATTCGATTTGATTTGGGGGCTCAACTCCCTTCATTCAGAATCCATCCTTCGTGATGCGTAAGAGAAAATTATTTTGGGGTTCGCTGTAAAAGCGAATTATACTTTTGACTTATTACAAGATCATTATTATAATGATTCCTTTTGTTATTTGTTTTCTCATACAATTGTTTAGAAAGTCTTTCACCCGAGACTTACGGTACATTGAAGAGATTTCTAAGGAAGTTATGGAAAGATTTTTTTCTAAGTATGTGAGCAGTACTTATTCACACGATCTTTTGTATTTCAGACAAAGGTGGATTTCTTCGGAATTATTTTTTAATGTGTCTATCAATATTCTTTTATCACTATAATAATTATTTCATGCATTTGCATGTTCATATCTAACGTCTGGTTGATGCTTGTGATCAAGTAAGAGAATATCTCTTCAGGTTTTCAGTACCTTCCTCTATATTTTGCTCAGCTTTGGACAGTCTCTGTTCTCAGATCACCAATTTATTTATTATTATTGCAAATATTCAATCCGAAATTCTGAAAACCAAACATTATCCGAAAACGAATATTTTTTTCCCATGGAAAGAAAATATTTGTTTTCGGATCTTTATATTTTAAAAAAAATCAGTAATTTTCTGGTCTATTTTTATCTTAATTCATTTACTACTGTACAAATAAATTGTAATATTACTTGTTAGTTTGAATTTACCCAACTCAATGTGAATATTTACATAGTTCACTGCAGATCCATTACCATTCCATAACAATCGATTTTTCGAGACTATGCAATTGTCTACTTCTGATGCCATTCCAAATAAAACCGAAAAATTATGAAATCTGGAAACTGGTTAATCCCAAAAATTTCCATTGTGAAATTGTATTAATATTATTATTGCTTTTGTTGTTGTTGTTATATCCAGTTTACTTGATTTGCTGTTCAATTCAATGTTTTACATTTGACATGAGATAAAGAAAAATATTTCTTGCAATGTTACTGAACATATTAGATTGACAGATTTTTCCGGGTATGTGAATGGTCTTTATAAGTACAATCTTTCAACTCTCAGATAGTGATGGGTTTCTTGAGATTTTCTTAATGTATGTATCAATATTTTTTAACCATTTCTAGTGCTCTTTTTATTATTGGAATGGTAGTTGTTTAAATGTCACATTATTATTATTATCTATTTTAAATACCTTATTCGATGGTATATAAGACCACATTTGTTTATTCCCCAAATCGCTTATAATACTAAGATTAATTGTAAATGTTGATTGAGAAGTCTTATACGCTATCAAAAAAGTAATCCTCTTATTTTATTTATCGATATATATTTGAATTTTTATCAAACATTCAATAACAATTAATGCACAAATTCCTGTTTAGTCAAAACATTTTTATTTATTTTATCTTTTATCTTCTTACTCTTCTTCTACTTTTTCTTCTTACTCTTCTATTTTCTCAGTATTCCTTTCTTTTTCTTCTTGGATATTTTTTTAATATTTTTGCCTTTATTTATTTATTCATGTATTTTATTATTATTATTATTATTATTATTATTATTATTATTATTATTATTATTATTATTAACAACTCCTCCAAACTCACCCCAGTTTTCTGTTGGCCATTATTGAGGAACAAAAATTATTTTTAAACCCTCTAAATCCTCAGAACTACTGGTAGCTTCTTTTGAAAATCAAGTGACAGTCAGTCTCCTTAGAATTTTTAACGCTTTTAGTAATGCTATTGTCGGGATAGTTTCCATTTTTCCTCGAATTTCCTATTTTCCCAACTTAGAAAATAACTCTCCGAGTTCTGTTTAATCTAAAGAACGTATTCTCTGTTTTTTCGTTTCTTCTTTTATTATTATTATTTCTTATCCATTTTCGAACCATTCCAATAATTATATCATCATTCTTCACCTTCATAAATCTTCTGGCAACACTCAAAAACTTACCCTGTTCTTTTAAAAAAATTTTCAATTTTACGCTTTAGTTTTTTGGAAACTACATCCACTTTCTGACAAGAATATTTTGTCTTGGTTTACAATGATCAAATCAATTTCATTTAAAAAATCATAATTTTTTTCATTTTCTGCAGGACCATGATTTTTTTTTCGGTTCTGCATGATCAAATTTAAGTCGTTTGCACAATTACCAATGGATCACAATTCTCACCGACTCATATTTATTTTTATATTCTTGACTTAATGTGCTACATTTATTTATTAATCATATAAGTTCTTCCTTGACCCCACATAAACTATGTTTACTATTTTCTTGTACTTATTGTCCTTGTTTATTTTGATTTGCTCTTTAATACAATCATATATTTTTTCGCCTCAGACAAATGAGGTAAATAGACATTTTTATTGTAGTTTTTTCAAATATGTGAATGGTATTCATTAACTCTATTTTTTGTGTCCAGTCAATAGTATGCACATATATATCATCGTTATAATCCTCTTTCGCTCACTTCACTTTATTTCTTTCCTTTGGTTTTTGTGGCCGTTGTTTGAAAAAGATCCTCATTTGTAATCATCAGTTAACGATGTCCATTCTCGTTATTTGGAAGACCAATGCAAGGAATGTATTTTCCAACCCCATACAGTTTTCGCCACTTGATGTCGCCACTAAACTGCGCGACGGGCAATACAGGGCGAGGTTTTCGTTAATTTCATTATTAAATTATAATGTTTCAATTATATTCTTTCTGGCAACAACTAATTTATTCGTGAAACCATACATTTGTCCCATTTTTTCTCTTTTGTTCCATTATAATATATCATATAAACAAAATAAAATGGACCCTAATGTAAATTGAATTTAAAGTTAAACAAAAATGATTTAACATTTTAAATTGTTTCTAACATATTATTTAAATTTTATCCATTGAAAAAGTATTGATTATAAACAAAACTAAAATGGTTTTATGATGTCTATATATTAAAATTAATTTATTAATATAAATTTATTAATATAAATTTTAATGTTAGATATACACACACACACACACACACACACACACACACACACACACATATATATATATATATATATATATATATATATATATATATATATAATATTTTTCAGAGTTTCGAAAAACGCGTCATTTCCATTTGATTTCCAAATGTTATTATTTTGCTTTTCATTATAGTGTTTTAATGTTGGGAATTTGACTATTGTGGCTAATATTCAGATAATTTTGTAAAGGTAGCATAATTAGTTACTTTGTAAAATAATGAGATGAATGCCAACATATTATTTTAAAATTAAAACAAAATGAAATAAAACAAATTTCACGTTTTTATATTCGCATTAAATGTTATCAGTAACAATAATATTTTTCTTTACGTTACTCACGCAATTCTACATCAAATGATATAATACTTACATTTTGATTTCATATATTCTTTGAAAATTAAGTAGCTTCTATGTAGTGCTATAAGCAATATTTTTCTCATGCTATTAAACATTCAAAAATATGTTGTTTTTTGGAGCGTTAGCTCAGTGATATTTTCTTGCTATTGTACTTTTATTAGATGTTTGTTTAAAAAACATTTTTACGTAATAGGAGAAACCGATGTCCAACTTTTATCGACTCCCTAGTTTATGTATGGAGACACTAAAAACAGCTTAAAATCTTAAAAATTATTCTTTTTTTTTTATTATGCAATTTTATTTGGGCATATTTTGGTGTTATGTATGCAATATATGAAAGGCACCTAGCGTCCACTTTTAGATATGTATGAAAATATAACAGGACATGTTTTGTGCTTTACGAAAAATAGTCTTAAATAGTTTTTTATTATTACTAGTTTACCTGTGCTGTTAAAAATGACTGAATATTTAAGTAATTTTGTCATTCTGTTGTTCTGAATAAATACCAAGAATTGTATGTTGCCCTGTATTTTCTTATGCTTTATACTTTCTGAATATAAACTAAAAGTAAAATTAAGTAAAGATAACAACTGATCTTCTGTATTGTACTATTGTAATAAATGAAACTCATTTTTAATATATACATACATTTAAATATATTCGAAATTTTTATTTATCGACAAAGCCTATCGTAAAAATTTAAGAGTTCCTTTAAAACAATATTTCTAATATAAGCATATTGTGATAATTCAATACCTTCATTTTTTAAAATTCGAAATAAAAAATAAAATAATTTTTAACGTAAAACAGGAAATTCTATTTTTACTTCCTCGGAATTATCCAATTCAAAAATGTGAACATGTTGCTTATCTGTTAAGTTCAACAAAATAAAAATTTCTATTTCTACGTCGCCAGAAGAGACCACTATATAGAGATGGAATCTTTTGGTGGCAGAAAAATGTTGCACAACACAGATATATGGATGAACATTGCGTTTAATATACGAGGGAATACTGAAATGGTCACCGGCTGACACACACTTCCAAAAATCTACCCAAACATCAGAATTTTTCGGAATCCCTTCTTGATCGAAACGAGAACTTGTTTACACGTTCTAATATGTGAACAACAACAATAATAATAATTATCATTATAACCAACATCACAATTGCCATTATTATTATAATTATTATTATTATTATTATTACAATGAAGACGCCTTGAGAAATGTTGAAAATATTCTTAAATAAACTGGGAAATTTCACAGAACATTATGTAACATCAGAAATTTACGAGTTTGTCAGTGTACCGGTCAAAAGTAATGAGGTGTGTTTCTTTGAGAGCATGTTTTGAACCGAAAAAAAAACAAGAAAAATTGCTGTACCTACCTTCAAGGTTGTTATCAAGGCAAACATCCCTAATTTGCACAACATCAACCTCATCGTCTAATAGGTTCGAATCCGAACTTGACCTTCGGTCACTCTCAATCCAACGACCTCCAACAGTGTCCGGAGACGAAGTACAAACCGATGGCGGCGTCTGCGTTAATGACGTCAAAGTTGGCCGGAAGCAAACTCCGACCACAGCATTTCGCCCGACTGTTTGAACATTCGAATTACCGTCCGGATTTGAACTGTGAAACTCTGTGTTACTGGTTTCTGAATTTAATTGATTCCCAGGGACGGAGAAGTATGTTGTACAGTTTCCGGTACTGAGAATGGCGTCCAAACGACGTTTGATGTGGGAAACGGATGAAAAAGGTGTGAATGTTGAAGTTTGCGAAAAGGTACTTGATGGACTTGTATCTAACAAATCCGATTGAGCTAATGTCAGCGAGGGAGAAGATGCGGCAATCGGACCCCCGATTAAATTTTGAGACTGGATTGAGGATAAACCGGTTGAGGAGAAGCTAAGAAACGCGGATAGATGCTGGGACGGTGAAGATGTACTTGTCAATGTTGCTGTTGTTGTGATTGAAGCCGGTGATAATGTCGCCGTTGTTGAAGCGATTGTGGATGTGGAGGGATGACACTTGTGATGCTGTCTCGAGTTTCCAACATGATCCCCCAGAATATCGCTGATCAGAAAAGAAGGTTTACTGGGAGTATCCGAAACAGATATCGACATTGTTGATGACGATGTCGACGTCACAGATGATGAGGTAATCTGGGGTACATTTGAGGAAAAAGATGGTGGTGTTGATGTTGCCAGAATCGTGTCTGTTAATTGCTGGTTACATGTTTGCGATAATCTTGCATCTTCTTTATGTTGTCGATGATGATGATGGTGGTGATGGTAATGATGGTGGTGAGGTTGATGATTGTAATGGTGATAGGGGTGCGAAATGAGGGTGAAGGGTGAAGAATAACAACTGTAGTTTAGTCGTCCAAACCTTGTTCCTGAATCCTCTTTTTTTTCTTTACCTTCTTCTTCTTCTTCTTCTCCCCCTTCTTCTTCTTCTTCTTCGGAAAAGCTTCGAACATTCTGGTTGCTATCTTTGTCAGAGTTATCGATATTAGCACTACTAGTCGCGTCCTCAGGCATTGTTTTATTTTTTGAAGTAACGGGACTGGAAAGAAACGGGTTCACGTCACTCTGTCGCCGGAGCTGCTGCTGTTGTTGCTGTCGGCCTTGGTGTAATAAAACTTTACACATTTCTTGAGGATGGTCGTTATCCAGATTCCGTTGGCAAATTGTCAGAGACATTTGGTTTCAGACCAACAAACGTTTAGAAAACCAGTTCCTACAAAAATACCTATTTTTCTTCCCAGTTCCTTATTTCTTTTTCTCTAAAATAATTGTAAACCGAGATCAAAAACCTACATCAAACCCATCAACTCCATCAAACACACAAAAAAACGTTCATGATTTTTTAAAAAGTAAATAAATAACAGCGTAAGAATAAATAATAGAATTCTATTTAAAAAAAAAAAAAAGACTCAAATTCTTAAAAGATTTCTGTGTTTGAATGGATCAGTTCTATGAATTCTGGAGGAGAAAAAAAAAGCTGCTGCAAAGTGAAATTGTAACGGGTATTCTTGTTCGGACGCTGAAATTAGAGATAAAGGGTTAGACTGTTGCCATAACGGTATCCCAGGTGCGAAAAAGACGTAATGAGCCTTTCGTTTTTTTTTAAAGTCAGTGACCACTTAATTTCACTCTCTCGGCTTTAATAATTTATTTACTTCTTGTTGGTGGTGGAAAATTATCCAAACGAGCAGTTAAATCTGTCGTGTATTATTTTGTACATATAAACGGCCCAGGCAGCTTTATCAATGATGAATAACTGTGAGGGAGAGAGATTTTTGGGTGGATCCTACTTGTAACCTGTCCTGGTTATTTACTGTTTGTGCGCCAGTCAAATAAGTTGTCTGTTGTTGTAAGCGATTTCGTTGCTCTTTAGAAAAAGTTTTAATGTTGTTGTTACTGTCGGATTGGTGGCAGTGAAAGCAGTAGTATTGTTAGTTGTAGTGGTAGTCACTGGTGGGAGTGGTTGTTACTGGAGTTAGGGTGATGGGTGGGTTTCCTAGTAGCCGCGCAGTATGGCGTCACCATGTGGGTGCGTAGAACTTTCATACCCTGTCCTTTTATATATAAAACTTGTTACCGGGTACGGCTCTATAACTTTGGTTACTGGTTGAGGAAGACGAATGGATGAATATCAGTTAAATGCATAAATTGAGCACCTGTCATAACGAGATAGCTAACAAACTCTTCCCTTTGAACCCGATCATCACTGAGTACCCCATAGCACAAGACCTGTCAGACCAAGCTAAGCACGCTAATCTTCTTAACTGATCCGTTTTGTATAAAAATTACTCCACTAAAATTGCCTTGAGCCAGACTAAGTAAATTTTACTAAATATTTTTTCAGACCAATTCACTAATGTACCAAGTTGTATCTTAATATTAGTAAACATACATAGATAAATCCGTAGGTATAATTATTTATTAAACTTACCGAAGTATTTGGGCATCCAGTGAGGATCTAAAAATCTAACTATAAATATCCATTGGCGAGATGAGCTTATTAACCATCGCTCCATAAGTTCACACGTGAATTACTCTACAGTTTACATTCATAACTAACTTGCTAACCATCGCTCTACGGTAGGAGTGATAGGTTATGTATATACATACAAGAATGGATCATTAAGTCTGTAGCCTAACATGAAATTAACTGAATTTTTATCTGAAATTTTCACGCTTTGATTAATAGAGAAACTTTGGATTAAGTGCATTGACAGAGAATAATATTATGCTGAAAATCGATATTTACTGTGTAAAAATGCTTTTTTCATCATTAGGCTATGGACTTATTAATGTACCTACGTGTGTGTATGCTTATTTATGTGAACGGTAAAAATTATTTTTCTCTCTAAACAACCTTGTCTATCTTATTTTTTGTTGAATTATTTTTTTTTAATTTCAAGAAGTTCGAATACCTGAAGATTGAAAATATTTTATCTATCAGTTATTGAAAATGGTTTTCCTCGACATCCTCAATATATATACTATTCATAATTTTGAAATGAATTAAGCATTAAACTTTATTTTTTACACAAATAAGAACTGGTTGCGACAAAACTGATATCCATACATACCTTTAAAAAGTTGAATTATACTTTCACAGAGTAGATCGTCGGGGTACCATGTTGGCCTTTCTAGAGACAGTGAGGCTTACTTAGAAATAACTTCTCCAGGTAATATTGACAGGATAATCGGTTTCTTTAGTAGTAGTAGGAGGATTGTAATCTATGATCGCTTTCAAGGATATTAACGCGAAGTAAATTTTGAACTCCGTTCGCGATTCTATGCGGTTAACCGTTACGCCAACCTTCCATATACAGATATATAAAACAAACTTAGATAGATTGATCAATAACTGCGTAGCTGGATTTTGATCTGAAATGTTCACTGTATAATGTTCAAGTTAGTGAGTTAGATTAAGTGTATTAACAAAAAAAAGTAAATGATGTTGAAAAATATTGTTCTGCATCATTAGTCTCAGAACTTATAGAAGATAGATGTGTCTGTCAATGTACTTGTAGAGAAATCCTATTCTGATGTGAGATTGCATGGCTGTCCTTTTTCGCGTTTAAAGAAGCGTTTCAAGCTGCCTATGCACGTGACTTGCTTTATTTACTTGTAAAACTTGCACTGTCTGTTTATGCATAAATGTATGTGTGCACATTTCACGAAGAAAAATCAAATGAAAAAAAAACTCCTACTTAAAAATCTGATAGGCCGGCAAATACAGTTTGTTTATCCTCTGTGGACACAGGTTTACGCGGAACTCTCGAACGATTCTCAAATTCGTTTTAACAATCTTAAATAATATATCTAAAATTGTTTACATATTTATTATCGAACTATTTTCCATATATATATATATATATATATATATATATATATATATATATATATATATTTGTGTGTGTGTGTGGTTCTGAAAAAAGTATCTGCTACATTGTTAAAAGTATTTACTATACAGCTTCAAAACTGCCAATATTCTATTTTTATATTATTATTTTTTCTTCTAATTTCTGTCAAGCTGTCGGATAAATTATATATATATATATATGTGTGTGTGTGTGTGGTATAAAACATGTGTATGTGTGCACGCGCATGTATGCTTTTTATTTTAAATGTTAGTAAATGATAGAAATCGAAACGTAATATTAAAATCGACCGTAGAATTTTCATTGGGCTTTTATTTTTTATTGTTGTCATTGTTTTGTTTATTTTTAATGTTACTTTAATATATATATATATATATATATATATATATATATATATATATATATATATATATATATATGTATTTTTACCCAATTTACCTTTGTCTGGTACAAGGTCAGTGTTATGAGTCATACATTCGTACCAAACTAACAATGGCTTAAAAGATTAACTTGTTTTAAAACTTATTATCGCTCTGCAAGTAAACTTCTGGTTATTTACTGAACTTAACTTCGTCTGGTACAAGGTCATAATATTATGATCGTGGCCACCGTAAGTCATAAGGCTGAAAAACTTGCTTATTAAAGTCGAACAATAGCAAACAATTTACTAAACTTAGCCGAGTCTGGTACATTCCTACGATAGTTGGGGTGCCTATGAAACCCATTGGTAACGACTTGTAAGACAAACTTGCAGTTAACATGCATCAGATACCTTTAGCAGAATGGACGACATTTTCGTGATGCATAACTAGCAGAACAAAGCATTTCTACCGCAGTGAGTTCGATTCTCAGTATGTTCCCCTTATTGTAGTCTTGTATCAGAAAAATCTAAGCTTTCTAAATATTGATAAGGCAGATTTTGTTGATTTCTGATAATAATAATAATAATAATATTAATAATAATAATAACGTTAATTTTGAAACTGACCAACCAGTTTTTTTTTAAATGGTCAGCACGAAAATTTGTTTTTTTGAATTTGATTATTTAAACAGTCATTTTTATAGTTTAAATGCTTCCCTATTGTTCCTCCCTCTCTTATTCATTCACACACACACACAAAGCTTTCCCTTACAACTGACGATTATTTTGAGAGTCTAAACAAGATGGAGGTAAAAGAAACTTTTTTTATGATTTTTATGTGACAATGACTAACGAGAAGCAACGGGTGGATAGCAGGATGTAAAGTGGATCTAAGTAGAGGTTGATTTTGAGGGACAATGCGACAGCATGTTGTCACGATCTAGAAAGAGTGTTTTTAAGTAAGCCGTGGGTATTGTCAAATAGTGATTTTGATGGAATTTTAAACAGGTAGAAACAGCAGGAGACTAAGTTAGATAAACAGCAGTATAATAAAACTGATAATAAAAACAAAGTAAACATGGCTCATATGATGTGAAAAAGAGAAAAATTTCACGAAACATTGATATAACTTGCGAAGGGGAATGTTTTCACTATTCGGTTGATATGTTTCTCTCACTTATCTGCTCCTTTCACATTTGTGTTTATCTTTCACTTTGGTTCATTCACACACACACACACACACACACACACACACACACACACATATATATATATATATATATATATATATATATATGGATCTATTTTTAATCCGACTTTTTTCTAACTTCAATTTACGTTTCAGATACGAAACGTAAACTGTTGTTATCAGGGCTGGTACAAGGGCCTCGTGCCTCCTCTGAATCTATGATACAACCCACAACCTGGAATCTATGATACGGGGACCCCTACTTTACTGCATCTCAATTTTCATAAGGTAGTATTCATATAAAATACAAATTTTATTGTAACTTAATTATGTACAATAAAGGATGCAATATAAGTGAACAATTCAACTAGAAAAATTGAAAATAAATACAATGTATCTAAATACAAATTAGAGACTTGTTATAATAGATTATTCCATCTTAAATAAATCAACAATGCTTTGCGGCAATTTTAACATCAACTTGTGATTTTCCTTGTTATAAAAAATTGAATAATTTTAACACATTCAATATTATGGATAAAAAATAGTGGATTTTTATTTAATATTTTTACGAGAGTTATCATGAGCAAAAGAAATTCACGGATTTGGACGAAAAGAAATCCCAGAATGACGTCAAAATCCAGGAAAATGTTTCATCCTTTAATATTCAGTTGTGTTTAGTTTAATTTGTAAAGTATAAGTAGAAAAAAGCGAATGTTGAGAACAGTCACAAAGCAGTGCCCTGGGCCTACAATCAGGCTTACCCTCCCCCCGATCTGGAGTTGGAGTTTAGTACGCGCCACCCTGGAATTTATAATTGAAAGTAGGTATGAGCTTTATAACTGAACAAGGAAGTATGCATTCTTTAAAAGGATAAAAAGAACCCTGCTTGGCAGTGATGCTCTCTGTGGTTAAGTCGTCTAAATCACGACCGGATCAAACGGCCGTTTATCCTACCAAGGGAGACGCACATTTTCTATATTAAGTTTTCTCGAATGTGCAGGACGACAGACTTAATACACACTGTTTAAAATAAAAACGGGGCGTCTATTTCAAACACGGGTATCCGCTAAAATAAAGTTTGAAATTATATATAAGAGAGAAAGAAAAATAGATGTAGAATGTGAATATAGGTATCTATGCTGCAATAAGACTTGAAACTGATGTTCACCATGCAGCGTTGATTCCTATTTACACATTATTTATATGTATAAACGCACTGTCTCCTATATTACGCACTCTTCCTCTATAAACAGTAAATATCATTATGTTTGCTAACGATGTTGGAGACGGACGTTAGCAAACGTTAGTGGCATAATTTTGGGTGGTACTGCAGATAAAAGCTTACCGGTTGCCTGGTAAAATAGCGTTTGACATCAGTGTGCATCCACAATGAATTTCTCCATTCAAATAAAAATTGCGCCATTTGACATTTATCCAGGCTTGCTGAAAATTAAGAGCAACAAATATATGTGAACACAAGCGTTTGGGAATGTGAATCAGCAGTGGAAACAGCGATATGTGTGCAAGATACGTTTCAGGCGGTGTTACGCAGCTGTCAACCCATGAAGAACACCTCGATCTACTCATCCGAATGAATCGGATTATGATCGGGAGCTTTTTGTACAGCTCCGAATGTCAGTTTCCATGGCAACATTGGAATATCACAAAGTTGTTCCAGGTCGTCTCTCTGGATGCTCACAAAAGAGCAGAAAGACAATTGAATGCATTTACAGACTATTGAACTATTACAATGTTGAAGGTGATAGTTTTCTGGATCGCATCATCATCGGTAGCGAGATGAGGTGTTACCACCACGCACCGGATTTAAGTCATCAAAGAAAAAGCGCATGACGTAGCCATCAATTGGCAAAGGTGTGTACGCTATTGTTTGGGGGAGGAAAGGTGTTATTGGCGTGGATTTCCAGCAATCAAAAAAAATCATCACCATTATATCGCAACGATAAGCTTAAAACCCTGAATATTGATATTCAGGCCAGCGGGGTTACATAAACTTTTGCTTGTAACACAGTAATGCCAGATCCTACAACATTTTGAAAATTTGTGTTATTCAGCCCTTTTTACAATTTCCGTGAAAATAAATAAGAAACATTACTTTCGGAGAGAGAGAGAGAGAGTGTGTGTGTGTGTGTGTGTGTGTGTGTGTGTGTGTGTGTGTGTGTGTGTGTGTGTGTGTGTGTGTGGATAGATAGAATTAAATGTCCAACTTATCTTCCCAACTCTTCACAGTTTTGGAGATATGGTATCCCGTCGTTAGGCCGTTTGATAGTAAAAATTTATGATCAAACCCCCTGACGTGACGATACCATATATGCGAAAATCCAAGTCGAAGAGATAAGTTAAATATTTAATTTTATTTGTTGCTCTTAATACCCTGTATCTTGATATTGATCACTTTAATTATAAAGATTGATTGTGTAATCATCTAGAAAAATCCTGTTCGACTGTTTATTTATGCTTTTTTTTTATTTTCTGAAACACAATCTATCTTATAGATATCTCGTAAAATTTTCCAAAGTGACTATTCGAAAATCCCTGGTTTAGAAAGTAAATAAAAAAGCAAGCAATAAAAGTTTTTAATGACTTATAAAATATGTGATTGGCATGCCTTGTCACGAATTTTAACATGACTGATTCAAGAATTGAACCTCATCATCTGAACCAGCAATGTTTAAGTTTTTGTTCTTGTTCTTGATCTTCTTGTTGTTGTTGTTGTTGTATGTGTTCAAAAATATTTTTAAAAACAAATTCCGCACGAAAATACGTCACCTCGCAAAAACTCGAACCTAAAATAGTTTGCGTGAAGAGCTTTTCAAGCATTTGTCGATCTATCAGTTTAACTCTATTTAGTCTCGTCTGACACGAAGCCACAATAGTAAAACACTCAGTAATCAACTAAGATTAAAACGACACATTATAGGATAATCTTTAACTCAATACGGATGAAATTCTCTACGAGTTGCCAGATAAGGTGTAATATTAATAAACCTAATTTATTAAGTATAAAGTAATAAATAATGCCTATCCAAGGGAAATAAATCTAAGTTCATTAACTGCTAATTAGTAGTTTCCCTGAGTTTTCGGTCAAATACGATGGTTAACTAATGGTGATACTTTAATAATAATTAAATTTAATGGTAATTACCATTGGCAAATAATTATAATTTTCATCCAATAATATAAACTATATTGATTTAAATATTATGCTATGAGTATAAGGAAAATCCTTAAATATTTAGAGATGTCAAATATATTTAATATCCAATAACTAGATATATTAACAATTTACTTAAACTTTTTTCTATCCAAATTCCTATCCATAAGGGAATACTTCGGTTATATAAAAATTATCTAATACGCATCATTGAACGATTTAAAATTTGATTAAATCATATAACAACGGTTTTAAGTACAAATAATTTTAATATAAGTTGACATAAACAAAATCAACGTCTCTTTAGGGAAAATCAAGTAATATCTTTTTAAGAAAACATGATTTCTGTAAATAAATTCAATTTTACAATAAAGTTCTCTGATGAGTGGAGATCATATCCGCAAAACTACGAAAAGAGACAGATAAGTTTTTCTTTTTGTTTTTGTTTTTTGTTTTTCCTTTCTTTATTTTTCTTTTCGATTTTTTCTTTTCTTTATTTTTCTTTTTGGTTTGTTTTAATTTTCTTTTTTATACATTTAGTTTTTTTCTTTTAGTTTTTAACTTTCAGTTTTTTTTTCTTTTGTTATTTGTATTTCGAGAAAAACAATCTTCACATCGACCAAAAGCCGCCGAAGATGTGATATAAGTGAATGATTCTCTAATTGTGACTATAATAAGTATAATTATAAGTGATTATAAAAAGAAAATATTTCTCTCTACATCCATGACTAGATAGGAGGAGCTATCATTTTTCAATTTCTTTTGCTTACAAGATTAATCAATTAAAATTGCTCTATGGAAGGCGCTTAGGTCTTCTTCTGAAATGAATGCTATCTACGTTAAGGCAAGTTAGTAATACCACATAATCCAAAGCAAAGATGATTAAGTCAGCAAACCCATTTGACTTCTCAAGGGAAAAACTAAAAGAATACAATAATAACACACAAAAAAGGGGACAAGGGTAAGAATTAGATTGGGTTGAAAATATAATGGGACCAATGAGCTTATAATTAAGGCAGCATATTTTTAAATAAGACGGGGCGGGGATTAAGATTAAACAGGATTAAGGTTTATGGCATCGATTGTTTAGGGGTCAAGTCAATAACTTCAGCATATGTCGTTGATTGAATTGAAGCAAATTCGTATCAAAGTAAAAAGAACCATTTTTCAGATTTAGGGCTTATTTTCATTTTTTTTCTCTCCTTTTTATTTTTATTTACTTAGCCTTGTCATGTTTATATATTATCAGCATGTCTCTCTTTATACACACATACACACACACACATGGTGTGTGTGTCATAAATGTGTCTAGGTGTCGTGTGCGAGATATATGTGTGTGCGCGCGTCATATGTAGGTCAAATTCATATATATATATGAGTGACATGTGTGTCATATATAAATATATATGTCATAAGAGTGCGCCATATATATATATAGAGAGAGTTATATATATATATATATATATATATATATATATATATATATATATGTATTATATATATATAGTTAGTTATATATATATATATATATATATATAATATATATATGTCACTTATCTATATATGATATCCATATATATATATATATATATATATATATATATATATGGATGTCATATATATAAGTGACATATATATATTGGTATATATATATATATATATATATATATATATATATATATATATATATATATATATATATGCTTGACCCAAAGCATACACCCTCACAAAAAGACATGCACACAAAAATTCAATCATAACCTAAACTAAATAATAAATCCGAAACCAACAGAAGCATATACAATTAATACAAATACACACACATGCACAAATACACAATTAGATGTGCATACACAAGTACACAAATATACGCGTGCGGTTGAGTGTGTACGTGCATGTTTGTATGTATCTATACATACATGCATGCTGATGCATAGGCACACACATAAACACAACCCCGCACACACATACAAAAATCCAACCATAACACAATGGCAATAGACCAGAGGTCAACAGAGAAGGCAGGGAAAGCGTGAAAGAATTAAAAAAAGAAAAAAGAAAAGAAAAAGAAAGTTCGAAAATGAAATGTTCGAACTGTTCCTCATCTCTATTGCCATATTTACAACGTTCCGGCCGTTGTACGCTCCCTCCTTTTTTCAGGTGATTCGAATTTCGAACTGAACCCTTTATTTCGTCCAAGTCCGAGTTTTAATTGGAGGTGTCTTAGTAATAGCAAAAGGCTAATGCTACCATGGCTGTCCATTGCTTCCTTTTTAAGCCTTACAATTTTTTCTTCCATTGTGCTGATGAATACCGACAACTTGTGTACATTACGTTTTTTACGTGGGCGGCCATCAGTTCTACTAGATTTCAGCCTTACATTCGTGTACAAAATGAGTATGGCGGTTATGACCTTCCATTCAGAGGAAGTTTACTCCCGGGCAACGCTGGGCTTTACTACTAGTGAACGATAATACTTAGGACACGATCAACACATATAAGAATATTCACCAGCGGCGCGTAGAAGAAATAGTCAATTGCTAGAAGTGAGTCAAGTGAATACCACAATGAGTCTCCAATTGCAGTATATCTACTAACTGCCCCCTGCGGTCAGATGTGGCACAAGGCCGAATTTAATGTGGGGTATCAGAGCCCGTAGACTCAGCCAAAAATTCCCCGTAGACACCGCATAAAACGGAGTCGGGTAGCTGTTTCCCGAGACGAGACTCTGCCCTTCGACATAGCTTCGTCTGGGGATCCTCTCTGCCCAGAGACAGAGAGTTTGACCAACAGGGTTGGAGATTCGTCTCCAACTGCCGACCTACATACAGTATTTACTACTGTATTTATGTGAACATAACCATTATCGTCCGTAGGTATGCTACAACATGTTTTCTCTCTCCATTGTGGACCGTATCGATGATCTTAGTGCATATATTCAGTTAAAAGTGAAATATAATTCATCCTTAATAATGGCTAAACGTATAGCCGAAAGCGCCTGAAAAACATTCGAACAATTTTTATATCTTCTGAAAAGAAAAAAATATTATACGAACACATGAGAAATTATAAAAAAAAAACTCAACCACCACACATTGTCAGTCGTTTTCAAGTTCTTCCAGTCTTGGTTTGCTATAGTAGACTTGCTCCTTTAAACAATCCCAAAGAAAAAGTTATAGGCTGTTAATCCAGGTCTCCTACATGGCTACTCATACATAAAATAGGAAGAAAAATATGTGTGTGGTGTTTTTGTTATATTTATATATATATATATATATGTATGTGTGTGTATGTGTGTGCGTGTGTGTGTATTATATATATGTGTGTGCGAGTTTGTGTATGTCAGATATATTTATATATATGTATATGTGTGTATCATATATTTATATATATGTTTGTGTTATATATTTATATATGTGTGTCTGTATCATATATATATATATATGTTTGTGTCATATATATATATAGATATATATTTATACATATATATATAAATGTGTGTTTGTGCCATATATATAGTTGTATATATTTATATATGTGTGTATGTATCTGTGTCATATATATATTTGTATGTGTTTTGTATTACATATATATATATATATATATATATTTATGCATAAGTGTGTGTGTGTGTCATATATATATATTTATATATATATATATATATATATATATATATGTGTGCATGTTTGTGCCATATATATATTTATATGTATATATGTGTTTGTGTCATATATATTTTCTATATATGTGTTTTATGTCATATATATATATATATATAGGCAGCATATCTTCATTCAATCATGTTTGTTTCAATTATATAGGCTTATTATGTTGATTTATTTTATTTGAATCCTCTCAAATTGACGGATGAATTTCTTAGTGTTGTTACTAGGCTAAGAAAGACTTCGCAGTTTTGGATATTTTCATTTATTTTCCCATGTACTTTCAGTCATCTTCAAAATCATCCTCAGGGGGGAATTCCTAAGACAAAAATTAATATAATTGATACTTGTGAATTTTTTTTGTAAATGCGCATGAAACGTACGCCGTTATAATCAATTTACGTTAAGAATATGTAAAGGCGGTAACTTAGTTTAAATTTTATTATTGTTTTAAAAATACTCAACCTGCAATTCTTTTAAAAATATTTTATGTTTTGGGGTTGCGAAGCGAAATGCTGGGATCGCCAAAATTAAATTCAAACACTTGAATTTCAGTTTATATGTTATTTCGCAAAGGCTCAATATTTAACATGATGCGTCACACAAGCGCTACGATAAAAAAAAAAAAACGTGCATGCGTCGTTGTTCCAACTAGTGCAGTGACAACATGTGTATTTTCACTTTTCAGTATAGTTGGTTAATACATGGTGTCTCGAAAAATCTCGTGTTAAAAAATGGGAACAAGAATGAAAAATGTTTAAGAAGCTCTGGCCTAGATTATTCAACAAAACATGCTACATATATATATATATATATATATATATATATATATATATTGACACGTAAATTAACAGTATCATATACTTATATATGAACATGTTTGAACTGGGAGATATGAAAGAGAAAAGTACTTGTAAATATAAATACACACGTGTATGCTAACGTATATAAAAGATGTGCTGCGAAGTATTGATGTATGTTACTTCTCACATCTAGTTTCCACCGTCACCTTCCAACTAATTTTAATGAACTTACAAATTTTGCTGCCTGCGTATACACATACATACATACACACACACACACTCCTTCTTTTGGACCCTCAATGAATAATAAAATCGTCTCGGCTTTACTCGTCTAAGTTTTTTTCTCTCTCAAAATAAGTAAATATCTACTTTTCATTGTTATTGAAAACTTGCATGATTTCATATATTGTATTTATGAATGACTTGGTAGTCTCTGTAGGTGCGCACGCATCCAAAGGCTTTTTATTGATTTCTCTTTTTTCTCAGAAACACCTAAACACTTTCAACCCATCGTTTACTGACGAAATTTTCACTTCATTTAATTTAATCCATATTTCTTACATTTTCTCCCATCTTTACATAAATCATATTTATGTTAAAAAATGATATGCACATAAATTAGATCAACTCCCATTTTGGCGACACTAGATCTATCCATTTCTATGGTCCATAGGATATTGAGGTAATCACTATTCATTTAAATAAGAAATCTCATATGGATTTAAGTAACGAATCATATCTGTACTAGTAACACTTTGCTGCTCATTTCCGAGTAGTGTGCTTAGTTAATCACTGTTGCAGACGCCTGCTCAGTCATATATTTTCTTGTGTGGTTTATACTGAAAAGTATGCAACGTAAACCTTAGCTACAGTTTATCTGAGAGAATGCATAACCTGATGTGAACAAGGCCCGTACGCAGAAACTTGGTCACGATGACGTGTGCCTTCGTATTAGCGCAACTCTCGATGGCTTCGTCCACCAAGTTTCAAACACAAGGCTTGGATTAACCAATGGTAATTTTTTAGGTGTCACATGCTAGGATTGTCTCCTCAGGCCGATATTATCAAAAAGTCGCCGGCTTGAAAAATTGACTATGATGAAATTTGAACTCGGAACTCTCATATTCTATTCTTTCAGTCACACGCTCAAGTCTGTATCCTGACTAAAATATAAACAAATCCCTCATTTCTTGCTCTATACATTTTTATAACCAAGAGAATATAGAAGTTGATAAAAAAACAATGTACATAATCATCATTTGATAATGAAATAAAGTTGAGGATCAATTGTTTTAATAGCCTGTTATAAAGTCATCCCTTATTGATTGACTATTATTTTATACATGTGATCCTAGTGATGGAAATAGTTCTAAAACATGCTTGTAAGTGATCAATATTTAATAAGATCTATGAAAAGAACTTTATATTTAAATGTTTGCTCACATAATTTTCAAAACATTATCATATTTGATTCAATCTAAAATGAATATTCTGAGAATGTTGAGAATAGTTAATGAAATATTAAAAAAAACTTTGAAGTTAATATTTTATTGTCATGATTATTCATTTTAACTAATATTTATATTCATCTTAATTTTAAAAAGGAACAAAAATGATGCTGATATCGATCATGAAATGCTGTGATGGATTTTAGTTTAGATTTGAATTAAAATAGCTAGATTTTCCTGACTCCAAAGGAATGCGAGTTCGAATCTCACCGAGAGCTTATTCATTATTTTCGAACCTGAGCTGTCGACACGCTGCATTAGATTAGGGACCTGCAATAAAAAGCAAGTGGAGATAAAGTAAATCGGTGTCAGAATTAACAATATTGACTCATGAGTTGACTTATTAATTGAATATCAGCTGAAATGTTTGAAAATCAATTTTGTCTTATCTGGATTATATAAATTTGCAAACTTATTATTTCAATGATCAAATATTCGAATATTTAGTAGGTTTTGCCGAAAACTTTAAAACTTTAGCGCATCTTCTTGCATATATATATATATATATATATATATATATATATATATATATATATATATATAACTAGACTCGTTTCGAAAAACTCTCGAATTTTTGATTTGCTAATAATCAAATCAATCTCGAGGGAAAAAAGGTTTTAAAAAAAGAAAGAGCCAAAAACATGAACTTCTGTCAACAAAAAATCGCACAGATACAGGTCTGAAGCCCAAAGAAAAAAACCCGATACGAGTAAACAACTAACTAACAAAAGAGCTCAATACAATCGTAGAGTAGACCTAGATACACCTAGTGAGCCAGATAAATTAACCTAGGTTTCACCTAAACGGATCATCAGGAAAGTAAGGCTCTTACTTTCCTTGACGATCCGTTTAAGTGAAACCTAGGTAGGTTTGTTCCAGTCATATATATATATATATATATATATATATATATATATATATATATATATATATATATATATATATATATATATATACAGATTCTACGTCAGATAATTAGATAGAAGGCAAGTAAATATACTTATTAAAATAAAAATTAAATTTGATTTGATAAATTATATATGTATTATTACTTAAACGTTATTTTTAGTGAATACTCTTATTTAAGTAAACACTCCATTTATTTATTAAACAGTATATTTATTTATTTTCGTCTAACGGCCTGAATATATATCTTATTAAAGTAAAATATGAGCTCTCCAGTAGTATTCAAACCTGCGTACCACTTATCAGGAGAAACTGTCGTTAGATCCGACGTGATTACAGCGACTCGGCCAAGAGTACGTTGGATCTAACGACCGTTTCTCTTGCTAAATGAGACACAGTACCAAAATAACGTTTATATAAAAAAATGATTAATAAATAAAAACCCCATTACTTCTTCACACTATATATATATATATATATATATATATATATATATATATATATATATATATATATATGTATATGAGATACTTTCCTAAAGATACGAGAAATTTGATAACTATATCATGTCAAATTACCCATTGTTTCACATGTTCTGCTGGACATTTCATGCATCATTTTTATCACTTCCTGCTAGGTAGCATTTTACTTGAATTTAGTTTAGGTTAGAATGCACTAGATGCTATCAGATAAATCTCAAAATATAATCATATATCCTTCAACCATTAATTATGTCCTTTATGCTTTAGTCATTTGATAGAGAAGAAGAGTTCCATTTTCAACAAGTCAGAACATCGCTCCAGGACATTATGCTCTCTCATGTCTTACCTTAATGAATAATTTCATGGCAGTTTTTTGTTTAAATTGTTTGGATGAAGAATTTTCATTATTCTACTCTGATTGGTTCGGACTGTTATCCACATCTTGGTTGTTATCGTCAAGTCTCGATCATTGTACCTTTCAGCCTTATCCACTAAATCACTTATTCCTGATGGCCGTCAGTATAATCCCTAAGGTGAGGAGTACAAAAAAAGTCATGTACTCTGGTCCACATCACACAGACAACTTGATAGAATTGACTGATATAAGATATTCTCTAGCATGAACAGAGATTTTTTTTATCATTTCACCCAAAGCAAGACAATAAAGCCACTTACAAGCAAGAGGTTACTAAATGTTGGAGAATATGAGAAAAAGAAAAAATTAAGGTGAAAGAACAACAAAAGAACGTAATATAACGATTGACATTGTATTTAAATATCTGAAGATCATATCTGAGTGGAATGTAAGGAGCTGGAAAAAGTTTCACATGCGAAAAGTGTGAGAGAAAAATTGTTAGCATAGAACTTACGGTTACATCGCGTCATTTCAACCCTAAAATGATGAGACCGTGTCACCAATTTAGTACTACCATTAACTTCATAAAAAAAAGCTAATCGGAACAATTACCTTGAAAATATTTATCAAAAAGGCACAGAGAAGCTACGTTACGGTGGTGGAAAAGTGACTGAAGCCGAGATAACAGGGCCAGGATCTTCAGGATATTTCAGATTCTTCTTTTTATTTTATCTAGAATCTCTAAATATATAACAGAAGCACCAGACCCGATGTGATAGCTATATTAAATGTGTGAACGAAGGGTAGACTTATAAATACGTAAAATAGGTCCAGGCGAGAAAATTGTCTAGTACGGCAAAGTGGGCCAACTTTCCTAGTAGCAGATCTAGCATTTGATTCAATATAATCTTTTGACTTCATGTCAGAGGAAAACGTTAGCCCGAGAAGTCGCAATGAGTTACTCACCTGGTGGTTAGCATCAGCCATCCTGAGGGAAGGTAAAACAAAGTTTCTCTCAGACGATTAAAAATTCGTTTTGAACAATCTACCTCTGTAGGCAGAATAAAAGGTTTTGTTCGAACATACCGAAAGTTATTAACTAAAACTGACATCTGAAGAAGGCAGAAACTCTGTGATGATAACAGTCAAAACACTAGTCCGAGAAAAGCAATGTATAATACTTTCCTGGTAAATTAATTGGATGAAGTGACATTGATTACTGTCTTTGTCCAGGAGCTGGTTAACATCACTTAATACGTCACATGGGGAGATAAAGTTCTTGTTATCAAGCCTATGTACAATATTGTCTGCAATCAAAGAGATTTGTCACACGATGAAAGTAGATGCTTGCAACAGAATCTCTCGAAGATGCGAGCCGTGAAGGAAGACATTTTGAACACTTGCAGCGTTATTTAATTATAAACATCAATACTTTTCTTTCTAAGTGTTTTATAACATTTACTCTTTATTATGAAAAGGTTTCATTAAATTTCTAGAAAGATACTATTAACAATCTAAATGTGTGCATATATTTGGAGCTTCCCTGTAATTATAAAAATATCTATTCGCAAGGTTTATAAATAAAATATAAATTTTCACAAGATGTAAAGGCCTAACGCGTTATTAGCCAAAAGGCTAACATGACAACCATGAAAACTATCATCAGGTCAATATTTCAACCCTTTCTAAATAGCCGATGTCTCCGTTGAAGCAAGGTGAAAGCGGACGTGGGATTCAAATGAAGAATATGTGTCCATTAAGATAATGGAAAAAGAAAATGGCGCCCAATTCACCCAATTCATGTTATTAACTTCCGATATGTCATATTTATGGAGAAGCAAGGTGAGAGCAATCCAAAGAATTATTTTTAAATGTGTACTTTAAGATAATCTTTTGAAATTAAGGTGTAGCAAAATAAAGAGAAGGCTATCTACGGGTAAAGGGTAAATTTAATACTCTTACTCCTCAAGTGTTTATTAAATTGTTGTAAGAACTCTATCCACCTTCGTCTTTGTATTATCACTCTTTCATTCTTTCATTTCCTCTTCTCTCCCTCATTTGATATCTATTTGTTTTCCTTCATTTTTCTTTCTATTTTCTCCTTCTCACCCGTCCACACAAAAAGGTTTGGCTTAGGCTTGTCTGACACAAGACTACAACAACGATATACACAGTGAGGATCGGACTCACAACTCTTGCTAAACATCGCTCTAAGAGGCTTAGCTTGTCAGATGGTGCAATGAGGTCAATAATGATAGGAAGATTACAATAAACAATAATATAAAATGTTGCGGGAATTTTAAAACAATCCACGGTCTATGACATTCATTGAAAGAATAAAATCATGTATAAAAACACAACGTAATATTAATAAATAACATTAATTTTATATAACAAGAATTCAAGCTGGAATATAGTTGGAATGTATTGAATGAGTAATCTCTTTTTCTGGTTGTTAAAAGAGTTCTTATGTATAGTACAAACTGTATTGTGCACGTATGTGAGAAAGATGAAATGTCGTTACTTCTGTGTTTATGTGAAATAGTATGTGTATGCGTACGTAGTAGTAATGGGTATAAATGAGATAGATACAATTAAGCTCTTACGGTAGACGACGGCTCCGGTGTCTGAATGCGATCTCTTTGAGACTTTGTTAGTACTGCTGAGTCATTTCTTGATAGTGTGTGCGGAAGCGAATGAGGTCTTGAATATCAGCAGTTAGAGTGACATGGTCCTTAGTGGAATCTGAAAGACTCTATCATTGAGGTCAAACATCGTGATTTTAATCCCATTATTTCTGATAAATTGGCTCCTGAATTATATAATTTTACTTATTCCTAATTGGCCTTAAAAAGTCATGTGGTATTCTTACTACTACGTCCGCACGATATTTTGTCGGTATGCCTATATTATAATGAGTAATAAACTACATTTCTGATTGGTATTCTATGGTTTTGTATTGTACAGTTTAATTAATATCTGTCTATATCTCTGAGATGAGGTATTATGATCACTTGCATTATTTACATTACTCGAAATGTTATCCTCATCTTCATTGCCATATTCACAACCTTTCGGCCGTTGAACGTTCCGGCCTTTGTCAGGTGATTGAAATTTCGAACCGAACCCTTTATTTCGTTCACTGGGGTAGATTGTTCACCTCAAGGACACATGGCCCAGTAGATAAAGATGTTGATTAGATCCAGTGACTAGACCCAAAGAATTGTGAGTTCAATGCCAGAAACAGCAGTGGTAAACCAAAAACTTGGAGAGTTGAGTTAAAGGGAAATAACTGAGATATCCGGAAGAGGCATGGCACGTCGAACTAGAATAATCTACCCCGGTGGATGAAATAAAGAGTTCGGTTTGAAATTCCAATCACCTGAAGAAGACCAGAGCTTAGAACGGCCGAAACGTTGTGAATATGGCAATGAAGATGAGGATAACAGTTCGAGTAATGTAAATAATGCAAGTTTAATTGGTTTTTGAGATGTAAACACATTATTGCATGTTATTTGTTTATATATATTTTTAGAGATGTGTTTTAATATTTATGTAGCTATTTTTGGCTGAAAATACTTCTGATGGGTTAAAATTAATAAGCTTATAATTAACATAATTATTTTTATTGTGTAAAATATGTTTAATATTTAGATATTTTAATGGACATGACAAAGTAAACAAAAACGTAAAAAATAGCTATAGCTCAAAAAGTTAACCTGATTGAACAAAACCAAATTCTTGGATTCAGCACATCAAGCTTGTCCTAAATCAGCTAAAAAAATTTAAACAATAAATTTGGAATTGACCAGTGAAATAATATATATAACTAAATTGTTCTAAGCTGATAGTTAATTTATTGCCAATGTTGTCATTTGCTCTCGATAGATGCGATAAAATCATGTCTCTCTTGCAGTACTCGAAACCAACAGCAAATCCTGGGGAAAAATAAACGTGAGTTTGTTTTTTTTTTTATCACCAAGTTATAGTTTAACAAGAAAGTATCCTTATCTCTTACAGGGAAACTCAATATGTATACACATAAATACACGTTTTAATGTACATAAAAACACAACTAAACATGACTAATGGAGATTGCGTCGTAACCACGAATCGTCGTAATTTAGGACTGTCGTATCCCGGGAATTTCTGTATATGTAGAGTGATGATTAGCAAGTTGATCTCGCAAGTTATCATTACGGGTTACACCAGTGTGGTCTTGTACTAGCCAAAATATCGTATTTTTACTTTTCTTTACATTATTTTTATTTCTTCGTCTTTCCATTAACTAGCCCGAGTTTTTAAAGATTTTTCCTTTTTTCTTCATTTTTTTTCATTATTCAACACTATATTTTCTTCCTTTTAATTTTTTGATGTCTATTTTTTCTTATTCTTCTCCATTTCTCTCGTCTTTTGTTTCATAACAGTTGTTTTTTAAATTTCTTTGTTTCCTTTTTCTTCATTAATTTTTAATTCGTTCGTTTAATGATACTCTTCGTGTTTTTCTGTGACATTTATTATCTCTTTTCTTTCTCGATCTTCTTTCACCTTCATAATCTTTCTTTTTTTCCTCAATTTTTTTCCGTTGTTTTGCTTTCTTTTCTTCGTTCATCATTCTTTTTTATCGTGTTTTGTTTTTTCTTATTTTTTTCCTTCTTTTTCCTCTTTGTTCTTGCTTTTGTTTTCTTTCCTTAGTTATCGTCTGTTCCTTCCTTCTTTTTGCATTCTTCTCTCTTTGGTTTTGCGTTCTTCTTTACCGTCTTTTTTCTTCTTTTTCCTGATTTTTTCCCCTTTTTTAGACGTTTGCTTTCTTTATAACATTTAGTTCTTTCTTTCATTATCGTCTCCTTTTTTATTGTTTTTCATTATCTATCGCCTTTTCTCTCTTTTTTCGTCTTTTCTCTCTTTTATCTTTTATAATTCATTTCTATTTCTCTTGTCCCCACAAAGTTAATCGCTACACAATCGTTTTTTTTATTAATTGCATTTTTATTTTCTTATTTTTAATAATATTCCTCTCTTTCTCTCTAATTTTAATAATATTCCTCTCTTTCCTTTTTTTCTTTTCTCCTTTTCTCATTTTCCGTTTCCTTTTCTTATCTCTGCCTTTTCTTCTTTCTCTCCTTCACTTTTTCTTTCTCATAATTCAGATATGAGTATTTATGCAAATGTAGTTCATGCAAAGAAATGATTAAGTGTTGGCTCTCTGCCTTTGGAAGATATCTAAACAGTCAACTTAGCATATAAACACACAAAACCCTTGTCGTCAAATCAGGAGTGGTAACCAGGGTAGAATTGACTGTGAGGGGAGGTTGGCTGACCAGCGACACAAATCGAGTTGAGAGATGTCGTTGCTAGCGACGGACGCAAAGGAAATTTTAACAATCATAAGGTGGTCATAAAAATATTATCTGAGTTCCGGCTTTCTTTTCTTCTGATCATTTGGATTGAGTGATAATGTGCTTACTAGAATAGCAAAGGGCTTTTCCTCTGTTAAAGGGCAATGCCAACCAAATCTAACCTGACCTCTGACCTTTGACACTTACTTTATAGCCTTCATCTTTATTGTTTCTCTCCGGAGCTAACACGTGCGCTTGGGGCTCTCACTATAACTAGGTTGTTAGAAAGCTAGTCTCGCAAACAATAGCATATTCAATATTTTCCTGTTGCTTGACGACGCAAAGATGTGCTAGATTATGCAAAGTTTATGAACGATCTACAATATATAAGTACATTTGCAAAAAAAAACAAAAAAACAATTAGAACAATGTTTAGTTAGCTCGTCTCGCAGATCGATCCTAGCTTGATGGTGGATATAAATGAGACTAAAATCAATTTCGCAAATATGTCTGTGTGTGCATACGTTTATTTTATTATTAATTTAATAATTATATTATTATTAATAGTAGAATTAATTGTATATAGTTTTATATGGATGTGCGGGTAGAGTAACAGAACACATATCAGCGAGCTGATCTCATTTCCGAACTAGTTTGTTGCACAAGTGTCCTTGGGGAAAGCATGGACCGTCTCTTCTCCCTGCCTCCCTGTTTTGAGCTAAATAGTAGTTTAGACTGGGTTCTGTAGGCTTGGGTGACAACCAGTCTAAGAGAAGGAAAAAATTGAATTGCAAGTCATAGAGAAAGCAATAGAAAAAATACTCCACTATCTTTCCCAAGAATGCAAATTCACAGAGAATTAAAAAAAAATCATGTCATGATCGTCTACGTCCTGAAGAAAAAAAAAAGTCTTATATGTCAGAGGTCAACAAACTTTTGGGAAGTTCGCCTGATTGACAGTTATATTGAATATATAGTTCAAGATAAACTCCAAATAATAATACACACACACACACACACACACAAGCACACACACACATATATATGTGTGTGTGTGTGTGTGTGTGTGTGTGTGTGTGTGTGTGTGTGTGTGTGTGTGTGTATGTAAATCTAAGACAATACTGTATATTAGCATTTTAAACCATATTAAATATTTCCATTATAAGTAAATATAAACTCAAATACAATCCTATTAGCACTCGTCTTAAAGATGAAGAATCATTTTCACTGATTCTTCTTTTTTTTCTGAGATGTTGGATATTTGTGCTATCATCAAAACTTACTATAAATGTTGATAAGTTAAGACTCACTTATAGGCGGGTTTAGCATGCTTCATCCTTGGAAGTGTTTTGTCATATAAATATATTGTGGCGAATGTTGAAATTATCGGGCAAAACATTTTAAAGCCGAATGTCCTTTATCTGGGAGGCATTTGTGGAAGTCAATCAGCTTTCCGTCATTTTCCTTTTCTAAGGTCCGAAGACAAAAATATCATTGAAGCAATTAATCGACCAAAAATGCAAGTAGATGGTATACAGAGATAGACATAAAAGATAACAGGTGAAGCAAAAGGTTGGTCGATTGATGCCGCGTGGGTAGCAAGCGCAGACGGAAAAGAACAAACATAATTCGGAAATATGAAACTGAGGATGAATGGTAGAGATAGTACAATCACAATCGTTGTTGAAGGAATTTGGAAAAGTCTTTATTCTACAGTGAACGCGATATGGTCGATGTTCCTGATATATATATATATATATAACTTTTTTCTTATTTTTTCTTGTAGTTGCGTTTACTTGTGTTTATGTGTGCGTTCATGGTTTATTAATTTGTTTATTATTTACTTTATTTATTTATTGGTTTGGATTAATTTATTTTACTTATTTTTTTATTTCATTTATTTTCGCTTATTCTTGTTCGATTTTTAAGTATCTTAGTGAACATTTGTTTTCGAATCTGCATTTTGTGATTAGTTTTGATCGTTTATTTAGTAGTTTGTGTTGGTCTGGGAAGGTAATTATAGCTATTTTCTCCTCCAGACAGAGTTTACAATTTTTGGATTTATTGTGGTAGTCAGATATTGTTTTACTGGTGATATTTTATTGTAATTTTGGTTTTTATTTTTAATCTCCCCAATATGTTTAGAAACATATGCTTTTCACATATTTAATATTTATAAAGGATGTTTTGTGTGCGTAGTTTTTGTTTCTAACGCCTTTCAGTTACTCCTATTTCTATTTTTTCTCCGTTATTTGCTGATTCTACTGTGCCTTGGATATTACATTATTCTGCAAGCAATTTCCGTTTAAGGGATATTCGTTCTTTGTTCTGCAGTTATATATGGGTTTGATTTGTGCGGGTCATTTTTTCGTTCTTTTCCTGTTGGACTTTGTTATTATATGTGTTATGTTCTCGATGAAACTGTAGTCGATTTTTAGTGTTTTTTTTTTATATCTTGTGAGGATGCTTGACGGGGGAAGTGTTTGTGTATGACTTTAATTAATTTTTTTTCTACGTTTGTATTTACATTTTTGTTTTACTGTGGGTTGAACCCGATGGTATTTCTTTGCCTGATGGCATTTTTGTGCTGCATAGTGTGTATGTGAGTGTTGCCGTGAATCCACTATCTTTTAGGGCTGTTTCATGGTCTTTCTTAGCTTCGTTGAAAATGGCCTATATATATAAATATTCATAGTCGAGCAATATATATATATATATATATATATATATATATATATATATATATATATATATATGTATGTATTATTAAAAAGAAAGACATTGCGATAAGCTTTTTTTTTAAATTACAACGGCTGATGTGGCCAAACATTGAAATATTAAAGTAAGATCACCAATTCCACTTGTTTGTTCATTGGTTATTGATAATTTAATGTTTTATGGAATTATCTTTATTCTATCAAAGCTACTAAAGTGTATAAGATTTACTGTGGGCAATAAATGGGGGATCATTTTATAACTAATTTGTAATGCAAAATATATCCCTCAAACTTACTTTAATCGAATTTTGATTAATTACAAACATGCCCAATTTATATAGTCCCTATCTTTAAAAATCACTTGCATAGATTGGGAAAATGCGATGGGTGATCTTAATATCTTATGTGTGCATCGTGAAGTGATTTTTGCCTCGATGCATCTTAGTTTAAAAACCTTTAAAAACTAGAAAAAAATATCTTACTGAGATACATCGAGGAAAAATCATCCCACAATACACACATAAGTTATACGATATCTTAAAATTCTGCGTAGAATAAAGCTGACATCTCCATTTTTGGTCGAGTGATTAAAATTTGGAAATATTTCCATTAATATCTTTCTTTCTTGAAATGTTTCCTTAAAATATTTCATTTTAAAAATATCTGTTTCTTTCTCAATATTATTTTTTCTTAAAATATTTCTATTTCTTCCCATTTTCTATCAAACACAACCAATTTTCTTCCCCATTTTTTGAAAAATAAATTTAATTTGCTCCAATATTCATCAGGACTGTCTTCTGCGTTGTCAACATTCGGCCATTGACCAAATGCTGATGATCCAGGCCTCTCGGCTGAGATAGTAAAATCACAGCTGTGACCAGTGGGACGTGACGTCCAACAGCGTTCAATTTCTACGGACATTATGAAGTCTCCTTCTGGGGTAGAAGCACGGGTGCTTATCATCACCATGGTGATCAGAACCTATCGGACTGGAAGAAGAAAGGTCAGAAGTCAAAGGTCAAGGGCATAGATTCAGAGTCAGAATTTACAAAATGTGTTTATGGTTCGATTTTAAAGCAAAGACAAAATAAGAGAGTAGAAAGTGGGCAGATATATTTAGATTAGTCTAAGCTGACACAAGGCCGCGTAAATGGAACACAGTGAAGATAAAATTCCTTAGAAATAGTTGATCATAATCTACTACAAGAATTTTCCTTATTTATCATAAGCAAAATTCCTACGACAATAATTTTCCTTGTTTATCCTAAACAAAATGAATATGACACAAGCTCAAAACTGTGGGGTACCATGTTGGGCCATATTCACATGTAGTGGCTGACAAAAATACAAGAGAATCTACCCTTAAAAAATAAATCGGTATTCAGTTACTAAGCTTATATTAATGTGTGACATGATTTTAATAGTGATACCTGCCTACCAGGGTATGGTTTACATAACCATTTTACAAACTATCGCTTTACCGCCTTACTATAAAATGTTAATAAAAGTACTAGAATGTTGCGTACCTAATTTTAGAAAGAGAAAGCTTACGTGAGCTCCATAGATTTTACAAGTATAGAAGATCCCCATCACAACTATGTCGCTAAAATCGCTTACCGAAAGTAATTATTTGAAAATGAAAAAACATCAACTGGCCCTTAAAATCACACAAATTGTGATATTTGCTTCCTTATCGACAAAAATTTAACTGCTTATCAAAACTCGAACCCTAAAATGCTCCATTAAAATAGACTTACAGCAGCCCTAATATTATTTCTATATGAAAAATATACATCTAAAGTTGTCCCTTTCTAATATGATCATGCACTCAAACACTAGCTATGAATCGTTAGAGATGTAGAGGCGATTTATAGTGGCTGAAATTACTAACGTCCGTTGGGGCCTTGAGAGTTGCTTGATGACAATCTGTGGTTGCTGATTAGTTCCCGGAGAAGGCGGGGGTTTTGGGCCGTTGCTGTTTAGACCGCACGGGAGACAGGTGTAGTAGCCAGCGGCGGTTGGGACAAAATGCAAAAAGCATGCATCCTAACTAAGGAACATAAAAGATATCAGCTGGGTTAGCCGTGTCATCCTTTTTATATACTTCTTAATCTTTTCACATAATTTCTTTGTGGGGATAAATTGTGATAAATATGGAGACATATGGACATAGTATAACATATTGTACGATACATTTGTATATTCTAGTGCTGTATGTTTTCAGGCACAATTTATTTTTGGAATTAATTTCTTTGAGTTATTCTAGTCCTTCCTTCCGTTTTGTTAATCTCTTAGTATATAACGGATATACTATTATTTGATGCGTGCTTTGGAGAGCGAGGGAAAAAAAAGATATGTCTTCTTTCTTCCCAATCATTCTTCTATTCTATTGACGCTACCGTCAACAATGCATTTTGAAAGATAAAAAACTAATTTTAAAAAATGAGAAGAAAAAGAAGTAATTTTTTCCACGGATTCTGAGCCCCCATCTCTTGTACAAATGATTTCCGTGGCAAATTTGTTATTATTGTCAAACAATTGCAAAATGCGAAAAGTTTTAAACGAAACGTAAAATATTAACAAAAACTTCAATCCCTTAAGTCCGACATTCATGCAATTCCCGAATACAGACATTAAGTTTAAGGACCCATCATTCCAACAATAGACTGTCCAAAAACCTCGGGGATTCAAATTGTGAGTTCAGTCCCTCGTTGTGACACCAACGAAAATCCACACAATCTGGTTCCTTTAAAAGAATGTGTAAAAGTCTGGAATAAAGAACAGACGCGCATGCGCAAAATGAAAATTGAAGAACTTTTATTACTCAATAACGAAGAAATTGTTTTTAATATAAAAATAATCTTAATCTTTTAGCAGACTTAGTTAATTAGATTATGATTACATACGCAGCAACAGTTGGTTGCGTTTTTTTTTAATTTAAAGAGATATACAATTCACAAACATATTTGATAATTTGGCCACAAATATTATCATTTTAAACACGCGCGCTTGGTCCCTATTTTCAACTCTTATCAAGAAATGGGCAAATGACATAAAGGTGAATAAGATTGGTGAGCAACATGAAATACCCCATTACTCTTATGCATTGAATAAAGGGTTCTCTTCTAAGTTCCAAGAATGTTACTGAGACAGATACCTGAAGAAGGCCAATAGTAACAACATAGAAATGTCGTGAATATAATGACCAAGTTGAAGTATGCTGGCCCGGATAAAAATCATAAATAAAATCTGAAGAAGGCCGGAGGATATAATGACCAAAACATTGTGAATATAATGACCAAGATCAAGTATGCTGGCTAGAATAGCAGAATATATAATAAAAAATGACTTAAAAAAGGCTTGTAAAGCAAATGCTTCGGAAAAAGCAGAAAAATATCTGGGCCAACAAATATGTCTGCAACAAAGAGGTCAAAAAACTACTACTTCATAAAGAGATATATTAGATAACGGGGAATTATGCATATTATAGTTCTATTCCATCATTTATGCTTGTCTTAATTCCTGACCATTGATAATCCCTTTCTACTTCGTTTCCAATGCATTTATATATTAAAATCATTAACAATTCACTTACATTATGTATATGATAGATCTATTCTGTCAGTAACTTTTGGCATGATTGCTGACTATTGATAAGCCCTTTCTTCGCGTTGTAAAAAGTGACACAATAATACATATACCTATTTTACTGATATGAATTTAAGTGTTAACGTTAAATCATGATATTTTTTCTTTTTGTTTCTCTTATCTAAACTGTTTAAGAATTATTTTTAATTCACTATTGCTCTCCTTAAAGTCCAGTATTTATTTTTTAAATTAAAAATTAAAATCCGGTATTAATTGTAATTTTTTGCATTAATGTCCACTGACCGATCTCTCTTTCATTAGTATATTTTTTTCATATGTTGGTACTGTATTATTACTATCATTATTGTGTTCTATATTCTTATGTTGAATATGTTTTAATGCACTTGAAAATGTTTCTTGAATGCACAGAAAGATAGAATGTATACAAAGTTAACTGACGTAAAATATAGTAAAAGTAAAAACTTTTAACCGAATTTTTACCTAAATTTCGATTAAAAAACAACTTAGAAACGGATTTCGTTCATAACTCGGGGACAGTCTATACCACAATAAGAAAACGAACTGACAGAGTTGTGACGATGAGTGCATTGTAGACTGGCTTAACGTTTATTCGTGGAGAATGAATTCTACGCAGCAACCCGTTAACACATGATTGATCAGGAGTGAAATACTCATCAGACCCGGCTGTAAATACTGGCTCATTAATGATGGCTTTTGCAGTCCAATCAATGTGGCGAAGGTGGCTAGGGATAAGAAAGAAAGAGTGGTGTAGCCAAAGGTTGGGTGAATTCGAGATGATTACCTTAATCTTTTTAACCTTAAAGATTTTGTTGTCAGGATACGAAAAAGGATTTAACATTGTGAGAAACTATTTTTTATGAAGGGAAAGGAATTGTGCTAAGAAAGGCGGTTATCGTAAAGTTACGGGGTTACTTGAAGGTCTCACCTGGCAATTATGTTTTACTAATGAACCGTCAAAGCAATGTTGATTATAAAGACGTTACGGAAACTCACTACGCTACTTGACTCTCACACTAACTCTGCTTTGATATATATATATATATATATATATATATATATATATATATATATATATATATAATATATATATGATTTAAAATGATTTAAAATTTTTTTCGCTACACAGTAATAACCATGTTTCAAAACTTTAAATTTAATTATATAATTAAATTAAAAGCATTAGTTTACGTTAACATTTCATTCAAGCATTATTTTCGCGGAGATGAAAAACAGAACTTTTAATTTAATTATATAATATCCATCTTTATCAATGTAATTAATCCAACGATTTTCCATGAATCACATAGATGGAATATTATTCTTGCCATTTCAGATCAAAATTCTTATAACGGTGTGATATTTTCAAATCTTATATTAGTCTGACACAAAACCACATTAGTAGACAAATACTGAGATTGCAAATTTCGAAATCATGGTTTATACGTAGACTCGAATACCGACCAACCGCGGTCGGGATCATAATTATTGTGAATTCTATGACCCTTTCACATTAACTGCATATAGCATGTATTTGCCAGGGCTACATATGTTTTTTCAAGTTTTCATTCTCCTAGACTGGTTGCCAACAGAAGAACTCAGAATTTCCCAGGGGTGATTTGCGTGAAATGCAACGAAACTGGACCTAGTTCAAATCCATATCACCACGCGCACATCCAATATTATAGCACATGGTATTTCCAAACGGTCACCCATTTCACCAATTTCAACGTTGTCATACGCAACGTGATACCGTAATTCATGTACGTAATTTGAATGTGCAGGTGGTGTAAATGGAATGAGAAATCAGAAAACCTAGTTCAAAATCGTTACTTTCACTCATACGCAAATACCCTTGGGAAAGATATGAATCCATCTCTTTGTCTCACCCTAACTAGGGGTTAAATATTAGGGTATATTTTAAGCAAAATGAATGTACCTTTCAAATGACAAAGTCTACTATTGCTGTGAAATCATGCTAGGATAATTAGGCTGATGTTCCGGCTTGGAAACCATGTTTAACTCCAGGATCATCCACGCGTAAGATGACCATTATATTGAAAATGTTCAAATAAATCAATGAAAAAACATTTTCAATAGATTATGTTAGCCATAATGAAAAAAAGTAACTATTGAACTATACTTTCTCTGAAAGATTCACTACCAAAATAGATTCTATTTTGGTAGTTTTCAAAAATTGTTACTATTGATAAAAAATGAGCTCCTTCTACAAAACTAATTGATTCAAACAAGTACTGCACCATATTAAACTAACTGGAGAAAAATGAATGAAAAACGTCCGAAATTAATTAACAGAACGGATTTAATATTCTTCTTATGTTTTCAATTTCTTTTTTTTATCTCTTTTTAATAATAATAATAATAATAATAATAATAATAATAATAATAAATGCCCTGCTGTGACACCAGGCATGACTTCTGATCTTTTTGATTGGAGGTGTTAACATATACATGTTCTTTTATTAATTAAGATGTCCTACAGTAAATATTCCATTTATAACCACAGATTTGAGTATGTCGCCTACGGGCTACCCACTGTGCATATTGTTTCGCATTTGAGATTATATCTTTTTCTTTTTACACATGGCAATACTTATATATTTAATAAAAGTAGATAGGTTCGCCTATCGCCTGGTTCACACTCCTTCCTCGTTTCTTGAACAAAAGCAGATGTTTATCGCTTGTTTCCTGTTTAAGATGGGTTTTCTGTTCCTTCTAAAGTCTTCTCAGTGTCTCCCACTCGCGGTAACCTCTTGCGTCTTAGTGGCATTATTGCCTTGCTTGGGATAAAAGAATTAAAAAATATTTGGAATTCAAAAATGAATAATTATACTAATATATATTTAGGTACAAGATAATGACAAACTTTTAGTTACATAAAATCATTTCACGTCACCAAAAAGTCATTGTAAATATTTCTAATAAAATAGTTATTATAAGCTGAAGTTCACCTATTTTTGTCAAATAAGTATTGCCTCAAAACCTTACAAAATTTTTTAGTTAATTCAAATGTGAAAACATTGTTATTTTTTATCATTTCACCCCTAACAAGGCAATAAAGCCAATAAGATGCAACTTAATGTGAAAGAATATGAGAGAAAGTGGGGAAAACATTATTAAAGAGATAAAACATTTTAAAAAATAGGAATTAACAAGACAAAAGATAAGGACTGGCGTTACATTAGAGGTCGGAAGAGGGTTCCATAAGTGAGAAGTGCTAGAAAAGAAACTGTTAATATAGAACTTGCGGTTACATCTAGACATTTCAACTATAAAATGATGAAACCCTGCCGCCAATTTAGTACTGCGTTTAAATTCGTACAGTCGAGGTCCAAAGAAGAAAGCTCATCAGAACAATTACCATGAAAATATTTATAGAACAGGCACAGGAAAGCTACATAATAAAATCCGACATTGTGTGAACAGCACGTTTCTTTAGTAAGCAGGACAGAAAGTATTACATTTTCGTTAAGAAGTTACCTCATTCGCTAGAGCCACAATATATGGTACTTTTGGATTACAAGATATTTCAGTCTTTACAAAATTGTGTAAATAAAAAAATCCAGTTCTCTGGAAAACGATAAAAGAAATCTAATGCGGTCCTTTCTTCAGAAAAATAGAAACGAAAATACAAAATAAATGTTTTTATTTTTACTTGGTAAAACGACGTTAGAAACAAAGAAAAGAGTACTGAATTGTTATGCAATATCAGTCCTCTGTATGGCAGTAAATCTCAATGACAATCTCCTCACAGATGAAGAAGAGACTTGAAGCAACAGAAATGTGATTCTACAGAAGGATACTGAGGATGCCATAATCCGAACATGTGAACAACTACAAAGTTTTAGAAATTATGGAAACAAAAAGGATACTTATGCTTAGCATCAGGAAGACATAGTTGTAATTTCGAGGTTGCATATTGAGGAAAGAGGACTTAGAAAATTTGATACTAACAGGACAGATGAAAACAACGCATAATCTACATGGCGAACACGTAAATAGATGGCGGAGGAGGATTTGAGAGAGAAAGCAAAAGGATAAAGGACAGTAAATTGTGGAGAGTCATGATTGCCAACGTCCAAAAGGGACACGGCACATAGAATAATAATTATTATAAATAATACGTGATATATGTGTTGATCTATTTATTATTATGAGAAGTTTATAAATTCATCCTCATTTTATTTTTTTTTACTATTGAATATTCTTTATATTTCTATCGTCCAGAGAGAATGAAAGAAACTTTGAAAAAAATAAAGCGTAGCTAATATTTGATGAAAAGTAATCAAATATTGATGACTTTTAAATATGTATTTTGAATTTAACTCATTGAAGTCACAACAATAGAAGATGACCAAAAAGACAAACACCTAAACTTAAAGAAACGTAGATGTTTCAAGTAAGACTTAATGGTTAATATTCATCGCAACTACTGAAACAATCCAAGAATTGATTCTGAATTCAAAACGGCACATGTAAAATCAGGTGTAGCGTCTCAGAGAAAATTAAGACGGGACAATGCACGAATATGTCTGGTCACACATCAGAACAAGCAGCAGTCAAAAGAAGAATCTTGATGGCACCATAAAGTAACCTGGCTTAATCCAGGGACATGTTTGCGGCGACTTTTGAAAAGAATTTTTAAAGATGTAAGACCGGATAGGATTAAGACACTGTTTGATCAAACGACATTATATTAATTTCATGCTCTCTCTCTCATATATATATATATATATATATATATATATATATATAGAGAGAGAGAGAGAGGATTAGGGGGGGGGGATTAGGCAAGTAGACGTATAATAAATATGAGTGATAGATCCTTTAATTGTGCAAAGGAACACGAGTTTTTCTTGTTGAGTAATTCTCTTCTCTCTCCTACATTTTTCCCTCCTCTGCCTACTAGATTTCTGTTTCTTTTTCATTTTCTTTTCCGCTTTCTTTCAATCTGTAAACCAATTTGTCTTTTGTTTCTTTTACCTTTTTACAACTTTTTCAATCTCCTCCTCCCCTCTCTCTCTCCCCATCTCTCTTTTTCTTTCTCTCACTTTCTTTCACAAAGGGTATATCACAATGACCAAGAAAGACATATATAAAGAGAGTGCGTGTATGAGAGAAAGAGAAACAAAACATGGGCTTCTTCCTCTTTCATTTAATATTGCCTTCACTTATTTTTGAAAGAACAAAGTTTTTCTTGTTTCTCCTTTATTTTCTGTCCAATTATTATGTCTTTCCTGTTTTTGAAAAATAACAGCGAATTACTCCAACATTGAATTTATCTTCCTCAAAGCCAGCAGCCGCCATTTTTATATCCAAGGCTCCAACTTTCTGCCTTTCTATTGTAATGACTGTCTGCCCATTTATTCATGAAATCTGTCACTTCAAATTTATTCTACGCTCCTTCAGCTTCTATATATATGGTCACGGAAGTTAGAACAAAAGAATCAAATGGCCAACACAAGATTAAACTTTGTAACGGTTCTACACGCAGCTCTCACGATTAAGTCACAGGCACATTAATAATAATAATAATAATAATAATAATTAATACTCTGTTGCTAAAATGGGCATATCTCTATATAGTCTCATCTTAAGTGAGTGGAGGTGTTAACATGTGCATCTTTTGTTTTGATTTGAAATAGGATACAGTTCGTTCAGTAACGCAAATTTGTGCATTTCTCCTAGGGGCCGACGTACAGCAAGACAATCATGGCCGGGTATTTTTTGTTGTTTTTTTTTTTTTTTTTTTTTTTTTTAAAAAAGAAAAATATATGAAGGATAAGGCAGCATCTCGATACCTAAGGAAAACCTTCAATCAAGCACCGTCTGAGCAGACTAGGTCATCCAACCTGAAGGTATTTCCAATTTGCCCCTCCCCGACCTACAAGGTTATTCGCTGCTTTTATCAAAACTTGTCACCATATCGTACACTTTTTAATGTGATGCCTGTGTATACCCTTTTCAAGATTGGGTGTCATGATCATTTAAACATTCCATACCACATCTTAAACGAATTTACTAATAGAAAATAGCGTTCCTGTTTTCCCCTTAGAGGCCAGTGTACCGATGAGGAGGAGGGCTATACTGATGACCTATGTTTTCATATTTGGGGTAAAAATAATCTTGAACGAAAAATCAATATTCTAAGAAATGTTCTAAGAAGAAGACTTAAACCTTTCCAAAACAAACTATGATCTGAAATTAATAATGGCACATACCTTGAATCCATTATTAAATTTCAGTATGTGGCAAACTCTAAAATATAGATTGGTGTATGAGTCATTTATCACAGATTTAGTATAGGAGAAAGAAAATTGAACATAGTATAGGCTACCTTGGGTGTGGTCCAACACCCCAAGAATCTACAAAATCCAATTATTAACCAAGAATCAAGTTATGTTCTTAAATATTATCAGATCAAGATTCTCATTTAGATGACAACTGGTTCAGAAAAATCTAAACTATCAACAATATACAACCGTTATCTCAGATCATTGATTAAAAATGGCTTCAAGCGAATCTATTCTATAGGTATGGAAAGACAATATAGACAATTTTTCTCTCCTGAATCTATCTTGCATATCTGTAAGTCTACCATTCGACCATCCTTAGAATACTGCTGCTACATATGGTCCGGAGCGCCTGCTTTCTATCTAGAGATCCTTGATAAAATCCAGAGAAGACTTAGCAATATTATTGGTCCTGATCTGGAATATCAGCTTCAGTCACCTTCCCACCGCCCTCAAGTTACCTCCCTGTGCATTTTCTATAAATACTTTCATGGTAATTGTTCGGATAAGCTCTTCGCAATGGCACCTTGACTTTATGAATTTAAGCTCAGTAATAGGCTGGCGATGACGTTTCATCAATTGACAGTTGAGTTGGCTAGATGTAACCGTAAATTCTATGCTAACAGTTTTTTTTTCCTGCACTTCTCGCTTGTGGGACTCTCTTCCCTTTCCACACTTTCCAGTCAACTTTAATCTTCAAAAATTAAATGCAATATCAATCGTTATCTGCTGTCCTAATTAACCTTCATTTGTTCTCGCTGCTTAGCAATGTTTCTGTTTTCTAATTCTTTCACTCACTTTGTGCTTGGAGCGAACTTGCTTAATTTTTTTTATTAATCCTTCATCAGATCTTATTAACAAGCGCTATAGAATCACAAAGAACCTTAACAAATAACAAAACTACATCCTTTGAATACTTTTAACAGTAGCAATAGCAACAAAAATGGGAATCCCATGTAACTGGTAGGGAAAATAATGATATAATCAAGATGTTGACTTTCCACGCTGCCTTAAACAAAAGGTTAAGAAGGAAACTCACATCAATACTAGAAAGACTGATAACAATTAGTAGACTGGACAAACCGATTTTTCCGAAAAAGTGTTTTAAAAAACGAATTTTTTTAAAATTTCAACCGACAGTAACCTTGACTCTTCGGTTAATGAAAGCCGAATGTTTCCTTATAAGGCTAATCTCACCATTTTACTGCTGTTGTCATTTGACTCGATTAGTATTTACTTAGTTCAGTTATAGATAAATATTAGTTGATTATATTTGATTCAGTAAGCATTTACTTGGGACGCGGCCCTTTTGTATGGGTGTTTTGCCGCTCTGAAGGGGATGATGCCGGCGTAATCTCAGCTCTCCGACAGAGCAGGGTGAAATATGTGGATTGTAAAAGAGAACACACAATCTATGGAATATGATGGTGACATTATTTACACGCTTAGAATAATTCTGAAGAACCTTGCGAAAAGATTGAAAAAATTTGAAATTCGTGGGAGAATCGAAACTATCCAGATAACAATTATTACTAACATCAGAACGAGGAAACCGAGGAGTGTTAAAGCATTAAGATTATTTATCTACAATAAATGCCTTGCTGATTCTTACTTCTCTGCTTGTTAGAAATCATCTTCTGTAGTTTCAGTCATTAAGAACATGAGCGAATTTTCTAATTCTTCTAACTATCAGCCTTTTACCGCTTTTTGGGAAAGTACTAGAGGCTCTAATTAACTCTGAATTAGTTAAGTATCTAACCTCGCAGGGTCTTCTTTCAGATAAACAATATGTCTTACGCTTCTCTTGGTCAACTCTTGATGTATTAACAATTTTTGCTGAAAGAGTCTATCAAATTTAAGATGTTGAAGCTTCGGAAATGTCGAAAGCATTTGACAGTTTGGTATACGAGACTTCTTCATAAATTGTAAGGTTATGGTATTTCTGGACGAAGTTTTTTTTTCAAACTAATCCAATTTTTCCTTATCAAATCGCAAAATGACAATTCTTCTAGATCTTGTTGCAGGTGTTCTCCAGGGTTTTATCCTTGGACCTACGCTGTTTCTAATTTTCATCAACCACTATCCCGATGTCATCGCTTCTCAATTTGGTATCTATGCTGATGACACACTTACTTACACCTATCTTAATAGTAAGTCTGATCGGTTCGATAAAGTCAAATTAGCAGCTGATCTCAAAATCTACCGACAATCAGTTGTTAAATGAATCAAGGAGTGGCTTGTTAATTTTAACGCTTCAAAAACGAAACTGTTCTCTTTTAATCGCCCGAGAGAACCCTTTTTACATTCCATCAACATAGCTGATGCTAACCTCCACAAGAGTGATCCATTGCGCCTTCTCGGGCTAACGTTTTCCACCGACATGAAGTGAAAAGATTATATTGAATCAATTGCTAGGTCTGCTACTAGGAAAGTTAGTTCCCTGTGTCGTGATAGACAATTTCTTTAGCCAGAATCTATCTTACATATTTATAAGTCTACCATTCGTCCTTGCTTTGAATATTGTTGCCACGTCTGGTATGTAGCTCCTGCTATATATTTAGAGATTATTGATAAAATCCAAAGAACAATCTGCAATGATCCTGACCTGACATCTCAACTTAAGTCACTTTCCCACCACCGTAATGTAGCTTTCCTGTGCGTTTACTATAAATACTTTCATGGTATTGATCCAATGAACTTTCCTCTATGGTACTACTGGAAATTAAACTCATCATTATTTGGTGAGCAAGATTTCCGGGACCAGCTTTTACTAATGATACAGAGGGAACTGACGGGAGCGGTTGTGGGAAATGCCTGGTGGGATAAATTAAAATCCCAAATCAGAACGTTTGCTGCTGATTATAGTCGTCAGCTCAATCTAGATAGATTAGCGGCGCAAACGGCTTTAGAGCAGAAAGTGGATCGGGCGGTCAAATCCCGTGATAGTGGGGAAATAGCCTTAGCTAAGGCAGAGTTGGCCTCCTTGCTTATCAAGAAGGATCAAGCTCTGGTAGTTAGGACTAGGTTAAAAAGAATGTCCTCTGAGGCGACGAATATGGCCGCTGAATAGCGTGCAGAGGAAGCTCGGAATGCATCTCGGCGACATATCGCATGCGTCACATTGCCGGATAAGCGGACCGTGACAACAAACGAGGGCATATGTGAGGCTTTTCGTGACTACTTTCAGGATCTTTTCACCAGGGAGCCCGGTCTGAGCCCTGCTCAGTTTGACGCCTATTTGGCTGAATTTCCCTGCCTTGAGGCAGCTGGAAGCAGCTAGGTGCGAGTGTCCAATTACAGAGTCGGAAATATGGGAAGCGTTGAAACAGGTTGGCCTGGACAAATCTCCGGGACTTGATGGTCTTCCGTACGAAGTGTACTTGAGGCAGTCGCCCGTTTTTGTTCCGCTGCTGGCACTGATTTTCGGCAACTGGATGAAGCAGGGTCTATACCCCAACGCTTCACCAGGGCGTGATCAAGTTGTTACGCAAGGACAAAAACGGTGGGGATGGGTTAGTTAACTTTCGCCCTTTAACTATGTTAAACACAGAGTTAAAGATTTTGGCTAAGATCTTGGCTAACCGTTTGCAGGTTGTCCTGTCTAGTCTGATTGGCTCGGAACAGACTTGTGCTGTGAAGGGCAGGAATTCAGGACAACCTTCATATGGTGCGCCTGATCATCGAGCAAGTCGACAGTGAAGCCGCGCTGATCAATTTAGATCAGTCCAAGGCCTTCGATAGGGTTGACCATCGTTTTCTGGAGGCTGTTCTTTCGGCGGCCGGTTTCGGGCCGTACTTTTGCACCTGGATCCGACTTCTGTATGCGACTCCCGGTGCGCTGGTGGAGGTGAATGGGGTACGATCGGAGCCTTTCGTATTGTCTCGCTCCATTCGTCAGGGTTGTCCGCTATCGCCTTTGCTTTACGTTCTTGCGTTGGAACCTTTCCTTCGCAAGTTAAAGGTGAATCCGGTCCTACGTGGAATTTCCCTGCCCGGTGCTACCACATCGGCCAGGTATTCTGCCTATGCTGACGACGTTTCGGCTCTTGTATCGAGCAGAGCCGAGATTGACGAAGTCAGCAAAGAAATCAGTTGTTATGAGATGGTGACAGGGGCCAAGATCAACCGCGATAAGTCTGTTGGCTTGCGGTTGGGTGCGTGGAAGGTAGTTTCTCTTCCCGGACCTTTCCGCTGGACGGATGGGCCGGTCAAGATTCTCGGCGTCTTGTTCGGTCCTGATCTCCAGTTGGAAATGAATTGGTCGGAGGTGCGAGGGAAGGCCGAGATCGCAATTAATTTGTGGTCTCGAAGGAATTTTTCCTTAAAGGGGAGGGCGGAAGTTTTTGTTTCACACATCTACCCGATTCTCCTTTACCGACTCTCTGTGCTTCCACTTCCGTGTGACACTTTACTGGCGTTAGTGAAGCTCTTCTTCTCCTTCTTGTGGGGAGGCAAGGCTGCCAGAGTCAGTCGGGAGATCTGTTGCCTTCATCCATCTGAAGGCGGTCTGGGCATGCCGAGCATTGAGATTCGTCAATATATGCTTCGCATTAGCTTTCTAGATCGAATGTGTCGCGATTCGGATGAGGAGGGCGCCTTCTGGAAGAACTTCCCATCCCTGAGAAGTGTGCATTCGTGCGAGGAGGAGGCCCGCCGTTTACCCCGAGCCGAATGCTCCTTCTATCGTGAATGTTGTATTGCTCTGAAGCGCCTCTTACGGGCGTCGGATGGCCTCTCCAACGTCCAGGCGTTGCCTCGTAGGGCATTATATCAAGTTTTAGTCAGGGGGGCCGTGCATGATGATCTGATTGACGAGCTCGGTCTGACGAGGCGGCAGGCTCGCTCAATATGGCCCGGGTTGAAATGCCTCAATAACGATGAGGCATCACTCACCTGGCTGGTGATTCGTAGGGCCCTCTGGGTCGCCAAGAGACTCTGCTCAGCTGGCTTGGAGAATTCTCCAAACTGCCGACGTTGTAGTGGGGAAGTGGAGACCTTGGGTCACGCCTTCTTTCATTGCAGCCAGGTAGTGCCGTTGTGCAAGTTTGTTGAGGGCCTCATGGTCCGCATGCTGCAGGGAAAGTCCTTTGTCCTTCAGTCCGTTTCCGTTTGTAGCAATGTGGCACCGCCGCTGACGAAGGCTGAACAGTATGTGTTCCATTGCTTGCTAGGTGTTATGAGAGTCGTGATTTGGACGACATGTCAGAAGGGATTCTATGGAGGCGAGAAGTTCACCTCTTCCCAACTGATCTTGTACTTTAAGCATCAGCTTAAAGTCAAGATTAGGACGGAAAGGCGGCGGCTCACTTCATCAGAATTCAGCAAAAGGTGGGTGAATCTTGCGCGCTTGTGTCGTGTGAAAGGAGCTGACTTTGAGTGGCATATTGATACCGGTTAGGCATCAGGATATTGCTCTTCCTGGGTTGAACTTGTGCAACCCATCCTGAAACTAGGTTAGCTTAGGTTTTCTTTTTTGGCGCTTTAGTTTCCTTTCTCAGTTAACTTAGCTAGGGTATGTATGCTCATTGGCCCCCCTTTTATTTCTGTCCCTATTTTGTTTTCCTTTAAGTTTAATTCCCCATCCCCTCCCTCGTTAGGTGGTCAGTGATGTCAGTTCGCTGGTGGATGCGGGGCGCCTTTCGTTTTCGCGTGAGTGCTTTTTTCGTTTTTGTTGTTGTGTCTGAATGAGTGCATGTCAGTATGAGTGATTGGAATGAATGAATGTTTTATACTATTATAGTCCCGCATTGATTTCGGCCAGTGAAGTGATGTTTCTGTCACATTTAGTAATTGTGGGGGGGGTTATTATTAATATTATTTTTCTTTAGTTGCTTGTAAATAGTTTTTTGTATGCATATTGTAAATACTCATTGGGGTTAACTTTTAGAATTGTTGTTTTATTCCCCTCCCCCCACAGACAACGAATTGTAAATATGGGGACTAGTTTGTATTTTCATAGAGACAAAGAGGTATTATGGTGGTTGTAGTAAGAAAGGTACGAATGAATGTGTTGTTTTGGTGTTAGGAATATTGTTTCGTAAGATTTGGTCAGTGTTTGCGGCTAGCTAAGTTATAGTTAAGACAGAAGAAGACCGTCCTTTCCCCAATCCCCTTTTCGGCCTTGTGCCACATTTCTGTATTAAACAGAATAAATATCACTTTCCTTTATGGTACCTCTTTGAGGAGAGTTCTTTTTCCGACGGTGTACGACCGGTGCCTGGCGCCAGACGCATTTGCGATTGATTAAAAACTGTTTTTGTTTTCAACCTTTGTTCACGTTAAGTTCTTTTTATTTTAAATTTACGTTCCGTTTATTGACCTTTTTGCTAAAAGTTTGATTTGATTTTTCTTTCTTTCCCTCCCCCTCTTATTTTTTTTACTTTATCCCTTGTTGTTTCTTATTATTAACGTGGCACCATTTACGAGGCAGAGAAAGGAAAAGAAAGAAAAGAAGGCAGAAAGAAAGGCGAGACGAATCGTGGGTGATCAGCAGAACACACACACGGCTAAGAGACAATGAATATATTGATAAGTAACCATGGCGAAAGGGTGTCATTACAATGACAGGGAAATTCTGGGTAAGAAGAAAGGAAAAGAAAGAAAGAAACAGATGTGTTTTGATAACGGCTGTGTTATCTAGGAGTACGTAAACAAAACTCGACTGGCCAACGAAAAATTCAATTGAAAACGTTAATTTTGATAATTGACAAAACACAGGTGTAACTACAGGACTTTGGGTAGATATGAAAATTAAAAAACCACAAAGCCGTGTCCGCTGACCGAATTTTTTCGACGAAACAACTTTGGCCTGCGATAATAAAATTATGTTATCAGAAATATGTACCGAAGGAAAATGAATGGGGACCCAGAAGTGTTTTTTCTTCTTCCTTGGAGGCGACAGACTGACTGAAATTTTAGAGATATTTCTTTTTTGAGACCGTGTTAAGAAGACCACCCATTTTGATAATTAGCGATAAAATACCTGACAAAAACCACGTGTAGAACAAGAGTTGTCATATTGTCCGTTTGCGGCTAGAAAAATGATAACGGCGATTAAAGCGAAAGAAAAGGGAAAGAGAAGAGATAATTTTTTTTAGTTAAGCAAGATATTTTTTTTCCCGAAACAAAGCCGCGAATTGTTCACGCCCGACTAAGACATCATTGGTCAAGTGGTGATCACGTGACCCACGAAGGAGGAGGAAAGATACCCGACTAAGACCTCATTGGCCGAGTGGCGATCACGTGACGCACGAAGAAGGCTGTCGACGCCTCATCCAGAATATAAGTATGAGAAGCTGCTACGAGGAAGTGGGGAGGGCAGTTCACGCCCCTCTGAAGTATGGTGAGAAAGTGGGAGTAAGGAAAGTTTCCCAAAAATGGAAAAGAGTGGAAAATCCCTAACCAGAAATAAAAGAGGTGGATATGTATTTAGAATTATCGAGGAACCCCCGACGCCGACAGACCCACCCCGGTTTTGGTCGGCGTCAATAAAAGCGAGGCCCCAACAGGCAGAAATCAGAGAGTTTGGGCTCCAGCGGAGAGTTGAGTTTCCAGAGTTGAAGCCGCCTCGCAGATAGCTGACCAAGATTCACGCAAAATTCAGGACTCCTCTTCAACCCAAGAACAATTATTTTGAAGAGCGACTCAGAACCAGACCACCGAAATAAGTTTTTTTTTCGACTTTCGTCCAAAGACACACCGAAACGCCAATTTCTTAGAGAGCAAACAACTTGAAGCGTTAAAAACTTGCCTAACGGAAAACGACGTGTCACAATCCACAGAACGGGTCGGGAGATGGATGCAGTCCTATGTATCGAACAACTAGACATAAAGTTTGTTATCTTTTTCTTTGATACTTTGAACTTTTTGAGTTTTCATTTTATTTTATTTTATGCATATTTGTGTAGTATCACCCCGTTGAACTCAGTTTGCATTACGGCCCCAACCACTGTTTGATCTCGTCTGTCTAAGATCAATTCACAACGTGGGTAGGCAGACTGGAGATCAATGCAGTTACCTTTGGTAACCAGGCGTTGGAAGCGAGTTGGGAACGACGAGGCTGATATCAAATCTAACCAGATTCCCACCCGAATCACCAAAAGGTTAGAACGTCACATTTGGGTGCCGCGACCGATACCAAGCCAGTTGGTCGTCACAGGACGAGATAACACGACTGACGCGACAGGCGGACGTCACGTTTGGAGCAGCGACACCCGAACGGGCAGCAGAGAGGAGCGAACAGCTGGCGCCGCGGCGAGGACGTCTGGTTGGTGCTGTTTGGGGACGTCACAACTGGCGCCGTGGTAGATCAGGATAGAACGTCACAGTCGGCGCTGCGACCGGGGACGACGTCACATTAATTTTCATTTTCTTTAATACGTATTTTTGAGCTTTAATTTTTTTCCTTTTAATTTTTTAGTAATTTCCCCACGCCAAACTTTATTTTTTCATTGTTAATTTTGCCCCTCGTAAGACTTCGCTTTTCTTTGTTTACATTTTATTTCTACGTGTTTTTCATTGTTTCTTTGTTGTTCTCGTTGTAAATAATTGTTATTTCTTCTGTGTTCCTTTATTTAAGTCTTTTTTGTGTTTATTGTAATTTTTTGCATTTATTTTCCGCATTTATTTTTCTATTCGTTAGTTCTTCTTTATTTTAGTTTACGTGTTTTCGTTCGTGTTCGTGGGCTGACTAGAATCTTCTAGTGGCCGCCATATTGTATTTGTGATCTCGTTTGGCATTTTTTGTTTCGTATTTTTTGTTGTATTATTGTAAAAAAAGATACCTTTTGTTTATTTTCCGTCTTAAATTGTGATTTTCTTTTTCGTACTCGCATTTTTGTAAATTGTAATTGTTAACTGGTTTTATTTTTAACGTATTTTGTCGTTTTAGCGTACGTGTTTTTTGTAACTTATTTTTGCGTGTTTAACTGTTTATTGTTCTGTCTCGTTAAATTTCTTTTGTGATTTATTCGTATTTATCTTTCGTTTAAATTATACTTTTATTTGTTGTTTATTTCTGTTTTATTTGAAAGGAAAAAAAATTGTTATTTTAAATTTGGGTGTCAAGAGAACTGTTAAAAAAAACCTGTTTGGGATTAAAAAAAAGAAAAATGATCCCCCCGACAAATTACCCGATAAGGAAGTAGAAATGGCGACGGAAGAGTCCTCAAAATTAGAGGATAATCCAATTCCCTCCCAAAATAAAAAAAGATAAAAGTAGTCCAGAAAAAAGTATGGTGGCCAGCAATGGCCAAAATGTAGACCAAGAAACCAGTTCAAATGACCAAAGTACGGTGGCCGAAAGTGGCCAAAATTCTTCTATTGAGACAAACAAGAATAATGACGTGAATGAAGTGGCCGGAGAGACGCCCTCATGTTGGAAGTCGCCGCCGAAATGCAAAATCAACATTACGGAGTTCCTGGAGAGAGCCAAGAGCTACGCACATCTGATGACAGCAGATGGGCTCTTGCCTAATCCCGAGGAATTAAAAAAGGTTGAAAAAAGAATTGTGTCAGTCTTTGTGATCGACAAGCGTTCGCACAAGATTTGTCGATCCACAAAAGACACTGTGATTAAAGCCTTAAATTCTCTGGGCATTAAAGCTCAGAGGATCGTGAAAGGGAAAGGCTATTTTATGTGGGACGTACTGTTACCCACGCCTGCCGACTGTGAAGCTGCTGCGACTCATGATTTCATCACCAAAGACCTAATTCTGAGGACCGAGTATGAAGGCAGGCGTAGGACCAATGTATCAGTATATGAGGTTCCTACTCAGATTGTCGGGAGCACTTGTCTGCTTATCTGTGCCAGTTTGGACAAATTCTCAGTGATTCCTTAGATGATCTGACCGGGGGATGGAGCTTCGAGATTATGATCAATCAGGATGCCTTCCGCTCCATCCCCAACTGTCTGGATGTAAAGAGCCAGAAGACGCCGATAATTGTGACAGGTCGTAATGGAAGTGTGGAAAGACTGGTCACCTTTCCTCTTCCTGCACAGAGATGAAGGCCTCTGATGTTCTGGACCCCGCCCAACCAAATCCCCCTTTGGTCGAGTCTACAAAATCCGTCTCGCCTGTAGTGGGCATGCCAGCGACCCGGACCGGTGTGGAAAATCCCACGTTTGTGTCCAAATCTCAGCCCCCATTCCCCAAAAAGCCTTTGCCCGCCGCTAATGCGGTTAGGGAGAAGGGAGAGGGGGAATGGCAGGTCGTTGGTAGGTCTAAAGGGAAGATCCAGGCAGCGGAACCTCGTTCCACATCTAAAACAGGAAAAGGCACGAACAGCCCCACTCCCTCAACCAGCGCAAAGGGCGATTCTCCGGCCCGCTACTCAGATATGCTAAGAAGCAAAATGATCCAGTATGAACCATCTTTTGAGAAAAAAGAGAAATTGCTACAACTAAAGGAGGCCCTAAAGTCTAAAAGACAAGCTTCGGAGGGGAAATCCGGCATCTCTTTATCGGCACCGTCTTCCCCTACCACTAAACATTATCCCATGGTCCCTCCCCCAAGTGTCAAAGCATTAAGCCGGGTAACATCCAAAATGACCACTCTTAAGAAAGGTCCTGTGACAAAACCTTCATCCAAAAAATCATCTCCCATTCACTCACCCAATCCCTCCCCAATGCAAACTCCCATTCATACACCAAAAAAAACAGGATCAAAATAAAAGACAAATAAGCCCATCTTCCGATACAACTGAATCCACAGTGTAAAAAAAGATTAAGGCAAAACCTCCATACAATACAGCGGAAGACGTGTGCCGCATCTCCAAAGAACAGGAGGAAAAGACACTAATGCATGCAAAAAAGATGAAACATTTAAAAACATTATTAAACTTCCGCAAAATAAAGGACCTGGACGTTGAAAACCCCCGAAATTTCCCAAAAGCAAAAAGGGTTCTAACTGTTGTTAGATCTGGGGTTGCCTCCCAACAAATCTGGGCCATGATGGCGGAAGCTAACGAAACCTTTGGCGTATTTCCGCCCATGTCGTGCTTTGATGACGAGAACGTCAAAAAAACTGCAGCAATATTGTTCAGGGAGGTACCCAATTTTTGTTCACCCCTCCCTTTACAGAGCATTAAAGTTAACATTCCCCTTGGACATTGGCGGCCTGTCTCCTGATGCACCATCAAGAGTGAGATGGGTACTGGCTCAATGGGAGAGGCCGTCGGTGTCCTGACCCCGGCCATGTTCAATGCAGGAGAGCAACCCTAATCGGTTTCATCATGGCTCTCTGGTTAGCAAGTGTGAATGCCCGAGGCCTGAGGTCGGAGTCTCGCAGGGCGAGGCTCTCTCGCGACCTTCAGCGTCTCGGGGTGAATATCTGTTGTGTGCAAGAGACCCGTTTTTCTTCTCGTGACTATGAGAATATTCTGTCTAGGGGGGATTCCCTCTATTCAGCATGTTCTGATGGACGCTCGATGGGTGTCTCTTGGCTGGTGAGCAAGTCATTTAAGGCTGCGTGTGTTCTTGTCTTCGCGGATCCGGCGGGCAGACTTTGCGTGCTGGACGTTACCATAAAGGATAAGGTTCTTCGTCTCATTGGGGTTTATGCGCCCAAAGTCCATTCTGAGCGGCCTGCTTTGTTTCGGCAGATCGAGCCGTTTTTGACGACATCACGTCGGGTAGTTTTAGTGGGTGATTGGAATGCCGTCCTTGATCCCGATATAGATCGCATAGGGACAAATTCGGGTACTAACAACCGGGACGTGAAACCATTTCGGGACTTTATCGACAGGTTTGATCTTGTCGATAAGTAACGGAATGAACACCCTCGGGAGGTAGTGTGAACTTGGACTAATAGTGGCGGCTCGGCTAGTTATTTAGACCGAGTCCTAGTTAGGAGAGTCAATGTAGGGCTCTTAGGGTGTCCAAGTTTCCATGAGATAGTTTATTCGGATCATAGGCTTGTCCGGGTCCGTGTAAACTTAGATAAGCCTAAGGTTAGGATGGCTGGCTACTGGAAATTAAACTCATCATTATTTGGTGAGCAAGATTTCCGGGACAAGCTTTTACTAATGTTACAGAGGGAACTGACGGGAGCGGTTGTGGGAAATGCCTGGTGGGATAAATTAAAATCCCAAATCAGAACGTTTGCTGCTGATTATAGTCGTCAGCTCAATCTAGATAGATTAGCGGCGCAAACGGCTTTAGAGCAGAAAGTGGATCGGGCGGTCAAATCCCGTGATAGTGGGGAAATAGCCTTAGCTAAGGCAGAGTTGGCCTCCTTGCTTATCAAGAAGGATCAAGCTCTGGTAGTTAGGACTAGGTTAAAAAGAATGTCCTTTGAGGCGACGAATATGGCCGCTGAATTGCGTGCAGAGGAAGCTCGGAATGCATCTCGGCGACATATCGCATGCGTCACATTGCCGGATAAGCGGACCGTGACAACAAACGAGGGCATATGTGAGGCTTTTCGTGACTACTTTCAGGATCTTTTCACCAGGGAGCCCGGTCTGAGCCCTGCTCAGTTCGACGCCTATTTGGCTGAATTTCCCTGCCTTGAGGCAGCTGAAGCAGCTAGGTGCGAGTGTCCAATTACAGAGTCGGAAATATGGGAAGCGTTGAAACAGGTTGGCCTGGACAAATCTCCGGGACTTGATGGTCTTCCGTACGAAGTGTACTTGAGGCAGTCGCCCGTTTTTGTTCCGCTGCTGGCACTGATTTTCGGCAACTGGATGAAGCAGGGGTCTATACCCCAACGCTTCACCAGGGGCGTGATCAAGTTGTTACGCAAGGACAAAAACGGTGGGGATGGGTTAGTTAACTTTCGCCCTTTAACTATGTTAAACACAGAGTTAAAGATTTTGGCTAAGATCTTGGCTAACCGTTTGCAGGTTGTCCTGTCTAGTCTGATTGGCTCGGAACAGACTTGTGCTGTGAAGGGCAGGACTATTCAGGACAACCTTCATATGGTGCGCCTGATCATCGAGCAAGTCGACAGTGAAGCCGCGCTGATCAATTTAGATCAGTCCAAGGCCTTCGATAGGGTTGACCATCGTTTTCTGGAGGCTGTTCTTTCGGCGGCCGGTTTCGGGCCGTACTTTTGCACCTGGATCCGACTTCTGTATGCGACTCCCGGTGCGCTGGTGGAGGTGAATGGGGTACGATCGGAGCCTTTCGTATTGTCTCGCTCCATTCGTCAGGGTTGTCCGCTATCGCCTTTGCTTTACGTTCTTGCGTTGGAACATTTCCTTCGCAAGTTAAAGGTGAATCCGGTCCTACGTGGAATTTCCCTGCCCGGTGCTACCACATCGGCCAGGTATTCTGCCTATGCTGACGACGTTTCGGCTCTTGTATCGAGCAGAGCCGAGATTGACGAAGTCAGCAAAGAAATCAGTTGTTATGAGATGGTGACGGGGGCCAAGATCAACCGCGATAAGTCTGTTGGCTTGCGGTTGGGTGCGTGGAAGGTAGTTTCTCTTCCCGGACCTTTCCGCTGGACGGATGGGCCGGTCAAGATTCTCGGCGTCTTGTTCGGTCCTGATCTCCAGTTGGAAATGAATTGGTCGGAGGTGCGAGGGAAGGCCGAGATCGCAATTAATTTGTGGTCTCGAAGGAATTTTTTCCTTAAAGGGGAGGGCGGAAGTTTTTGTTTCACATCTACCCGATTCTCCTTTACCGACTCTCTGTGCTTCCACTTCCGTGTGACACTTTACTGGCGTTAGTGAAGCTCTTCTTCTCCTTCTTGTGGGGAGGCAAGGCTGCCAGAGTCAGTCGGGAGATCTGTTGCCTTCATCCATCTGAAGGCGGTCTGGGCATGCCGAGCATTGAGATTCGTCAATATATGCTTCGCATTAGCTTTCTAGATCGAATGTGTCGCGATTCGGATGAGGAGGGCGCCTTCTGGAAGAACTTCCATCCCCCTGAGAAGTGTGCATTCGTGCGAGGAGGAGGCCCGCCGTTTACCCCGAGCCGAATGCTCCTTCTATCGTGAATGTTGTATTGCTCTGAAGCGCCTCTTACGGGCGTCGGATGGCCTCTCCAACGTCCAGGCGTTGCCTCGTAGGGCATTATATCAAGTTTTAGTCAGGGGGCCGTGCATGATGATCTGATTGACGAGCTCGGTCTGACGAGGCGGCAGGCTCGCTCAATATGGCCCCGGGTTGAAATGCCTCAATAACGATGAGGCATCACTCACCTGGCTGGTGATTCGTAGGGCCCTCTGGGTCGCCAAGAGACTCTGCTCAGCTGGCTTGGAGAATTCTCCAAACTGCCGACGTTGTAGTGGGGAAGTGGAGACCTTGGGTCACGCCTTCTTTCATTGCAGCCAGGTAGTGCCGTTGTGCAAGTTTGTTGAGGGCCTCATGGTCCGCATGCTGCAGGGAAAGTCCTTTGTCCTTCAGTCCGTTTCCGTTTGTAGCAATGTGGCACCGCCGCTGACGAAGGCTGAACAGTATGTGTTCCATTGCTTGCTAGGTGTTATGAGAGTCGTGATTTGGACGACATGTCAGAAGGATTCTATGGAGGCGAGAAGTTCACCTCTTCCCAACTGATCTTGTACTTTAAGCATCAGCTTAAAGTCAAGATTAGGACGGAAAGGCGGCGGCTCACTTCATCAGAATTCAGCAAAAGGTGGGTGAATCTTGCGCGCTTGTGTCGTGTGAAAGGAGCTGACTTTGAGTGGCATATTGATACCGGTTAGGCATCAGGATATTGCTCTTCCTGGGTTGAACTTGTGCAACCCATCCTGAAACTAGGTTAGCTTAGGTTTTCTTTTTTTGGCGCTTTAGTTTCCTTTCTCAGTTAACTTAGCTAGGGTATGTATGCTCATTGGCCCCCCTTTTATTTCTGTCCCTATTTTGTTTTCCTTTAAGTTTAATTCCCCATCCCCTCCCTCGTTAGGTGGTCAGTGATGTCAGTTCGCTGGTGGATGCGGGGCGCCTTTCGTTTTCGCGTGAGTACTTTTTTCGTATTTGTTGTTGTGTCTGAATGAGTGCATGTCAGTGTGAGTGATTGGAATGAATGAATGTTTTATACCATTATAGTCCCGCATTGATTTCGGCCAGTGAAGTGATGTTTCTGTCACATTTAGTAATTGTGGGGGGGTTTATTAATCTTATTTTTCTTTAGTTTCTTGTAAATAGTTTTTTGTATGCATATTGTAAATACTCATTGGGGTTAACTTTTAGAATTCTTGTTTTATTCCCTTCCCCCACCCCACATACAATGATTTGTAAATATGGGGACTAGTTAGTATTATCATAGAGACAAAGAGGTATTATGGTGGTTGTAGTAAGAAAGGTACGAATGAATGTGTTGTTTTGGTATAAGGAATATTTTTTTTGTACGATTGGGTCAGTGCTTGCGGCTAACTAAGTTATAGTTAAGACAGAAGAAGACCGTCCTTTCCCCAATCCCCTTTTCGGCCTTGTGCCACATTTCTGTATTGTACAGAATAAATATCACTTTCCTCTATGGTACCTAGACTTTATTGATTTAAGTGCAGCATTAAATTGGCGGCAAGGTTTCATCATTTTACTGTAGAAACGGCTAGATGTAATTATAAGTTCTATGCTAACAGTTTCTTCTACCACGTCTCGATTATAGAACTCCCTTCTGGCTTCTTGCTTCCGAGACAACTTTGATCTTCAAAAAAATTAAATGCAATCGTTATCTTTTGTCTTCTTAATTTTTGTTCTCTCCTTAATAGTGTTTTTCTCATATTCTCTGGCACTCAGTAATCTTAACTAGTGGCTTTATTGCTTTGATTGGATTTGAAACGATTAAAAAGGGGACTTGCTATCACTCGACCTCCAGTGAAATTTAGCAGATGACTGGTGGAAAACTGATTTTCAAGTTAGACAAGCTCTTCCACTTGAAACTCGGTTCTTTTGCTCCTGCCTAGCCTGTATATTAAATCTGTAAAATCTCTATGGTACAAATAGTTATTACGGAACTCTCACGAATAAGCTTCTCGTTTAAAATGATTATTGACGGCAATATTTTGTTAATTTTAGTTTTTTTAACGGTTTTGTCTATAACTATTCTGATCGTACCCAGGGCTCCAATTATTATAAATATAGTTCTTACTTTTTAATTCAATTTCAAGATTCTTATATTTACTTATTATATTTACTTTGACATATTCTTTAAAAGATACATTTTTATTTTATGGCACTGTCGTATTTATGAAAAGGCATTTTTGCTTATAATTTCTAATCACAAAAGGAGAGTAACGCAGCTCAGTTTTCCTTGTCCCACGTAGTCAGTATATGAATACTGTAAAACTTGAAGTATTTACAATACATGGTTCAAGTATTTAGTCAGTTTCCCCTAATACTAAATATGCTACAAAAATCCTTTCATTTAAAATGATCAGTAAAGCCACTAATAATAAGATTTTAGATTTATACGTTCCTTGTTTATGATATAGCAAGCTCCCGTAACTTCGATTTTTTTTTCCTGAAGCTGTTCTTTTGTTATGAATTTCCGCAATTTGATTTGATGGCCGAAGAACAGATCATCTATGAACGCCATTGGCAAATGGATGAAGATATCCATCCACGCAAAAGACTTTGTTGTTCTAGTTAGAAAATGCTTTAAAAATCTGTAGAACATCATTAAATAACTATACAGATTTCCACAGACCCGATGACGTTGGCACAATGGCCTCTGATAGAACAAATTTGCCTGAAATTTTGTTTTTGCTTCCAGCGGTGGCCAAGATTTGGCCGTTATTATCAGCAGGGTTAGGGTTCATCTTTATTATCGTCTAGCGTCTGTGGGCAGCCATGTTTAACAAAGCAATCAACATTAATTTGTTACATGTCTCCTTTTTTTGCCCGGATCACCTGCCAAGAAGCAGTTATGCACAGGTCTGTAAAAGAAAAGATCTCCGCCCATTTCATAAGCGTTAAACCCAGCCACAAGATTAACACCGCCGACTGTTAATGTGGAGAGTGGGGAAGAGGCCAAAAGCCTGATTATTGACAATGGTGGTGAGAGAAGGTGAAGGGAAGGAGAAGGGGATGACTTTAGAATTGGAAAGAGATGAAAGGTTAGGAGAAAGAAGGCGTGAATGACAAAGAAAGAAAGAAAGAAAAAAAGTACCAGGAATAGAAAGTAAAGAAATACTGTTTCTTGTTTGTCTTTACAATTTACAAAGTAATTAGAAAGTAAACCCCAAAACAAAATCTTATGCCTTCATTTATAATTCAATTTAGCTTCTGCCATTGGCTGAGTGAGTTTAGTAAATGTTGGATGAGTGTTGAAATAATGAGGAAGTTGGGAAGAAGAGGAAAGAAGTCTCCGCAAAGGTGAATTGAAATCTCTTGACCAGATGGTAGCAAAGAAAGAAAGAAATTTACTTGGCTCTGCACATAACAACAACAGTAGGGAACCCAGTCAAGATTAAACTCATTGCACTATCAGTGGCCAGATAGGAACACATGATAACTATCATTCAACAAATTATCGTGTTTAGATATTTAATCACTTCGTACAAGGACAACATAGTGGGGCCTCAAGTTTAAATCAGCAATAGTCAGTAGGACTAACAAACTGCTCTTAACAAATTATATATATATATATATATATATATATATATATATATATATATATATTCCTCACTGGTAACACGACTCAGAATTTCATGAACAACACAATCTTCAGGTGATAAGTAGAGAGTAACCATTACATAATATAAATTTTAATAAAAATATCTGGTTATTGCTGGAGCAGTCTGTATATTATATGGGATTGCTTTTCTTTTCTTTTTTTTATTTAAGATTACGTTGTGCATAAAACTCCGAGTCGTGCTACCGGTGAGTAATAATATGTATTTTATTAATATATACATAATAGCACTATTATATTACATCGAGTACTATTTTATTTAACATTATATTCATATATATTCATATATATATATATATATATATATATATATATGGGGTGGAGTACATGCACTGGACACAGATTATCTCTAGCTCCTTCCCATGACGACCAGCATAGTGCTATTCTTAGCAAACCTCTTCCTATCACATCACTCCATCTTCTATCTAGACTTCCCTCTATTGCGTTTCCTATCTATTGGGCAGCAATCAACAAAACAACATTTTATCACACACACACACACACACATATATATATATATATATATATATATATATATATATATATATCCTGACGAGTCAACCGAACGATTACAGAAAGCTTCGTTTACGAAACTCTGGACTTGAAGTGCTGAATACAACATCAATCAGCTAACTACACGTATATTTGTATTGTTTTAATCATATATATATATATATATATATATATATATATATATATATATATATATATATATATATATATATGGGGGGTGCTATGTGTGTGTGACAAATATAGTTTTAAGGCATGCAACCAAGATTAACACTGAGCGACAATAGTCTGTTTCATGTTTCAGGACTGAAGATTGCGTTCAAGCGTGAAACAGGCTGATAACTGATATTGGGCACTTTACCCTAAAATATAGCATACCTTATAAATTTGCGATGTATAGGTAAATTTAACCTATCAGATACTTCGAGTTCGTATATAACACCTAGGAGATATCCCAGAGCCTTTTTTAGTATTAAAAAATGAAGGTGGCTTATATGCTATCGAATACGGTATTTAGTCTTATGAAAACCTACTAGGATTTATCAACGCATATAACCATAACATAAAATACGCGGATGACACTACGTTGATGCCCGACACTGAAGGAAAACTGAAATAACTCTAAGACAATGTATTTAAAAAAAAAACAATAAAAATTAAGAAGACAATGCATGGTTGTCAGTAAAAGAGACAGCCCAAAGTATGGGCTGCATAATGGGGACGTGCCGAAAGTTAGCTATCTGAGTACGAAAGGTGTCTTCTAACACTATTTTGTTTAGAAACAAAGAAAAGACTACTAAACTGATATGTAATATTTAATCTCCTATATGGCAGTAAATACTGGACAATTATCTTACAAGTGAAGAAAAAACTTGAAGTGACAGAGGCGTGGTTCTCCCGACAACTTCTGAGAATAGCATGGAGAGAGCATGTGAACAACGGGGTTGTCTTAAGTAATATAGAAACTGAAAAGAAACTTATATTTACAACAGAAAGTGACAGTTGAAATTTCTGGGATACATAATGAGAAAAGAAGGCCTAGTAAATATACCACTCACATGACATGTTGCAAGCAAGAGAAGCAAAGGAGAACAGCGCGTAATCTACTTAACAGACTTCTGTGAATCAATGGTAGAGTTGATATCTAAAATGATATTAAAGAGGGTAAGGTTATTTAGAGCACAGGGTGTGGAGAGAGTCGTGATTGCCAACGCCCTGAAGGAACAAACGTGGCACATAGAAGAATATTTAAGGTAGGTTAAGCTATCCTTGTGTGGCATTATTTTCCAACCATATTTATTCCATTTTACTGTTACTAAGTATTTAGATATTAAGAAGCAAATGTGATATTTATTAGAGCGATATGGAGGAATATTTTTCAACAATTTACGCTTTTTCTAATATTGTGTTAGATTCACGTGTAAATTTGGGATTCTCACTAATAGTAACCGTGTAATGATCGACCTACTAACTTTAAGAAATAGAAAAGTTGAAAAATCAATATTTTATTTAATTTTTTCGCCCGAAGTTAGTAGTGATGCAAGTAAAAATTACCTCATCAGAAGCATCAGCTATCAAGCTGGCTTTATAGATCCTTACTTTAATGATTCCAATACTTACTACATCCATTATCCTTACATTTTGCTGAAACTAAAAAAAAACTAAGCAGAAGAGTAAATTTATCTTCTTGGTCTCAGTCTGTGACAATGCTATTTGATTATTTGTCTAAAACCATTTCAAAATCAATCAGAAAACTACATTTTACTTTTTTTTCTGTCCTTTTTATCGAATCATTAGCTTGAAAAACATTTCAAGTTTTATATACGGAAAAAAGTTTATAGATTTCATTTCGGAAATAAGTACAAGCGAAAAGAAAAATGTTTACAGATCATTTAGTTTTAAAAAAAAATTAAAAGTCCCAAAAAAAATTTTCTGAAAGGATTAATTTTCTCATCTGAATTTTTTTATGACTGTATAGATAGATAAACTGATAGGATAGATAATAATGATAATAAGATAGATAAATAGATAGATGCTATTAGATGAACAAAATTGTTGATGTGTGTGTGTGTGTGTGTGTGTGTGTGTGTGTGTGTGCACACATACACCAAAAAAATGTCCCACAAGATTCTTGACCTATCAAAATTTCAACTTCAATATTAGATCAAAATTGTTGAGCCATTTTATCAAAATTAGTCTAGCCATTTTCTCTCTCGAACTTTTTAAGCAACGGCACACCCAGGAGCAAATGAAAATATCACGTAACACATTTAATCGGTATACATTTATGTTGTGAAATAAAACCAGAGATTTTAAAAAATACACACACTTACTTTATTTCAATGTTTCTATTCAACTATTTGGGCATCTTATTTAGTGTGAAACTTGTGCCTGGTGTTTTTCGTGATTTTTTTTTTAATGTTTGATCGAAGAATAGTGAAAAGTGGTGCTGCTACTGCTGCTGTTGCTGCTGCTGCTGATGATGATGATGATGATGGCTGGAGACCTGGGCAGGCTCTCTGCTGCTGAACCAGATACTACATTTTAATCCTAGTCCTCTTGCTCGCGAATTATTGTTTTTGTCGGTTTTTGAGCCCTTTTTATGTGTAAAATCAGATTTTCAACTGGAAGATGAAGCTTCTTCTTTAAAAAAAAATGTAGGAGTGCCCCATATATATATATTAGTTTTTGACATTTATATAGGTACCACTAAAAACGCGATACCTAAGGTTTAAAATGAATTTTTAAAAATTAAAAATCTTTCTTGAAGCTTTAATTTTAGTTTTAATTTCAAACTAATATATTATATTTAATATTTCCAATAAGCAAAATACTTTGCTGTATTTTAAAACTAATTTAAATTGATTGAAATTAGTTTTTTTTTTGTTTTTGTTTTTTTTTTTTGTGGGAACGCTAAAATAGCTGATTACCGCACTTTTTATACGTCTTTCATCACAACGTAATTAATTAAAAAAATTCCCAAAAAATAAAATATACTTTTCCGAAACTGTATTTGAGGATTATTAGCTGACTTAAAGTATAATTAATCTGATTTGAAACAAATATTATTTACGTTAAGTTTAAAATATCGAATAAATACATTTTTGACACAACTGTAGCTGTTTATTTAAGCTGTTGACATGTTTGGAAGCTTGATGGCAGATTGATGTTTGTCTAATCACGTTCTATTGAGGCTTTAGCCGTAAAAAAAATATTGAATATAACGTGAGCGCCTTTTATATATAATTTTTAGTACTCAGTAATCTTAAAAAATTAAGAAAATATTCTCATTGTCTAATGTTATTGAATTTTAGATACTTTCTGGCTTTAAATTTACGATAGTTATCACTTTTATTTTCTGATAATATATAGACGTCCGTATCTATAAAAATCGGGACGTTTATACACATACAAAAAAACAAAATACTTTTAAAAATGCTGGTGTTTGATGATTTGTACTAAGCTTTTCCATTTATGATTAGTAAATATAGATTTTACTTAATAATATCATCTAGAAGAGTAAAAAAATACAGAATTTTAAAAGATTTAAATCTTAAAAAATTATTCTAATCAAATTTGTTAAAAAGTGAAACCATTTTTGTAAAAATTCATTATTTATCCAAAAAATATTTTAATGTGTCTTTAATAGATCTTATTTATAAAAGCAATAAAAAAAACTTTTCTAATTAAATAATGTCATAGTTTTATTGCATTTTTTATTTTACGATTCAGAGCAGATTTTCGGCAAATGTTATTTCTGTTTGACAAAAACAAATCGATGATTTAAATTGTCCAAGGAGTCCTGCTTTTAATTAACATAAATATGAAGTAGCTGAAATTTTAATTTCTCGAAATTTCCTAAAATTGAGTGAGAGTAACAGATGTAAAAAGAAAAAAAAAACAAAGTTTTCTAAAAAAAATCAAAATTAATTTCATTCATTTATCCTGAAAATTTCATGAAAATCCGACAATTATTTGATTTTTGCAAGAATTTCCAAAACAATTTGCAAAAAAAGATGCTAAATTTCTCATACTAATTTTTGACCCACCCGCTGACGAAAGAAAACAAAATTTTTAGCTAAGATTTCGAACGTGCTAGAAAGGATTAAAAAAATTAATAAAACTACTTTGGTCTTTCCTCTTAATAATAATGTAAACATTTTGACAATAAAACTTGGGACTTTTTCCATCATGGTATGCTCTTTTTTAGTGAATTTTTGAAGTTACCTACAATTCTAGAAAACAATCGGCTCCAAACTGGACCTAAAAAATAAAAATTGCTTCTTAACTTATCATTGTATTTTGTTAACTTTTTTGCTCAACAATTGAAGAGGGGGAAAACACGAAGATTGTGTAATGATTTGATCCGTCAGTTTTTCTAAACAAGATCGTCTGTAAATGCCAAAAAATGTAGAGCTGCCATTGGTCAAAAAATATATTTTGGGACCAATGGGAGCACTACATTTTCCAGCACTTACAGACGATCTTATTTAGAATTGTCCAAATTCTATTTTTTGATCTATATATATTTGACAATTCAAATTTAGATGACAACCGCTGTGAAAATACTAGTTTGTCACATACTTAAATATATAGATAGAACAAACTTTACACACACATATATACAAATCAAACTTCACACACTTACATACATTTAAAGAGAGTAGAAGAAAGATATTGTGAGAGAGATAGACTGACAATTAGATATTTCGCTGTAACTGTAGAGCTATACTTTTTCTTCTTCCGTTTCTCACCTCTTTCTATCCCCTTCTACATCTACTTATTTCCTTCCCCTTCTTCCTTGCTTTTGTCATGAGCCCCTTTTACCATCGCAAGTTAAATTGTCGTCTTTGTCAACTTTCCTAATTATTTTTGCCATCGCTACCATGGCAACGTGATTCAGTTCAACCCATTCATATCTATCTAACACAGTCTATTCCTATCTATCACTGTTCATATCTATCTATTGATCTACAAGTGGAGTTGGAAAGTTCGCAAAAAAACAAGATATTCCAAAAATTTCTGGTTTGATCCTTTGATTAGATTTTGAAAAGTAGATCGGCCGAGAATCTTTCAGCATTTCCTCGTATCTATTTGTCTATCGAACAATCGATCGATATGTTTCAGTCTGTTCATCTCCGTCTCTCTCTCTCTCTCTCTATCTATCTATCTATCTATCTATCTATCTATCTATCTATCTCAATCGCTTACACACACATGCTTCTTCTTGACCAGTTATTAAGGTTCACTTCAGATTGCGTACTATTTGTCCCAAAACCACATTTTTCCCTTTTTGCATGACGACTATAGAAATTGGAAATGACTGGTCAAAATAAAGAATATTCCTTTCTTGTTTTTATTCTGTTTTAACTGACTGGACCTGGATCGAACAGACGCGGCTGCCTGTTTGTTATTATCTGTTGAAATAAGAACGTTTGCACCAGCAGGTCATTGATTAACAATAAACAACACACGAACTTCCAAACGGTACGAAGAACTTGCTCTTTTTCTTCTTGAATGGATTCTTGGGTGGCTGATTAGACTAACATGTGTGGATGATTAGACCAACACTTTACTGTAAGTAGGACATCCGAAAAGATAACTGATAGCAATTTCAAATATAATGTCCTTAGCAGTTCTGATATCTCATTTGAATATTCATTTTTAAAAATCAGTTAAAATGATAATTTTGTTATTTAGATTTAATATGAAATTTTGTCCTCTTTTTAAATAAGCGATTGTTTTGTTGATGACTTTTAATTAGATTACTGTTCATATTGCTTTCCGGAAACTTTATCATAAGGACCTCCATAAAAACAAACGCGATATGTAAGGTTTAAATGAATTTTAAAAAATGAAAAATCTTTCTTTAAACTTTTATTTTAATTTTGATTTCAAGATAATAGATTATAATATTTCCAATAAACAAAATACTTTGCTGTAATTCAAAAACTAATTTAAATAGATTGGGATGAGTGTTTTTTATTCGTTTGTTTTTACTAAAATAGTTGATTAGTGAACTTTTTTAGTCGTCATTCATCGCAAGCAATTGTCTTTATTAAAATGTTTTCCAAAAATAAAATAAACTTTTCTTAAACTTTATTTGAGGAATATTAGCTAATTTAAAGTATAATTAATCTGATTTGAAACAAATATTATTTACTTTAAGTGTAAAATATTGCAGAAATGCATTTTTAATCCGACTGTATCTATGTTTTAAACTGTGTTGACGTACTGATACCCTGATGACAGATCTAATGTTGTTCTAAGGAGATTTTATATGTAAAATATAATTGAAGAAAATGACGTGAGTGCCTTTTTTATATAATTTTTAAGTACTCAATAATCTTAGAAGTTTAGAAAAATATTCTCCGTTATCTAATGTTTTATTGAATTTTAGATACTTTCTGTCTTTAAATTTACTATAGTTATCGCTCTTATTTTCTGATAATGTCGTGTATAGGTATCCTTATCTACAAAAATCGGCATATTTATAAACAAACAAAAAGAAATTCAAAATTCTTTTAAAAATATTTGTGTTTGATGATTTGTATTAAATGTTTCTATTTATTTTTCACTTAGTAATATAATTAAAAAAAGCCTGAAATTAATACAGAATTAAAAAAAATTTAAAGCTTAATAATTTTTTCTAATTAAAATTTTAAAAAATGAAAACAGTTCTTGTAAAAATTCATTATTCATCAAATTTTTTTCTTAAGACAATAGCGTCTTCAATATATCTTATTTATAAAAGCTATTAAAAGCTTTTCTAATTAAATAATGTCATAGTTATATTGCATTTTTTATTTTACGATTCAGAGCAGATTTTCAGCAAATGGTGTTTGTTTGACAAAAGTAAACTTATGATTAAATTCTCTGAGGAGTCCTGCTTTTATCTAATATATATATGGAGATGCTAAATTTTAATTTCTCCAAATTTCATAAATCTAAGTGGAGGTAAATATAAATCAAAAATAATTTTACCAAATCTTTCAAAAAATTTCATTTATTTGTAAATAAGTCCTGAAAATTTCATTAAAATCTGACAGTTTTTTTAAGAATTTCTAAAACAATGTGGGGTTTTTTTACCACAAAAAAGACGCTAAATTTTCCATACTAATCTTTTACCTACCAGCTGATGCAAGAAAAGCAAGATTTTTAACCAAAATTTAGAACGTGCCAGAAAGGGTTAAAAAAAAATTAATAAAATAAGCGAAAAAAGTCTTTTCTCTTAATAATAACATAAACATTTTGACGATAAAACTATGTTTCTATCAATTTTGGGGACTTTTTTCATTATGGTATACACTTTTTCAGAAAATCTTTGGAGATACTTTATCATCATATCTTTAGAAACAAAACCCTAAAATAAAAAAAACTAAGTTGTTAGTGTTATCATTTCAACTTAGCTCTACGGGTGCGAAATATGGATACTATATAGTCGAGACATTAAGAAACTTGGGTGATTTCATTAGCAAAAGCTCTAATCAATTTATGAACATTAACTTGAAGCATTACGTCACTAACATCAAAGTCACCATCATCAAACACCGCCTTCGATTGATAGATCACGTACTCAACATGAACATCGACAGACTCCCGCACGTATGAAATCCTTTACAGTGAACTCAACACTGGCCAAAGACCTCGCGACTCACCCATGCGTAGAAACAGGTTATAGAAAAGGACAATATTAACCTGTAAAGCTGAGAGGAACAAGTAACAAATCGTCCACTCTGGCGTCAAATAGCATCGACTGCTTAAAGTTGTTTCGAGCAGGAATGGCGTAGAAGACAAACGGCAAAGTTCGAAGGCTCATCAAATTCAACGAGGATCGGTTCCAACAATCAGGTACAATCTGTATGGACGAATGTTCTATGTAAGGATCGATCTTGCCAGCTACAAGAGAATTACACGGGAATTGGGAAAAGGATGAGTATATATAATATATGAGAGGAAAGAAATACTTGGAATCAAAGAATAGCCGTCGATTTAGTTATTCATATTTCCTGTCCTGAAAGTGGTAACAACCTTAGCATTTAGATCAGAGCTTGGTGGTAAGTAAGCAACACGTTTATTATTTATTTGACTTTATGTATTTTTATTTATTGATTCTAACGTCGAAAAGCTGTGACAAAAGCCAATCTTCATCCAAAGAAAGTGATGCCGTCTATATGATGGGTTTGGAATGGAGTACTGTCCTTTTGAATCTTTTTCTTTCAACGAAATTTAAGTCGATTTATTTATATATATATATATATATATATATATATATATATATATATATATATATATATATATATATATCCCTCACCGACTCAATCTTCAACACAATCTTCAGGCAGGTCTTGAGTATTGACTGACTGTTACGTAATTTAAATGTTAATAAAAAATATCTGGTTATCGCAATTTTGTATATATATGTAAACATATTTCGGAGCTGTGAATATTAATTTTTTATTTTTTATTATTAAGCATAAAGGGATATTAATTGTTCTTTGTCAAACATAAACATAATTTACATTTAAAATTAATCTGGATCAACGTATTTAAGCAGATATTTATTTTTATGCCTACATGTAACCATCAATTCATTTCTCTTGTTTAATAATCTTGGTTTATTTAAGTGTTTTAAAAAAGATGAATCAGGCGAGTCAATGATAATGACAATATGCTGTTGAAATGGTCATCACGTTCACCTGACTTGACATCTTCTTTTTTTTTTCTATGGGGCTATGTGAAGAACAGATCTATATCCGCACCCTCTTCTTACAAGCCTATTGGAACTTAAGCAGAGAATCACTGGAGAATGTTACGCAAGACATGCTACCGCAAGTTTGCCAAGAGATGGAGAGCCGACTTGACGTGTGTCGTCTCACAGGTGATACGAATGTTGAACATTTGTGAAGCTTTGTGAAATTGGTTATAAAATCGACAGCCCTTTGAATATCTTGTCTAAATTTTGGTAAATAAATTTTTTATTGTTCAACATAAAGTTTATTTAATTTCGTTTCCCTGGAACATGTAGTTACTCAGATATTCCCTTTTTAAATGATGTTGATTTTCGATATTATATTACCACACAGAGAGTCGGGAATTAAAATTTAGAATAACGTAAAAAGGTTGGCTTAACGCACTTTTATTAACTTAATTCCGGTCAGATAATTAAAATAAATATATATATATATGTGTGTGTGTGTGTGTGTGTGTGTGTGCGGTATTTAGTGGAAAGTGCTAAATATCCGTGATAGAGCTAACATAAGCGGTTGCATGGAGTGTTGTTTGTGACCTTAGGTTTCGCGATCGTCAAACAAACTGGTTTATTTTTTCAAAAGGGAATCTATTTATCCTTTATTTGTGTTTCATTATTTGTGTGTGATGGAAGGGAGAAAATTTTCTTCTGTGTTTGTTTGGGATGACACTTACATATACATAGACACACATGCATACAGGCGTATACATGATTGTTCATACATACACTCCGATATTCATAATCTTAGTTTAGGCGCAGTTACACATCCATACGCTCGAGCAGGCGTATGTGCGCAATTTTCATTATATTTCTGTGTCAAGATTGTAGCGTTTCATATGTTGTAATGTTCTCTTAGTAAGGGGCAGATTGGAGCGTCTTTGACGCTTTTCCGGTCGGCTGTTTGCGACAGCACACATGCTCACGTGCATTCACACATGCACATATATGTAGACGCACACCCACACTCATTAATTTGGGTCTACGTGGGTTAAGTTGGTTTTCTGTCTGTAGACATGGCGATGAAGCTCATATATATATATATATATATATATATATATATATATATATATATATATATATATATATATATATATATATTTTTGGCAGCAATTTTTCATTGTTTCATTACTACTACTGAAGTCACTTTCTTAGATCATAGTAATAATATATATATACAACGTGATGGCGTCTCCATGGGTTCAGTACTGGGTCCGACATTTAGCAATTTCTACATGTCGAACCTCGAAAACAAAACCTTCCATCTATCTAAGATATATTGATGATATCCTTATTTTAGTTAAAAATACAGACGAAATACTTCAACTTCATAAACGTTTTCAAGATAATTCTGTCCTTAAATTCACGCATGAACTCAATACTAATAATAGAATCCCCTTCCTTGACATATTGATAAACACAAATAATAACAAATTTACTATTTCGCCATACAAAAAACCTACAAGCATAAATTCATGTACACTTAACTACAAGAGCGAATGCCCATATTACTACAAAATAGCAATTATAAAAAATCTAATACATTGTGCAGAAACTAATTCATCTACAAAACAGATTTTTTACAGTGAACTAAAGAATATAAAACAACACTTATTAATAATAGCTTTCCAAACTATATAGTTGATGAACAAATAACATGCTTTCTTAGAAATCTCAATACTACGCAAATAGAACATAATACTGCTTCAACTAATTCCAAACATATTAATCTCTTTTATCGTAGTCAAATGTATATTAATGATAAACAAGATGAAAATATACTAAAAAAATTAGTAAATACTAATATATCCACAACAGCAAAAAAAAAATAGGTTAATCATATACTAGACTAAATCTAGTATATCTAACTTAACTATTCGCAATGATTCTTCCCCCCTACCCTTTAGCGATTTGCAAAAAACCAACATAGTTTACAAGTGCCCTTTAGGAGATTGTATTTCCAACAGATTAAATAATATTTATGTTGGTCACACCACAAACTCGCTTTCACGGCGCTTGACTCTACATTTAAATGATAACTCTAACATTTTTAGACATTTATAATAATATGCTTGCCCGCGTACTCAATTCCGGAAAATCCTTGTTGACAACACAAATAAACAAAAATTAAAAATTCTTGAAGCTTTATACATAAAACAGTTGAAACCTAACCCGAACAAAATAAACTATGAAATCCCCACAAATATTCTTAAATGCCTATAATTTATAACAGAATCCATTGGTTTATACCAACGGCTTCCCATACTTAATACTTCTCGTTTTTCACTCTCGCGTGGTCATGTGTGACGTCACGAGCTGTGACGCGATTTTCTCTTCCGCGTCTCGTATATACAAGTTTGTCGTTACTTGAAATTTTCATGCACCAAGGGCGGACTATCATTGTTGTTTCGCCCGTTGTTGTTTGATTTATTGAAATTGTCATCTTTGATAATGGCTTGTGTAAGCCGAAAGCTTAGATTGGATTTAAACATATATCAATATGGTGTTTTCTTTTCGTCTTTCAACGATAATGTGATTAAGCTTATCAGACAATATGAAAGGAACTTACTTAAAATAAATAGACAAAACTTGTCTATATTATTTAATGAAACATGCATTAATATATATATATATATATATATATATATATATATATATATATATATATATATGTATGATTAATGTGAATGAAATTTGTCACTTAGCTGATTGATGTTACCTTCAGCCCGTCTCCAGAGTTTCTTAGACGGACATATTCGTCCGCATTTCAGGGGTATCAGCAATTTACTGCTTATATATATATATTTTTTCATTTTGTACACATTTAGAACTGGTGTAAATTTTCTTCTATATTTCTTCTTTTTCTTCTGTATTCTCTATGTTTGTGTGTGCGTTTATTTATATATATTCACAGGGTTAATATTTCGTATTTTTTTTAATTGGGTTTGGTGATAGCATGAGTATTAATTGTAGGATTGTTAGATTTATAATTAAATTTATTTATTATTGTTAGAATTTATGAGCATATGTATGTAATTATACTCCTGTGTATACGCACATGTACATATCTATTCGCGCGCGTATATAGGTATACGTATGCGGACATATCTACACGCAGACGCTTTGTCAGTAGTAAACTAGTGTGCATACATGAAGTTATTTAATCTTTTTACATACATATATGTACCTCCACAAAATCGCTAAAAAATCAGCATACCATGACGAAAACATGCTCCAAACGTAATGAAAACATAGTTTTGTCACCAAAATCTTTATGTTATTATTAAACGGAAGGATCCAGGTAATATTTGAATAATATATATATATATATATATATATATATATATATAATAGTAGATTAAAATAAAAACATGTTGAAAATGGCTACACAATAGCTTCCATGTTTCAGCACTAACTTGTGCCTCTTCAGGCGATGGTAAATAACTGATGAGTACATGATTATTTTTAATTTCAAAAACATAATACCCCCTCTTTTACGAAAGAAAAGAGGAGATGAGATTTGGTTAGTACTAGCTTAGGACAGAAGTTCCTCCATTTAATTGATAAGCATTTCCCCAGAAATAATCTACTCAAGAAAATATTTAATAGAAATACACAAAAACTAAACTATAGATGTACCGATAATCTGGAAAAAATTATAAATAATGTTAATTCCAAAGTAACTAATGTTGATAATACTAACAAATGTAATTGCAGAAATTCTAACGATTGCGCATTGCAAAACAAATGTCTGACCAATTATTTCTACAATAGAAATCCGAATGCTGAAAAACTTTATACACCTGAATGAACTGAATTTAGGCATGCAGGGCTGACATCATACTATGGTAGACATTGAGGAAAAATTGCCTCATTCAAGAAAAAATTGCTCTTTGGAAGGAAAAGTTGACTAAAGGAAAAACTGCAGCTTTTCCAAAACTAAATTCTATCTTGGAAGATTCATCAGAAATATCTCTTACTAACATCAAAACATTTTCGAAGATCTGAAAAATCTTCAAGAAGAAATGGACAAGTATTTTCTAGAAAATGTTGAAATCAAGAAGCATAGCTAGATCAGAAATGTTTTCAGTGTGAACTTGGTGAAGATATTCCAGGCCTTCATGAATAACTTATAGACCTCCAAGAAAATCAAGTACAGAAACAACGCTTTAAAAATCTTACGTATTCAGAATTTGGGATTCAGCTCCATGATAAGCCAATTCTGACAAGGGAGGCTGGAAAAAGCTCTTCCCCCTTTTACAACAACATATCTCTGTGAACAGGACTCTTCAAGCCTTGTTACGATCAAAATTTGAGCAAGGAACCGCTTGGATCCCCAGCATGACTTGCGTAGTGCTCTAGCAATCAGCATCAAACCCAACTTAAAAGATCTCTCTCACAAAATGAAACAGTTCCATGGTAGTCACTGAAAAAACATTTTTGATTTTGTGACTTGACTACCAATTCATATAATAAACTTGTTTTTATGAAAATTTGCCTTTTTTCAATTTTTTATTAAAAGAACATTGTGACAGTAATATAAATTTACTCAATAAAAATATACAATTGTAAATAAGTGTAATGAATCAAAATAAACTATCACATGTTGTACGTACAGTGTAGATATGACAATTTTTTTGGCTGTTTTTATGCACCCATGAATTAAAATTTCAAATAAAACCAAAAATATGAATGAAACTCAGTATATATTTTATGTATTATTAATGGGAAAGATTGAAAAAAATCTCATGTAAAAATGATTTGTTTTATAGTTTATAAAAATAGCAAATTTTTCATTTGAAATTTTGAACTTTTAGCGGAAGCCATTTTCCCGTAATAGATTTCATTACGAGTGATTCACATGTATTTTTCGAAAATCCACCAAAAATCAAATAATAAACCGATTTTAGTAATTTTTTTCAGAACATATTTAATATATATGTATATAAGGTAAAAAATAATGAAAAATATATGGGATTATGGGTTTTTAAACGTCCGACGCCACACCTCCACACCTCCATACTCCCCACATCGCGGGCCCAAAAACTGGCATATCAACTTCGAAAATTCAAACAGGGAAAATGTGTTCATAGTATTTTCTACAAAATCTAAAAAAAAATCTTATTTTCATTTTTACCGTTTTTTTAATTAGGAGTGGGATTTGGGGAAAAAATTCCGATATAAATGTTTAATTGTTAAATATCATGAAACATTTTATATAAGTCCTGAAAAAATTACTAAAATCGGGTTATTATTTGATTTTTGATGGATTTTCGAAAAATACTGGTGATTCAACCGTAATGAAATAATTATTTCCATTAAAAGTTTAAAATTTCAAATTAAAAATTTGCTATTTTTTAACTGTAAAACAAATAATTTTTATATGAGATTGTTTTTCCAATCTTTACACTTAATAGATAAAAAAAATGATACTGAGTTTCTTTCATAGTTTTAGTGTTATATTAAATTTTAATTCATGGGGAGGGTAAAAACTATCAAAAAAAATTGTCATCTAATATACACTTAGGACCAGACAAGAATCCACGGTCAAAAATGTTTGGGAACCACTGCTTTACAATATGGTTAAACTTTGAACTTGGTAGTACTATTTCATATGGTCATAAGTAAATAAATTGCAATGCCCCTTCTAGGAATGGTTATTTTATTTTGTTTATTTAGATTTAATATAGCTATGTATTGCTATTTAGTCGGCATTATTAACATCTTATATAAATGTCACACATTTTTTATTTTTAAACACTTAAGTTGTATTCACTGGTTTCTTAAAGAAGTTTTTAATTATCAACTACAAAATTTATGTTACGATCAACTATACGTTTGATTATCTTCCTACTCCTTCTCCTTAGCTTCTTATAAAAAATTGAACAATTATATTTGTTCATAATTATGATACAATGTTGCCACTCGCTTATAGTTTTGTCGGAGTTACCTCCTCCTTCGATCCTTAAACCGGCAGAGGAACATGTCATCTCGACCTTGACCTCTCGTTCGTGCTCCCTATACACTGTTAACCTGTGATAGAGACTAGAAAGTTCCCTTTTTAGTTAAGTTATATTACAAACCTAGTTGTAATATACTGCTAGACATTTTTAGGCCATAGTTCCCTTTAGCTAACCTCGACGTATTTTATTATAGAGACTTTACTGTTAGCTTATCCAATTCACTTGCTGGTCTCCCTTATCACAAGACAGTGGCTTCTCATTAAATTTACGGAGCGGCGACTGAAACGGTCGAATAAGCAGGCCCCTGGCCTTCGTTGGCCAGGAACGTCGATCACCGGGCTACGTATTAAGTTACGCTACCATTTTTTTTTGTCTGCCAACTTGACGATAGTTGGGAACTTTCCTTCTTCTCTCTCTCTCCTTTGCCTACTATTCTGGCTCCTGTTTGACTATCGGAATTCCGTCCCTACTGTCTGCCCGCACGTCGTCCTTAACCTTTCCCGTACACTATGTTAGTGATTAATACGGGAGGTTACTAATATCGGACTCGACCGGCAAACACGCAACGCCTGCACTGGACCTGTGACATGCCCGAACAACGTCAGCTGTCTTTCCTTCCCAACACGTCAAGTTGGCAACCCGGCAACGACCAACTACAACAACAAGTTGGCAACCCGGCAACGACCAACTACAACAACCAACATCAACTGCAACAATCAACTGCGATGATCCTGCCAACAACCAACTGCAACAACCAACAGCGATCATCCCGGCAACGATCAACTCCAACAACCAACAACGATGATCCTGCCAGCAAACAACAACAACAATCAACTTCAACAACCAACAGCGATCATCCCGGCAACAATCAACTTCAACAACCAACAGCGATGATCCTGGCAACGACCAACACCAACCTCGACCATCAATGCCTGCACTAGAACTTCTGCACCTCCATCGTTGCGACCACCTTATTTTTCTTTTCTAGAATAAATTAGCATATATCCTCGTTCTGTCGTCTATATTGTTACACCTCGTCAGATTTAACGTCTTCAAAAATGTTAGCGGGCCTCTTGTGACCTCATTCCCCCTTTTGTGATACGGCGCGCTCGGGGGGGCTACAGTTTGTATCAATTTCTTATCTGCCACTTATGACCTTGTCTAGGATTCTTTTTCAGACCACTTTTTACCATGATCAAAATTCCCCTTTTTTTCTAGGTTAATTTTGAATTTAGCGTAGGTTTGGCACCTAATTGGTTAATCTGGGTAAACCCACAAGCGACTTTTTAATTCTAATTTGCTGTTATCTTGTCTTCTCTTCTCTTTCGAAAAAAAGAGGAGTATTATGCTTTTGAAATTAAAAATAATTTACTCACCAGTTATTTATCATCGCCTGAAGAGGCACAACTTAGTATTGAATCATTAAGCTCTACTCTGTACTGAGCCCTTTTTTTAATTTAATGCTACATTTGACAGTGGAATTATACTCCATTTGTTCTTATACCTGAATATATATATATATATATATATATATTCAGTTGAAGATCAAATGTAGATCAGATAAGGATAGGAACCCGTCAAGATGATAAAATAAAATACAGAACAAGTAGGAAACGTATCTCAGTCTAACATGTTTCACTTTTATTAAAGTTTCATCAGAGGCAGAGACAGAAATGAAAAAAAGTAAAGAGAGACAAATATTTTTGGTTAGTTCTTATTGGTCAGATACGTGTCACGTATATTAACGTAATAAATAATATATAAGTATGTGTGAGGGATATTTTGGACGTTAAAGTGTGTAATAGTGTATGCAAAGAAACGCTTGTTTGTCTAGGTGTATGCTGAACGGTAACGTTAATTCATGTAAGTGTAGAAGTGCGTGTGAGGAATATCTATAGATGTCACCTTCGTATATTTGGATCCGTATTTGAAATGAAATTCGTGGCCCTCTAATAGGTAGCTGCGTAGTCTGCAAAGAGTTCGGTTGCATTTTTTCACCTGAAGCTTTTTGTGTTCTGCCGTTTTACACCGGTTAGTATCTTTTTTAGTGATTTTGGTTGTCGCTTACTTTTTATGATTGGTTATTTTTGTAATAGGCTTTTCATTCTTTTGTTCTTTGTAGGATTGTTAGATTTAGTTGTATGTATGTGCAGATTTCTGTGTTCTTTGGGTTGAATGTTGAGATATAAAGGATGACCTTTTTTTTTTCTTTTTGTTTCTCGGAGTGTGTGGATATTATTTTTTTTTTTTTTTACTTTTTCAATGCTATTGTTGATCAAACTTTGAGGGTATTTTCTCTTGATGAATATTTTTCCATCTCTTCTAGTCTGTAGTCTCTTGTGGTTGTGTTTGAGACTATTGTTGATATCCGCTTGGCTAGGTTGAGTGAGATACTGTCAAGAGTCAGTAGGTTTAAAATATATGTTGGTTTCTAGTTTAGTGTTTATTTTTGTTATTAATATGCCTAGAAATGGAAGATTTTGTTGCTGTACTCAACAGTTAATTGGATGCTAGGATTTATATTATTAATGGATGTTTGGAATGTCTTTAGTTTATCAAGACTTTCATTCCACAGAATGAAACAGTCATCTAAATATCTTTTCCCGTTTTCTTTTATGTTGCAACTGAAGTCATTCCAATAGATTTCCGAGATTCTTTCATAGATTTTTAGTTCATCGTATCCCGTGACTAGGTTATTAGGTGCAACCTTTGTACCCATGGCTGTTCCTGATTTTTGTCGGTAGGGTGTTTCATTGAACATGAAATAGTTGTTTTTTAAGATGAATTCTATGATGAAGTTTCCTTTGATGCGATTTGGTAGGTCATGAGGGAACGTTTCTAGCCGGTATTTAATGACCTCTATTCCGTAGTCATGTAGGATGTTGCTATGTAATTCACAACATCCATTGAGACCATATATGTATTATGGTTTACCTCGTTGTGCAGATGATTCAGAAAATCTAGATCATCTTGATGACGCTCCGAACGTGTTTGATAAGAGGTTCCAATAGGATGTCGAGAAAATTACTTAAACGGTATGTCTCGCAAATTGGGCCGTCCTATTATAGGCCTTAGTTTTAGGTCGGTTGGTGCAGGTATATTCACACAATATTTTTATAATATTTCATGTTTCGTTGATGAGCTTACTTTTGTGTATTTTAGGTAGTTCATAAAAATTGCTTGTTTTATAAATAAAGTTTGTAAAGTAAGTACGTTCCTTAGAAGTTACACAGCCTTAGCATGGAGGTGTTAAATTGATGAGTTTTTTGGTTGATAATCTTTCTTCTTTTTTTTTTTTTACTAGCGATTTATCATTGTTCTGCTAACCGGAGTCTTCTACAGAATTCCGAAACATCATTTCAGCTACATTTGAAAGTTTTTGGAGTGTTGGTATGAATTTTAGTCCTTTAAATAGGTTGTCTATTTGTGTGGGTGTTAATGATTGATTACTTTCGGTTTTTCGTGGTTGTGGGTCATTCGTGTCCATATAGAAACCATGTTTCTCTCTAAGAAACGCAGTTATAAAGGTGGGATTCCGCTATATCGTTTCTAATGTCGGTATTTTATATGTTGCTGTATTTGTGATTATTGTATATTTTTGTATTGTATCTGTTGTTCTGTCCCTGATAATTGTTGGCTTTGGTTTAGTCTGTGGTTATTTCTGTAGTTCCGATTTTGTGGTCTGTCTGCTCCGATGTTGTAGTTTCTATTTGTTGCTTGATATAACATTAGATTTAAATAAAAATATATACACACCTTATAAAAAACCCAATACCAATCCTTTATATATACACCCTAAATCAAAAAAAGAAAAAGAATTAGTACAAATTCAGCAAATGATAAGATTTTCGATGAGCATATCAATTCCTATAATAAAGCTCTAAAAGAGAGTGGCTACAAAAACCCAAAACTAACTTATAACTTATATAAAAAATGAAAATGGAAAGCATAGAAAAAACAGATGTAGAAAAATTATTTGGTATACGCCCCCATACAACCAAGTGGTAAAGAACAAATTAGGACAAAAATTCCTCGCATTAATAGTCAAGCATTTTCCTAGTGAAAGTAAGCTAGGTACTATTTTCAATAAAAACACACTAAAATTGAGTTAGAGCTGTACTGAAAACTTAGAAAAAATTATTAAGAAACATAATGCTAATATCTTAAATAAACACTTATACCAAAATCAAAAAAATTTAGGCAATGGAAAAATAAAAATAAAAACTGATGAGGATAAACAAAAATTATGTAACTGTAGAAACCCTCATAATTGCCCTCTACAAAATAAATGTCGCACAGAATCATTAGTATTCCAATGCAATATCTCTTCGATTGAAAATCCTGAAAACATAAAAATATATATAAGTTGCACGAGCCATGAGTTCAGAAAAGATTCAACCAAAATCAAAGTTCATTTAGGATAAATAAATATAAAAATCAAACATCTCTCTCGAAGTACTTTTGGCACCTAAAAGAATCAAATAAAACACCTACAGTAAAATGGAAGTTAATAAGAAAAGATAGAATATGTAGGTCATTAAATGACCCATGTCCTTTGTGCATACATGAGAAACTATATATTACTAAGTTTATAAAAAATAAAAAATTACTGAATCAGAGAAATGAAATAGCTATTTTATGCCGTCATTGTCAAAAATTTTCCTTAAATAATATTTAAAAATATAAATAAATTTAAAAAGTGCGACCAGGTAATATACATATTTATATTTAATGTGAAAAATAATTTTATATACTGTAAGTAATTCTATTACATTTACTTGTTTAATATATATATATATATATATATATATATACCAAAGTATATAATTGGTATATACGGAATGAATTCCAATAACCAACAATTACTATTCTTAAAAGAGTGCTCAATACAAAGTAGAGCAGATATAATTATTTTTATAAAAAAATTTATAACGTAAGTATGTTATAAAATCACTACAAAAAATAGCCATTTTTTTCAACACACTCTTGTCTTATCAAGTGATGATGTTGAAAAGAAAATAAATGGTTTTAAAAGTTTCAGATTAATTAATGATCCTACACAAAAACATTGTTAAAAAACAGAATAAAATCAAAAAGAAAGGAAAAAGAAAAAAATTATATACATGTATTGTCAAATGACATGTATTGTAGCGTCTTTCAGAACTTTAAATGAAGAAATGAATTGAAATAATTTATATATATATATATTTTTTTTTTTTTTCTCAATAATTTTAAAAGTTTTAAACTTAAAAGTGATTAAATTTGCATTTTAAAATTGCCAGTTTTTGATTTTAATATTAAATTTTAAATATAATTTTATAATTATTAGTTAGTATAAATTATTTTTATATTGCATGTATTTAAAGATCTGAAAAGCATTATAGCATGATTTGTTTGTCAAGACTTTGAATACATTCTATACTTGGTTTTTGATTGGTTATTCTAGCTTTTGTAACAATGTTTTTAGTGTAGGATCGTTAATTAATCTGAAACTTTTTAAACCATTTATTTTCTTTTCAACATCATCACTTGATAAGACACAGAGTGTGTTGAAACAAATGGTTATTTTTTTAGTGATTTTATAACATACTTATGTTATAAATTTTTTTATAAAAATAATTATATATATATATATATATATATATATATATATATAGTAAAAATGACAGCAAAAATATTTTAAAGTTGTATTTAAAATTGTAGTTAAAACGAATTCTAACCTAAACATCTTTTAAAATTATAGTTAAATAAAACGTATTCTAACCTAAACACCTCTCTCAAAGTACTACAAGCACTTAAGAGAATCCAATAAAACACCTACAGTAAAATGAAATTATGATGAAAAGCTAGAAGATGTAGGCCATTGAATGACCTATGTCCTTTGTACATACATGAGAAACTATATATTACTAAGTTTATAAAAAATAAAGTTTACTAAATCAGAGAAATGAATTAGCTATTTTTGCCGTAATTGTCATAAATTTTACTTGAATTATATTTAAATATAAAATTTTTTAAATATTGTGACCTGGTAATTGGTATTATACTTGATATGGACAAATAATTTTACTTACTGTAAGTAATTCTAATACATTTACTTATTTTAAAAAGAAATATAGTCTATTAAAATTAACAGTGAAAATATTTTAAAATCGTATTTAAAATTGTAGTTAAATAAAACGAATTCTAACCTAAACATCTTTTAAAATTGTAGTTAAATAAAACGTATTCTAACATAAACACCTCTCAAAGTATTACAAGCACTTAAGAGAATCCAATAAAATAACTACAGTAAAATGAAATTAATATGAAAAGCTAGAAGATGTAAGCCATTGAATGGCCCATGTCCTTTGTACTTACATGAGAAACTATATATTACTGGATTTATATAAAATATATAAAAAATAAAAGTTTACTAAATCAGAGAAATTAATTAGCTATTTTTGCCGTCATTGTCAAAAAATTTTACTTGAATAATATTTAAATATAATTTTTTTTTAAATTGTGACCTAGTAATATACATACTTATACGTGATGTGAAAATAATTTTACATACTGTAAGTGATTCTAATCTATTTACTTGTTTTAAAATGAAATATAGTATATTAAAAATTAAAAGTGAAATTTTTTTAAAAATCGTAGTTAAATAAAATGTATTTCTAACCTAAACACTCCCCAAAAATCTTTAAATATACAAATAGAAAAAAATGCCGTAAGAATTTTTGCCGTTAACAATAAATTTAAAAAAAATCCAGACGATATGCATTTAACGGATGTCAGATTTCATTGAAAAATACATCCCTACCCCCACCAAAATGTAACTAATAACTGATACATCAAAATACAGCGATAATGAACCCGCAAACACCCCTTGTCTGGTTGAATTGGATTTCTCTGTATCCTTGGAAACGTCAATTATGATTTTTGCTGTGCTTTTAAAACCCAGTAATAAGTTACTCCAAAATTCGCTTGAGGATGAAATGGAACTAATGTCTTTAATTTAATTACAAAATTAAATTCGAAGCTTTTAGCTTCCATTTTTGAAACATGGTTAGAACTGAGTAGCGTAAAAACCATATTTTAAATCAATTAATTTATAATATATATATATATATATATATATATATATATATATATATAATTATTAAAAGATATTGGTCAGAGTTGAATTAGACCAGGAAAGATACGCGTATAAAATAAAATAAAAATTTTACATGTAGATCTTTTAAATTTTAAAAATTAAGAGATCAGCCGATCATGCTACCAAGGTTTCAACCTTTCGGTATCTTCAGGCGATTCGGGTTAAATAATTCCTTAACGTTTTATTATTTCAAAATAAATAAACGCACAATGTGAAGTGTAATAGAATGCGGGAGAAAAGTATGCGTATTGAAATTGTATCGAAGTGAGGGGGTGTATATAAAATGTACATACTTTCATCCTGGCTTGTACGAACTCAAAAGGAACTTTTTAGTGTGTATGCATCGTGTCATTATTTCTGATCTCTCATTCAGAAGGTTTTTCTGGTCTGGAAATGTTATTATTGTTAATTTTTCTTCCTGGCAAAATTGATTATTGTAATGTTTGGCTTTTTTATTTCCCAATTTACATTCGGATCTTTGTTATTTTTTTCTTTTAATTTCCACTCGTGGCTGACTAGTCTGGTAGAATTCCTTTCTAGCTTGAATGATAATGTGCGATTTTACCATCTCTTCTTGAAGCACCTTACGTATATTTTGGTCAAGCTATTTGTAGCTTTTACTTCTGCTTTGTAAACTCCATCTAGTGGACATCTACCTTTATTTCTACAGTTACATGTTTCACTGTTAACGATATCTTGCTGCCCGTTAGTTCTGAATTACCTAGCGTTTTGTCTTTTTATTGTGGTTCCAAAATTACTAGGACAGTTGTCGCTTAATTTAACTGTGTTTTTATTGAAGCTCTTGTGTAATTTGGAATTTCTGGGGAAGTTTTTATTAAGTAATTTGAAAAATATTTTCCCTATTTTACATTTAATTAATTATTCTTCATTTGTTGTTTAAATTCCAGTTTAGTTTTATGCCCTTCTGCTTTTAAAGTGTTTTCATACTCTTTCTTTTTATCCCCAAAAATTATTTCACTGGAAGAATTTCTAGATAATCTGGACTCTGTAGCTTTAGGGATGTGCTTCATTATTATAGTAGGTTGGTTTGATCTAACATTCATGTGCTTTAATTTTGTGTTGGGTTTCGTGTATGGGGAGATACTGCCAATTTGTAGATTTAATTCTGCATCCAAATATTAGACAACCTTCTTATTCATATCGACTTGTATTTCAAAGTCGAAGCTTTTGAAGAGTTTGAAGAGCTTTCTTGTATAGTCATTTTTCTTCTGGAGTTATTCATAAGCTTATTGTAGATGTGTGGTTGGGTGGACCTGTTCATCAAGACTGGATTGACGCAATAATTATATCACTTTATAAAGGAAAGGGCTGTAAATCTTTATGTAGTGATTATAGAGGGATCAACTTGCTTGTTGGTAAAGTATTTGTAAAGTTGCTGTTGAACCGTATACAACAATACATCTGTCACTTGATAATCTCTGAAAGTCAAAATGGATTCCGAACAGGTCGTGGCACCATGGATATGATTTTCTCAGCTCGCCAGTTGCAGGAAAAATGCATAGAACATCAGATTCCTCTCTATGAGGTTTTCGTTGATCTTACCAGGGCATTCGACACTGGGAATAGGGTGGATCTTTGGACTATTCTTGGCAAATTAGAATGTCCTTCTGGCCTTGTCCGAATGTTTCGAGATTTACATCAGAATATAAAGGGTAGTTTAAATTTCAACAGCACTTTATCAGAACCTTTTTGCAATTGATAATGATGTAAAGCAGGGAGATATTCCTGCCCCTACCTTGTTCTCCATCTATTTTGCTGTGACACTTTCGTAAGCTTTTCAGAATTGTGATGTATGTGCCTACCTGCACTTTAGCACATCTGGAAAGATTTTTGACCACCGGAGATACAATACAAAATCTAAATGTTTTGATGTTATAGCCAGAGATCTAGTCTATGCAGATTATGCTGACCTGGTGTCTCACAGTAACGAAGATATGCAATCTGTCATGGACCTGTTCTCTAAGGCATGTTCATTTTTTGATCTTACTATAAGCTTAAAGAAAACAAAAGTCATGTATACACCATGCCCATCTCAACATTATAGTGAACCAGATATCTTTGTTAATGGATATAGATTAGAAGTTGTTGATACATTTCTTTATCTCGGCAGAGTTCTTTCAAGAGATGGCTCACTTGATGCTGAAATAAGACATCGTGTACAAAAAGCAAGTAAAGTCTTTGGAATGTTAGAATTTCGCGTGTGGTCAGATAGAGGTATTTCAGTCAAAACTGTTGTGTATGAGACGTGCATTTTAGCTGCTGTACTATACTCCTCAGAGACATGGACCACTTACTGACGACACATCCAAAGTTTGGAACGTTTTCATCAAAAGTGCCTTCGGAGGATTCTAGGTATTAAGTGGCAATATTTTGTGCCGGACACTGCAATTTTAGAAAGGGCAAATACGTTTAGTATTGAAAAGATGCTAACACGTAACCAGATGCGTTGGACTGGTCACATCATAAGGATGAAGGATGATCGCCTCCCAAAATAGTTGTTCTATGATGAATTGACAAGCTGCAAACGTCCTTCACACAAATAAAAAAATCGCTTCAAAGATGTCATTAAAAACATCCTTAAAAATCTTAGGATTAGTACAAACAATTGGGGGCGGGGAATGATGCAGGTGATAAGGTCTAACTTGTTTATGATGTTTGTAGCAGTTTTGAAGAGGAAAGAGTTGAACATGCAAGTGAAACGGGCCTTAAGGAAAAGGTGATGCTAATCTGTTGCCTCTAGACTCTCAGCATAAATGTACTTTTTTTGCAGCAGAATTTCCTTGTCCAAAGCTGGTTTAACCAGTCACATGAGATACAATCGCCACAGTAATATAGACCATGTTTCTCAGACTGAACGCCCCCCTCCCCGGACCAATTGGCGCCCTGTGTCAATTTTGCGACAAAATCTGCAAATCCTCAGCTGGTCTAAGGAGGTACACTAATAGATTTCATCAAGACAAAATAACCTTCAAAATTCATTACACCATTCATTTGTTATTTATGTAAAAAAGCTTGTAATAAATTTGAACTGGCTGTATTTTGTTTAAAGCTTTCTTAACAGGGTGTTATTCCTTTTATCATTTTACTAGCTTTCCTTCTTTTATATCCTTTTTAATATTCTTTTAACTATAAGTGTTTTATCACTTAAAAATTAAAGATACGATTTTATAAATTGTTTGCAAATGCGAATGATTTTTTTACCATATTTCTTTCTTTTTTATTTTTTTATCGTTTTAAGACCCTTTTATACTTACTGATCAAAAAGTCTTCATTTTAAAAGTAAGAAGAGATGGTAAATAAGTGGCAATCATCGTATATATATATATATATATTATATATATAGTGTGTGTGTGTGTGTATTTAGGCAGCATTTTTTCATTCATACATGTTTCATTAAATAATATAGACAAGTGTTGTCTATTTATTTTATGTAAATTCTTTTCATAACGTCTGATAAGCTTAATAACATTATCATTAAACAAGAAAGAAAATCACAATATTGATACATATTTTTTAATCCAATCTAAGCTTTCGGCTTACATAAGCCATTATCAAAGATGACAATTACAGTACAATATATTAAGCAATACACGGACAAGAAAGTGATGATAGTCTGTTTCTGTTTACATGGATGATTTCCAAACAACGATAAACACGTGCATGTAAGACGCTGGAAGCGAAAATCGCACCGCAGCTCATGACGTCACACATGACCACGCGAGAGTGAATTTGAGAAGTATTAAGTATGGGAAGCCGTTGATTCTGGTGCCATAGTCTGGATTGGTTGAGTAGTAAGACCACTACTTGGGCCACTCAGGTGTCACTCTGTCCCAATCAACGCAGCCAATGGATCACTCGTTCTTCATTGAATGCTGAGGTCATTTAGGGCGAAGAATTCTCAACAATCTTGCCGCTGGAGAAGTTTTCTTCTTTGCGAACTTCTTTAGTTTTTAAATTCGTCAATAGATTGCGGTGGTTGGAGGCAGACAGTGAAGAGCTAGCTGACATTTTTCTTATGAAGATTATGCAGCAACAGTCGTATCCTGTGGAATTAGAATTCTTGCTGGATCCTTCGGACAGAGCCGTTCCTAGGTTGGTCTGTGACCTCGACCTGTTTATTGACGGGGAAGGCCTAATCAGGCCGGGAAGCAATCGATAAGTCTCTTCACTTCAACATGGAGGTTAAATACCCTATCTTGTTTGCTAAACATCACCCGATAAACAACCTATTAATGGATTGTTACGTCAGGTGCCAGCACTTGGGAGTTGCGTCAACTGAGACGTCGTGATTACTGGTTGTCCAAGGGTAGATAAGCAGTAAAGACTGTTTTGGTTTCTTGTGCATTTTTCAGTAAGTACAATGCCAGGTAAGAACTGGCTCCCAACACGGTCAATTTACCCACTTCACATGTAGAACTGGATGTTCCCTTCAAACATACTGAAGTTGACTTCACCGCACACCTTTGGATTAGCGAGGGTAGTAGGAAGGTGAAGATATATTTGCCCATCTTCAATTGTCTCAATATCAGAACAGTATATATTGAGGTGGTACCCGATATGGGTGTGCTGTACTTTCTTCAGGCCTAGGTACATTTCACCAATTTGTATAGCATTCCGGTTGCCATCTAAAGTGACAATGCAAGGATCTTCCTGAGAGGTGGCCGACTCTTCAAGAAGGTGTTGTATCACGATTTTCAGCAGAAGTTTGACTCTTATCGAATCAAGTTCAAGTTTCTTCTCCCTGGGTTGGATGCGTCTGTGAAAGAAGTATCCAGACTATCAAAATCTGCCTCAACAAGATGGTTGACCAAGGTGACATAAATTATTTCATCCTTTAACCATTATATCCGATATTCAAAGTGCTGTCAACAACCGTCCCCTCACTTATCAGGAATCTGCGGAGAGAAAGCTGGAGGCAGTAACACCTAACATGTCTTCTTTTTTTTTAAGGCATAAAAATAATCCTGGGCTGCTGTTGAACCTAAATAATAGTGATTCTGCTCCATCCAAACCTGCTAGGACAGACTACTCGGAATCATGCAGGTCCGGAACCAATTTGGGACTTTATGGTACGAAGAATACCTGCTAAGCCTCAGGAAAAGGCCCCATGGTCGTTATCGAGTGTCATTTCAGAAGAAACTGAGGGTTGGGGATGTGGTCCTAGTCAAGATCCCTCTTAAACTCCAACCCTTTTGGGTTCTTGGGATTATCACGGCGAGGGTGGTGTTGTCAGGTCAGCTAAGGTCAGACAGGGAGGTGGTGCAGTGTAGATCCATTCCTTAAAACACCTATTTCCTCTTGAGCTTTACCTGTCATCAGACAGGGAAGATCAAGTTGGAGCTATGCCCTTGCCTACTGGTGTGCCTGAAACAGATCATACCTCTATCCCTCCTGAAACCTCGCCTTCAAAGGAAAGCGATGTTGTCTGGCTCTGTTGAGTCTGCATGCTCCGCAAGGTGATCGAGCAATGATTTGCTGTAACAGGTGTGATGACTGGTGTCACTTCCGATATTTGGGTATCTGATCTCCCCACTCCTCCAAGACAAAAATGGTAGTCCGGATTGTGCTCTTCTGAAACGGCGGCGGAGTAGGCCTAGTCTCCTTCCTGAGTAAATTGATGCGCCATTAATATATATATATATATAATTCAATTCTTACTAATATTATTAACTGTCCTTGGTAAAACGTTGTAGATCTCTATATATTTGTTTCTATTCGTTTTTTTTCTTCAGTTACTCGGGAATGTGAGGCGAGAAAGGAGCAGTGTATTTACCTTGTGTTGTTGAAATGCTTACTAAACAAAAGCTTATTTTCTGTGGTAATCCTTTATAGTTACAGTGATCACGTGACAGGGTTACCATGTAATCTCTGAAGTTGCATAGAAGGAGAGGAAATCTATCACTTTTTATTACATTTACCTTCCATGTTATCAAACGGTTAAACGACACAGTGGAGTAATGGATAGCAGCTCGGATTGAGGAATCGGAGAGCCGAGTTCCAATTTCAGTCGAATCTATTACATTCACTATACGTGCTAATAATCTTGGGAAAGGTATGAATCCTCTTCTTCTCCAACCCCTTCAAGCTATTGGTAAATAGCAAGACAGAACGGGTTCAATAGCGTTGGATGGCAGTTGGTCTACCACAGAAAGAAAAAATCTGCCTCGTCAGTCATGTATCAAAAGATATCCTAAGCGTGTATCATGGTGGGGTTAAAGGTAAAAATAGGGAGGGTACCAGCAAAAACCTTCTGGCCCAAGTGTGCCCACTTGGGTTCGCGACGTTAAAATAAAAGATAAATACTGAGAAGGCATCCCACTGTGGTTGAGATGCATGCTATAGTATCTTTACCGAGTCTGGCTTTCCTCCCCACTGCTTGGATGGCCCGCTTTGGGGGAGATGCTGCTTTTCAAAAAAGGTTAGGTTCTTGCTTCTTCAACAGCCTGCAAACTTGACCCATATTTTTACTGGAGAAGAGGCTGGGCATAAGTTGCCATATATCACTGCTCTAGTAGGATTTTGCTTAGTTTTGCTCCTCATTAATGCGTGTGTACAATCTAAGCGTTTCTCAAATTTGTCTAACATAATCCAGGTTATGACTGATTAGATCACCTGCAAAGTGATGAACAGAAGGCTAGCAGGAGATCCTCTGAGGGTGAAATTGAAATCCCTTTACACTAATTTGGTCAACAAAAAAAAAAAAAAAAGTCAACAACAATGGAAAAAACAAATGAAGCAAGTGTTCCACCTTGTAAGATGGCAGATGTTCCTCAATCAGGAGTTAAAACCGTGACTATTGTTTCAGACTACAAATTTAGTAAGTTAGATCCTGAGCAGCTGATGCACACAGGATCAAGTTTAACTTAGATATTTGGCACACAGTGAACTTGCAAGCAGTCTTTTGACATTTCTGGAACAATTTATATATATATATATATATATATATGCAACCTTTGTCAACAAGAAATGTTAGTTATAATAACATCTGACAAAAATAACCTTTTGAATGAGAGATCAGAAAATATGACTCATTGCATACACATTAAAATGTTCCTTTTGAGTTCATATGAACTAGAATGAAAAGAAAGTAATTACCCACACCCTGCCACCAACACATTTCCAATACGCTTGCTTTTCTCTTCCATCACACTTCACATCATGTTTTTTATTTATTTATTTTTAAATAATAAAGCATTAGGAAATCAACCAAAATCACCTGAAGATACCGAAAGGTTGAAACCAAGTTAGTGGAATCAGTAGATTCCATATATATATATATATATATATATATATATATATATATATATATATATATATCCTGAAATTAGACTCTCCAGATTTCAGAACAGGTCTAATTTTGTCCTAATTCCAAATATTTAACAAATTATAATCATTTGAAGTTAATCAAAATTCATAAATGTTTAGATGATCAGTTTAGGGTATTTGTTTTCTTTCTTCCTCTTTTTGCTAGAAAAGTTATTGGAATCTTGTTGAAATCAAGGTTGTAAGAACTCAGCTTTAAATTGATTATTACTTGCTTTAGGCCCCATGTATTAGTCCATGGTGTAACTTTCCTTGTATTTATTTTTGAATTCTTATCTCAGCCTCTATTCTTATGTTTTTTAGGGTGCCGAATTAATTTTGGGGACTGAAAATAAAAAACAGAAAAAAATTTAAATAAGTAAAATGCAAAATAAGTTAATGTCAGGAATTTGAGCTCTTCACTGCCAACCAGGCTTTCTTGACCGAAACTTTTCTTCTTTAAAAAAAAAAAAAAAAAATTAGAAATATCACTAGAAATATGAATGTTTTAATATCCATAAGTAAAAATAATTTTCATAATTGAACAGAAAATCATTTAGAATCTTGGAGAAAAAAAAAACAAAAAAAAAACACACACACACAAACAAAACAAATATCTGTTTGGCTTTTTTGTGCATGCCTACTGAATGACATCATTTGTCTTCATGTACGCATGGGGATTTATTGACTTTCATATCAATCACTTTTTCATTAATTCCATTTTTTATGCACCGATGTATATTTGCCATCCATCCTCAAAAGATTGGAGCAATACAATCTTCCCTTCCCCAGCCTTAGTAAAAACAAAACCAAAACAAAATACCAATTTTTAATACTGAATCACTTTATTTTCCAAGTTCACAAAATCCGTTTTGAGATTTGCTTATCAAAGAACACTATAAAATCAACAGCATCACACATCCATCCAATCATGGCACAATGGCTAACGAGAGCAAAGATTACTATTTACACTAAAATATATATTAAATTAGTGAAGAGAAATGTCACTTTTGACCTACCTCAGTTGTCAACAAAATAATACTTCTTAAAACAGAAATATTACTACACAACTGCAAACAGCTCCAGTCATAGAGGCAGAGAAAAGAAGGAAGTGTAATCCACAAATAGGTTGATTCCACTTCAAGAGCTTACCCCACAGGAGTAATGAGTGGCCCACCATGTCAACCACATTATATATTATATATAAAATAAAAACAGGGTATTCGGAAAGTAATTATGTTGTACCAAAAGGGTTTTTTTATCATTTTTTTTTTTAATATTTATAAAAAATAGTTACTTTCATTTTCAGTCACTGCAAACTCATGAGAATACAAATTTTAGATTCCAGTTTTAAAGAAATCTGGGTTTTCAACAAATAAAAATTTTGAAAGACTTCAACTTTTTTCTGAATGTTGTGCCACTTAAGAAATGTTCTAGTGACTGAAACAAATAAAAATTTATAGGTACTAAATATAGTGTGGAAGAACCCCCCCCCATCCTAACGAACGTCAATTTTTCATGGGTTTGTTTTACTACATTGTCCAACGGGAGAATAATACCTTTTTTGTTTACCAAAGCAGGACATTTTCAATGTAATGCTTCATTTTCCTGATCAAATTGTTAGCAATAAACGTTTACAATGATTGTTCTTCCAGGTTCCAGTGCCACATAGGACAACACATTTTATATGCCACAAGACTCAAAGCAAGGACTTCTGTGAATGGAGTCCTGGCATTGGTAATGGTTTCTCATTTTGTGATAACCATTTTTTTTTTTTTTTTTGCTCACATGTAAAACCCATTTTTCATCACCTGTAACAATGTGAAGTGAAAATGAAAGGTCTGTATTTCTGGTTAAGAGAGTGTTGCAGAAGATGGAATGTTATGTTCAGTTCTTGAGCAAAAGTTAATGCAAAACTCAAATTCTTACACTGCAAGTTTTCCCAGTTAAACTCTGAAATGCACTATTAACAATACACTGTCAGGTTAACTAATTCTAAATGCAGTTCCCTACCATTCAATATTGGTTGGTTGACTCATAGTTCATAGTAGTGAAACACGTAATTACTTTCTGAACACTTATACAACATAATTAAAAGAAGAATATATCAACACAATTTTCACACACTATACAGTTGAAAATACTGATAAAGTTTTTTTGGAGAGGACAAAGCAGAAAGAGAAGAGACTAAGTTTTATTTTATCAGTTCACACATATCTGGATAATTTTTAAAACCTAATATTAAATAATATGTCCTATGATTTTATTTCAAAGTTTTACAACCAAGTACACCACCAAGAGAAAGTTTGAGCAGAAAGTATGAAAACTGGATTGCTTAGCTTTACAATAAACAATGAAAACAGCAGACAACTTTATAAAAGTAAAAACTTTACCAATTAGAAATTTTCGTTTATGTATAGACATGGCAGCTTCAATTTACTTTCATAGCTTCCAATTTTTTTTTAACATCTGTACTGATAGTATACTTTTATTATAGAAAATTTGTAAATCTCTGACAATATTCGACATGTGCTCAATAGGGTAGATATTCATAACATCTAAGTCCGGTCTCACCCTAAATGATGAAGAAATTTTCACTGAATTCTTTTAATACCAATCTAAATTAATGAATGTTCACTGATAGAAAAAAATAAAGAATCTCTCATATATATATATATATATATATATATATATATATATATATATAGAGAGAGAGAGAGAGAGAGATTCCATCAATGTTGTTTAAGACTGATTTTTGATATTTACTTAATATCCTACACACCATACAATATGGTCTTCAAAAAGGCCAATACAATCAGCATCAAAGCACATATTCATTGCTGTGGGATTCATTCACTGGGCAGGTCATGTCACTCACCTTGATCACAGTAGAATACCCAAACAAGCGCACTGTGCTCAACCCCAGCATGAACCAAGGAAGCATTTTAAGAACTGTTTAAAAATGTCTCTTGCATTCTGCCATATAGAAGATCCTGAGTGGGGAAACTGCTGCTTGTGATTGCAATAAGTGGACATACAATTCATAAAGGCACTGAATTCTTCCAAGTACATGAAATGAGTTGAGTAAATGTCAAGCATATAAATAAGAAAGAGGAAATCATTGATCTCGCAACCCAACAATTTACATGTGATGAATGTGGCAGAGTATGTCTCTCCAATGCAGTTCTCGTTAATCACAAGAAGAATCATATTAAGAGACCTTTGGTAAATTATGATCAGTACTACACTGAAAATAACTTAACATGCAGGATGTATCAGAAAACCTGCAAAAACTACTCCGATCTCACACATCACATGAAAACCCACAAGCAAACTAAACAGAATTTCTAAAACAGGTCAGGCCCTGTACAGAACAACCTAGTTTTCCACATGTGCAATAAGCTTTGCAAGTTCAATGACAATGGCTCTTGAAGCCATTGTCATTCTCACAAGAACTAAAAACATCAGTGATGATCTTACTCATTTAATGTGTCAACAGCCATATATATATGTTTGTGTGTGTGTGTGTGTGTGCAGGGGATTAGTGCATAAGTATAAGTTTGCATTGAAATTTTAAATTGTGGAGAATAGAAGAAAACTATGTTTAAAATCTAAGCAATCATCAATGTGCATATTGAAATAAAAAATAAATTCTGGTTAATTGGGGTATAACGGGACAGCAATTCAGCCCAATTAGATGATGTCCTCATTTAAACTGAACAGCAAAATTTCAATGCATACCTTTTTCAGTTTCCAGCTAAAATATGTTTAACAAATAATATGAAATAAAACTGTTTACTTCTATGAAAACAAAATCAGGATATTTTGGAAATTAATTTCTATGTCAGAAAATAATACTTGCTTATATATGCATATTTTAACAAAGCTTAATCACACCCTAACTGCGAGCCAAGATTTAAAATTTGACTCATACACTGACATATGATCTTGTCTTTTTTCGAATATTGTGGAGTTAGGCACTTGTTGTATAGGAAGTCTGTCATAATTTCACTAATAAAATATTTTTCCTATTAAATTCCTTCCAGAAAAGTAACTAAAACTAACAGTTACATCAAGATAACGAGATGACAGCTGAGCATGTAAATATTAACAGTGTCTACTTTAGGGTCAAGTATATGCACAGTTATCTGTGTACAACAAATAAGTATTGATGCATGTAAAGTTACTGTAAATACAAGCATTATCTCAAAGCAACATACTTGATTCCTGTTGTTTTTTTTGTTTTGTTTTTTGCAAATATTGGGTTACATGATCCAAACAACAAAAAAGAATTCCTTATTTGACAGTGCTCTTCTCTAACAACATTTGCCCCCTCTCCAATGAAGAGATTTCACTCAAAACAACTGGAAAATATTGCATGACTATTAGATTGGAGATCTAATCATAACTGCAAATGCCATTTACCTGAAAACTGGCTTCACTAGAACAGTTATATGAAATCTTCACTTTGTCACATGGTTCATTTCAACTATATAAGAGAAGTTAGAAAATAAAAAGACAACTTTTACATATAAATAGAATGAAAATTTTTAAAATGGTACGTAATTTAAAATAATTTTTTTTTTTTTTTTTTTAAATGATACATGATTTAAAAAAAAGCATTTTTTTTTAAAATTATGTATCATGATAATGAGTACCCTTTTCACCATAACCCACGTAATAACATTTTGTTTTTAATGTAGGAATATTTAAAAACGAATAAAAAAAAAGAATGGAAAACAAACCCATTTAAATATGCACTATCCAAAATATTTAAATGTTTTCTGCATTAATTCATATTTTAAATATATTGTTTTTTTTGGTTTTATTTTCGTAGCACCCACCCCAAATTTTTTCCTGCTTTTAAACAATTTCAACTTTAAAAAATCCTCTTAAACAAACCGACTGATTTGTTTTCATTCATTATCGAACATAAGCAACCAACAAATTAACGAGTATAATTTTAAAACGATACATAATTTGAGAAAAGCAAAATTCAGATACAATAGTTATCTCACTTTAGTTTTCTACATTTGGATTTTCGTTAAAGCGAACCATTTGATAAGTGAATATTCGGTTTTAAAGATTTTGGTGAAATAAGTTTTTTCTGACAAATGACATTCACGATTATAACCTGAATTCATTAGTGTTTTTTTTTTTCGTTTTAGTTTTTTTGTAAGGTTTTTCATTGCAAGGGAAGTAACTGGAAAATGCAAAACAAGGTTTGCCTCCCATGTCAACGTAATCTTGAATAAAATTTTGCAGATATTTAAAAATTAGTGTCTTAGAGAAGTGTTTTTTTTTTTTTTTTTACTTCATATAGTAATTGCTTTGCCAGTAATTTTTTTTTCTTAGTTTTAGCGGAGAATAAAACTAAAACAAAAAGATATGTAACAAAATACCCACGAAATACATTTCTAAATTTTAAATTTTTAAAGAAAGCAAAATTTAAAAAAGAAAATTCCATTACACATTTCTTTTAGAAGAGGCAAAATATTATGTGTAGTTTCAGCAAAGGCTTCTTTTTTTTTTCTTTTTTTCTTTTTTCTTTCTTTGAGAACGACTCTTAAATGAATTGTCTGAGACTAGATGGAATATATATTTTTTTACAACATCCATAATATATATCACTAATTTTTCTTTTATTTTCATCCTGAAAATTATACTACCTCTGTTCCATAAGCAACCAGATTTACATCATTCTAAGAAATGTAATTGGTTACTTATGAGATGTAGGCAGTATAAAATAAATCATGCATTTTTTTCCATTCTTCCCACAATGTCAAAAAAGTGTGAGTGAATGGGGTAGGAGATAAAAAGGTTCCAGAATGAACTGGCAGCACCGAGATCTCAAGTCCATGATAATCAAAAAATCTTCATTAAATATTAGCAACAACTCAAAGTCTCAGACTAAAATATTGTGGGAATAAATAAATATATAAAATGGAGGATAAATATTGACATCTTAAAGTCTCAAACAAATACAAATTTATTTCAAGAAAATTCTTACCCCACTGTAGCTGGAGAAAGAGCAAAATAAATGACATTGTAAAATGCTTGAAGAAAAATAAGTTAGGTTATCTAAATACATGAGTATTTGAACTAAAAAATGTTAAAATTGAAATTTTTAAAAGGAGTCTGTTTGATGCAAATAGACTTATGTTTTCACTGGCTTTTAAATATTGAAATGGAATTAGAAGACACAAAAATGTTTCTTCTTTTTAAAAAGTTCTAAAATCTATGAAAAAGGAAAATGGTTTTCAAAAATAAATCATGAGCCAATTTCTAAGCAAACATTAGCATCACAGCTGGAAATTATTTCCAGTTTTTAAACCCAAGATTTAAAATAAAATAAAAATTCTTAAAAGTATGGATTTTGTTGTTTAGCAAAAAATAATTTCAGTTTCAAGAGTTACTTCCATCAAATTTGAGAGTAAAAACCTTTCACAACTTGTGGGTAACTTGTGTCAGATTTAAAAGAAGGGTTGAAGATAAGTTTTGTACTTACAAAATAAAAAATAATGGTTTTGAAAAATAAAGAGAAAAAAAAATCAAACTTTTTTTTCTGTAACTCTTTTCTGTAAACATCTTTTTCTTATGGCATGATAAAAGAAAAAAACATTCTCATCATCACCCAAAGTAATAATTTTTTTAATGGTTTTATTTTTTGCAAAATGAAACAAAGTTGTAATAGTTTGCTTTCTGTGATGCCAAACAGGGCTTCAGAGTCAGAGCCAATTTTGGTTGGAGTTACTAAAAATATAACAACTCCAGTTTAAAAATATAAACTTTGAATATGATAACAGTTACCAGTTTTGATATAGTCTATTTTTCAGCATTGACATTTTCTTTTATTAATAAACTTAATCACTTTTTTGTTCTTTTTTTTTTTTTATATAAAAATCACAAAGAAACTTCCCATGAAGTCAGCCATATTTGAGCATTTCACTTAATATGGAAAACATTTTCTATATGGATGTATAAAACATGACTCAAATGTTTATAAATATAAATTTGTGATTACCATTGGTTGGCAAAATTCACAAATTACTACTGAAGTTAGGTCATGGCTCACTGGTATTCTCCACAAATGGCTTTATGTCAGGCTAAGCTCAGTATCACTAATCATTTTCCATTTATGAGAATTTGTGTCAGACAAACAGGTTAACAAGCCTATTGGGTACAATGGGTTAAAGATATGCATCTAAAAAAAAAAAAAAAAACAAACCTTGTCAAGTTACAGTAATTCCTGATGCAAAACAGAGAAAACTTCAATAGTTTTTCTTTGATAGAATAGACTTGTAGAAATTGTAATATTCTTTTCTGCACATGACCTGACTGGAGCTGTCAGGAATTGAAAGTGTAATGATAATACTCCATGACTCTGTGAGTTATATCAATGCTGAGAATGAAAAAAATATCTGCTGTCTTTGACTTTGATTCCTGCAATATCTGAAGAAAGTCTGGGCTTCATTTTTTGGTATCAATTTTCATTGACCAATAATGAGGCAGGGGTGAGCAATGAAGAAGGGAGGGAATGAAAAAAAAATGGCAATGATATACAGAGATGCCTTCTTTGGAGGAAAAAAAAAAAAAAAAAAAAAATCAAAATAGCTTCCAAAGAATATCGATCCCCAAAACTATGACAAGAGATATAAAAAAGCTGTTTCATGAAAAATGTATGAAGAGCTTAAGTGTTGCAAATTCAGCAACTAAGAAAAATGCTGTCAACAAAAAAAAAAAAAAAAAAAAAAAAAAGACATTACAGAAAAATGAGCACCACTTGAGTCAGCCATCTAATAACAAAATTCATTAAGTTTTATCACATGAAATGTTTATGAACAAGAAAAAAATTATTTCATGTTATAACTTGTCAATTCAAGTTATATTTAAGTCTAATGCCCTTTCTCAGTGAATTTATGATAAAATATTCTATCTTTATAAAAAGAGCTTTTAGCAATCTTCCCAAGCCCAAATAATAATCCATCTCTGACTATTGAAGCTTAATCTCTGATATAAATTCAAAATAATCAGAGCGGAGGGGTCATGTAAGTGTTAAAGAAGCTCTAAAAAGTTCATAACTTAAGCACCTCATGATGTGTAGAATTGGGCTTTATACAAAAATGGAATTGGTCTGTACCTGAAGCCAGATCACTAATTATGATCAGGCATTTCACATGAAACAATCTTATACTATTAACAGGTTTTGTTGATATTTAATTTTTCAAAAATCTTCAACTGGAGTTGAATAATGAATTATAACTGATAAACATTTTGAAGTCTCATTTAAAAATGAATTTAATATTTTCTTTTAAAATATGTTTATTTAAAAATATCCCTAAATAATTATAATTTTATTTTTTCAGGAATTTCTTGGACTGATATCCTTATTTTCACCTTTGGTAATCTGAACTATTCCTTCCTACATATCAACTCAGTTTTGCAAAATTCCTTCTCAAAGAGAACTATTTACTAATACAAATATTAAAAACTTTCATTCTGCAATTTTAAGTAATTACTAATACTGGCAAAAAATGACAATATATACAGGCATTATAAATCTAACCAAATGACCAAACATCATAATTTGTTTTAATTCCTGCATGGTTGGGCTGATAACTTTCCCCATACATCTTCATACATGAAGAAGAAAAAAATGCCAAGTTCTAAGTAGAATGTATGGAAAATCTTAACCTCCACTAATTAACAGCAAATATGGAAGGCTCTAATTATTATTGTTTCTATACATTAGCTTCTCTGAGCACTTTATCTGATATGGAACCCATTTCCATATAATGTCTGCTTAGACTATGTTTTTGTTGCTTCTACCTGTGAATTGTTATGACACAAGGTTAAATGTGGGGAAAAAAAAAGATAGAAAGATAATGTTATGCCAATCTCCAATGTGAAGGTCTGCCTGAAAAAAAAATCATCATTCAAATTCTTTCTTGTTTTTATTTACTTGGGTTTGTAGAAAATATGCAATAAACCAAACTACAAGGCAGACCTCACAGGATTACTAGATCCAACAGAGACCATAAAATGCATCACTTGAAACATTGTACTTAAAAATAAATAAAATGATGATGAGGATATCAGTTTAAATAATTTATGGAATCATTTTTTTTTATGGAATCAAAATAACTTGGCAAAATAATTAAGGTTATACATTCAAAATGAATTAATAACCTTAGATCATGGAAAGAGGACTGAAGTCTTGAGCTGTTTTTATCCCAAACACCTATTTTTATAGACAAAGGACCAACTAAAACTTTTATTTGTAATTCTAAGACTCAATTGTAAGAGAAGCTTACAAAATTTAACACTTTCGCAAACCCTGGATAACTCCTCATGACCAGATTCAGTGAATTTCACTGATGCAAAATACATTGGGAACACAAATTTTGGCCCCTATACACAGCTAATCCTTTTAAATGCATTTGCACATGAAAGAACAAAATATTACATTCAACTGTTCTTACTAAGTAGCTATTTTTTGTAAGTGATGTACCATTTAACCAAAATCCACTGCATTTTAATATTAAAACAATGTATTTTTATTCTTTAAGGCAAATAGCTGGAGAGGTGGTAGAGTCAAATGTAACTTAAGCCTTATATATACTATGAATAATAAATCTTGTATGGCAAAATCCAGGTATCAAAATTGTCATAACTTTTGTCTATGAAAAGAAGGGCTTTGAAAAGAGGAGTGAATCTGGTACAAAATAATGTTTGGTGTATAAGACACTATTTTCCAAAGATATCAAAATCTTCCTGCATCTTATATAACAAAGGGCATAAAGACCTAAGAGCTAGCATAGTCATCTCTTTACATCCCACAGGGACTTTTTTCCTGGAAACAGGGATATGTTTTATAAAAAAGTGTCTTATACACCTCCAAATATACAGTACATCACGTTAAAGTTATATTCACAAAAATAAGATAAATTCGGGAAAAGAAAGGTAACACACACAATATATATAATTTATTACACAGAGGAGTTATGAAGGAAGAATTTATAATTTATATTACTGTATAAGATTGTGTGTGAAAACTCTTTCAATTCAAGTGAACAAACATTTTGAAGAACTGACATAAATAGTTAAAAGAAAGTGTAAAAATAGCCACAAATACCAGATTCATACTTTATTTATTCCCAACAGGGAAAAGCTTTTCTTTTTTTGTTTTTCTACTGAAATATTCCAGAGAAATAATGTCAGTCAATCACAAAATGTTAGGAAGTAAACGAAAAAAGAACAGAACAGTCTAAGTACACCCTGGATTTTGACTAATATCAAATATTCATTCTATTGGCATAGTTATGGTTGTCTAGCCTTTATGTAAATTCTTTATGACTAAAACACCATCAATCATATGGCAAGCAGAATTAACAATCACAAAAATTTGTGCTTAAATGCTTGTGCATAGTCATGGTTGTCAAATAAATGTTGGTAAATGGAAGCGTTCACTAAATGTTCTGAGGTATGAGATAGTTGTTCAAACACTTGATGCCATATAATGAATGGAATGTGCTGTTTTATTCTATTCTTCACCCCTCCAAGAAGTGCAGTTCACATATCTGGCCCCAACACTGGCAAATTAGTGAACTTTTCTGTAAAGTAGGCACACAATCCTTCTGAACAATAAATGTAAACAAACTGCTGAAAAACAATGGATATCATCCTTTATCTAACTAGCAAAGCTCTGGTTGATATTATATAAATAAGGTAATTTAGAGTAGGGCATTTTTTTTTCTCTCCATAGGACCAACTTTCAGTCACATTAAATCTGAGTAAATCCCAAAACTACACATAACACTGAAAGTTGGTTTTCTATATACACTTGTAAGAAATCCAGTTTATTTTTTTTTTTAAGCTTTCCACACTAACATCAGTATGGGGAGAGGTTTATTTTCTTCCTTCTCAAATATTTACAAAGCATTCAATAGAGGGAAATCAAGTCTCAGAAAAAAAACAATATGAAGACTTGAATATGATGAAAGTCGTCAATATATCAGAAATAACAAATATGTTTTTATAAACATCAATTTTTGAATACATACAAACAAAAATATTAACAAAGGATGATCCATAGCCACAATCAAATTAAAGAAAAATATCAATTGACCATTCTACTTTGAGGTAAGAAGACTATCCAGCCAGTCAACATCTCAGAGAGCCAAGTTCGAATTCCAGTCAAATCCATTACATTCACTTACATGCTAATACTCTCGGGAAAGGTATGAATCCTCTTCTTCTCTCTTCAGCTATGGGTAAATAGCAAGAGAGACCAGGTTCTATAGCCTTGGATGAAAACTGGTCTACAGCAGAAAGAAATGGTAACCTACTGCAGGAAAAAATCTGCCTCATCAGTCAAGTATCAAAAGATACATGATCACCTAAGCGAGTATCACACATGGCACATAACTGACTGAACTATCTCAATCTCCATTGCCCAGAGTCATACTAGATAGTAAGAAAGGCAAAGAGAGACCTGATGATTTGCCTGCCATTGACCTCAAAACTTACTTCTAAAAACAGGCATCACAATAAACTATAACACCAAATAGCAGATCTGGACAAGAATGCTCCCAAAACACTCCTTCATCTCCTACCAGTCTCATTCATTTCTCAAATTTCATCTCATTTCTTATATTATGATATTTTATTTTTATCTATTTTCAGATATATTTCAAAACTAAATCTAACAAAACCTGAACCTCCTTCAAAGAGCTACACTTGGAAAGGGCCTGTCTTTAAACTCTTGCAAGTACAACTGAACTTCCAGAACATGGGCTTGTCCTCCAAGACATTAGAGGACAGGACAAATGGAAAATACTAACCTTTGATATTGTTCCTTATGTTCCCCAAATGAATGGAGTCATTGATATATTATCAAAAATATCATGAAGACCTAATAGCTGTTTGTAAGGCCTTATTCAATAGAATTTGTGAATGCCTTCCCTGGATAACAAGATAATGAAAGGTTAACTGGACAAACTGTGAAGAATCAAATATTTAAGAGGTTGTTGGCTGAGAATGACATAGCAGACTGGACCAGAAAATATCATCTTGAAGATGGCTACTGTTATGCTTGGTTATGAAGATCAAATAATGCTCCAATGCTTCAAGAGGGTTTGAAATGGTTTGGGGTAGTTAAGGAGTCATGTTATATGTCATAATTATAGAAGATTTAGGTCTGAACTTTGAAAACATTGTGGAAGATCAAAAAATATAATATACATTGATGTACACCATTTATAACAAATATATCATCCCCATTAATAAATCTAAAATTCAACAATCCTGGCTGCAAACATTTTACAATTGCCTGAACATATATGGCACTAACTCCATATACAGAAATGCAAAGTGCATACCCAGTGTAACCCTGATGCCATACTTGAGGCTATCAGCACATGTAATCAACATCTTTTAAGACAACCCAAAAGTGCTACAAATTGTTTGATACTATAGATGATAATGGTAAAACAGTTACCTATGCAAACCATTAATTCCTTAGATAGGCATACAATACCTCAAAAGACATTCTAGATCTGGACATTGGCTCCTATTGGGGATAAAAAGAGTGGTAAAAACAATGATGCAAAGGATTGCCCAAAAAATGTCAAACTTATTTAAAATTACTTTGGCTAGGTAATGTCAGCCAAAAGTTTACTAGTCAGATAACATTGTTTTCCAGAGGTTTGTCTACAATTGATGTTTAACACCATAAGAATCTATTCAAATTGATTATGTGTCTTCTCTACAAAAGAGTTCCTTAATTTACTAGTTTAAATGATAGTGTGATGCCAAGTAAACAAGTTGTACTTGATGGAGGGTGAAGAACAGAATAAATGTGTTTCAGCAAATAGCTCTTACTTCTTAACATTGAGTGGACTCTTCCATTTGCTAATATTTACTGGACATGAATGTACATAGACTGTTCTATACTATCCCACTGTGTTTTGATTCAGATGGAGTTTTTCCAGAGTTTTAAATTTATTGTCACAATTTTTGCAAACATTTTTCGAGTTTTTATTACACTTGCTTATGATTTACTGACATCTAAAGAGAGAGAGAGAGAGAGACAGACTGACAGAGCAGAAAAAAAAACTTTTAAGAAATAAAAATAAATCATGAATCTGCTATTTGTAGCAATTTTAAAATTTTATACCTTGAAAAGATTTAAAAAAATGTGTTATGATGTAGCTGCCCTGAGATAAGATATTTGTACCAGGATTTTTTTAGTTGTAGAGGCAGGAGGTTTCTTATTAAGGGCCAAATGGCAAAAAGAAAAATTATAGGTGTTTGGTGAAGAAAGTGCCAACCAAAAAAAACAACTGCCCAACTGCTAGGAAGAAGGATATAATCAGAAAATGGAGAGAGAGATGAAAATTAATGCAAAGATGGTAAAGATGAAAAAGTTAAAGATGAAATAAAAGGGAAAAATGTGGAGTAGTTGAAAGAAAAGAAAAAAAAGGTAAGAGAAACAAGGGAGGAAAAAAAAGGTAAGAGAAACAAGGGAGGAAAAAAAAAAATAAGAGAAACAAGGGAGGAAAAAAAAAGGTAAGAGAAAACAAGGGAGGAAAAAAAAAAAAAAGAGAAACAAGGAGGAAAAAAAAAAAAGGTAAGAGAAACAAGGGAGGAAAAAAAAAGGTAAGAGAAACAAGGGAGGAAAAAAAAAGGTAAGAGAAACAAGGGAGGAAAAAAAAAGGTAAGAGAAACAAGGGAGGAAAAAAAAGGTAAGAGAAACAAGGGAGGAAAAAAAAAGGTAAGAGAAACAAGGGAGGAAAAAAAAAAGGTAAGAGAAACAAGGAGGAAAAAAAAAAATTAAGAGAAACAAGGGAGGAAAAAAAAAGTAAGAGAAACAAGGAGGAAAAAAAAGGTAAGAGAAACAAGGGAGGAAAAAAAAAAAATAAGAGAAACAAGGAGGAAAAAAAAGGTAAGAGAAACAAGGGAGGAAAAAAAAGGTAAGAGAAACAAGGAGGAAAAAAAAAGGTAAGAGAAACAAGGGAGGAAAAAAAAGGTAAGAAAAAAAAGGTAAGAGAAACAAGGGAGGAAAAAAAAAGGTAAGAGAAACAAAAGAAAACAAGGGAGAAAAAGAACCAAAAGAACAGAAAGAGACAAAAGATGTAAAAAAAGGTTAAAGATTTAAGTTTTTATGAGGAAAAAAAGTCCTCATTCTTTATCATCATCTCCTGGAATGATTGCGTCTGTAGGGTTTATTCTGTTGTTTGGTGCTTTGTGTGTGAGATGAGCACCATTTACTAGTACCAGGAGCAGCTGCAGGCTTTAAAGAATATGTAAAATCTTTCTGACTCTCTTCCATTGCACGAAGTTTGGCCTCTATTGCTTGAATCTTGCTTTCACGGCTAGGGGTGGAAAAAAAAGTAGAATTAATGAATTGACATAACTTTAGTCATGCAAATATAAAGATTTCCATAAATATCAAATAAAATTTAATTCATATTAACAGAGTATTTCACTGATGTTACATGTTTAAAAAACCTAATCCTTTCTATTGACATTTGAAGTAAATGATAAAGCTGCTTTGAAGTAAATAAAAAAAATAAAAAAAATAAAAAAAACATTCAAATGAATTTCATTTTCAATGTTCTTTAATACAAAAGAAATAAGAAAAACTATGCTGGCTGATAAAAATAAAATAAGAAAAAAAAATAAAGATTTATTGAATGACTAGCAGTAGAGCCCGGCGTTGCCCAGGGATGTAACAGTAAGAGATAGATCAAGTATCGACCATCATAAAGACTGAAAAATAAAATTGACAAAGATTATTGTTTAAGGTTGACGGACACACATGTCTTAATTAGTTTTTTTTTTCTTTTTTTTATGAATTGGTCGAAACCCAAACTCAAACGAAAACATTGTTTTCAATAGTTATGAGTCGCTACCAATTGAATAGAATTTTATTATAAACAATTGTCTTGTAAATGGAATTTTTAAAGCATTCTGAATGTAAAAATAAAGAAAAAAATGTGCAAGACAATAAGAAACACTACCTGCCAAAAAAAAAGTGAAGTTTTGTTGAAATCGGTTGAAAAATGTAGGTAGCCTTTCTCTGTAATCTTTTACAATTTATGATTTTTACTTATTGAATACAGTAAAAAAAATTGCATATTTTGCATGTGGTGATTCATAATTAGAATTCTGATTTGAATATATTTTCCACTCGTTTCTAATACAAAAAATATTAACTTTATTTGTGTTTATTAATTTATTACAAGTACTGTGTTCTTTCCTTAATAATTATCATCTTCGAAATATTGTTTTTTGTCTATCAGATTTCTTACGTCGGCATTTTTAAATTATTTCTTAATACTTTCTTTTAAATATTGAATTAATTTCAAATAGAACCAATGCCTTATTGATCTGCCTTGTAACAAATTGCAAAGGGAATTGTAAAAATGTCCCTAAAGTACATGGAATTATCTTTCCCTAAAGATAAAGAATTATCCGATTTTTCGATTCATACAATCAGTAGAGATCGTTAGATTATTGTTTAGGTTGACGGACACGCATGTCTTAGTTTCTTTGGTTTTTTTTTACGAATTGGTCAAACCCAAACTCAAACAAAAACATTGTTTTCAATCGTTATGATGAGTCCCCTGATTGAATAGAATTAGAATTTTATTATAAACAATTGTCTTGTAAATGGAATTTTTAAAGCATTCTGAATGTATAAATAAAGAAAAAAGTATGCAAGACAATAAGAAATACTACTTGCCAAAAAAAAAAAAAAAAAGTGGATGTTTGTTTTATCGGCTGAAAAATGTAAGAAATTTGATCCCATATATAAAGGAACACACACACACACACACAACCTGGGTTTTTTTAACCTAAGTCACTCCACGGAATCGCTAAAACAGAGCATAGTCTGATGAAAAAGACGCCAAAGTTTATGAAAACAAAATTTTATCGTCAAAATGCTTATGTTTTTATGAAGAGGATAGGCTAAATTTTTTTTTAATTATTTTTTTTAAATTTTTTCCATCTTTTAGAATATTCTAAATTTTGATTTAAAAACCTTGTTTCTCTTTTTAGCGCAACAAGGGGTAGTAAATAACATTGATAATTTTTAGCGCATTTTTTTTTGTATTTACACACATTAATTTGGAAAATCTTGCAAAATTAAAAAAAATAATTGTCAGATGTTAATGAAACTTTTCAGAAACTATTCACAGATGATCGAAATTATTATAAATATGTTTTTTTATTAAAGTCATGGCACAAATATTTTTTTTATATTTATTAACACCCCATAACTAATTTTATGAAAAAATTCTAGAAATTCAAGACAATCGGTTTTAGTGATTACAATAGTTAAAAGCACAAGGCTTTGAAGAATGCAAATCATGTTTTGTTTTTTTTTTTTTTATAACGTACCTGGAAATCAGCTGTGAATTGTAATATACAAAACTCAATAAAACAAATATATTATTTAGTTTCAAATGCTTTTATTTGTTTTGTTTTTTATGAATATGGACAATATTTTCTGAAAGCAAAAAAATTTTTTCAATGAAAAATTGAATTTTTAATACAATTATTTCTTATTTCTTTAATTTTAAAAAGATTTTTTAAAAATTTTTAAATTGAATTTTTAAAAATATTTTAACATTAGTTAAAAGCAACATCAACCTTTCAAAATGTCTGTGTGAGATTGTCTAGCGCTTTGAAAATTGTATAATTTGAACCAATCAGATTATCCATGGTAATTAAGAAATGTAATTTTTGTGTTTATAGTCGGACAGTAATTATCAAGTGCAGAAGACCAACCAGAATACAATTTAGTTGCATTGTTTGAGCTCAGCATTGTTCTCTGCTGTTAAGCCCTTTACTTTTGCGAAACACGAATGGAGAAGTTAATTTGAGTTTTCAATTTCAACTGAGAAGGGTACCTACAAGTAACAGTATCATCTTATGAAATTTAACTACTGCAAAACTTTAATTTATATGATCTTATTTTTATATTAATCTCAGTTATGACATTTTTCCATAAATGAAATATCAAAATTAATAATAAAATGAATGGAAATACAAATAACATAGTAAAATGTAATAAATGTACATAAAATTATAGTATTTTATGTACACTTCTGATAAAATTTCATAAGAAAGTTACCTAAATTAATTAGATACCTTTTTCTTATGAAATTTAATCTCACTATTAACAGTCTTATTTTTTAATTTCTTTATATTTTCCATAAAGCATCGTAAACGTAAAAATGAAAGGTAAGTACAAAAAAAAAAAATAAAAAATTAGAGCGCTGAAAGTTTTCCTTAACAGTAACGAGGTAAATAATTTGTTCACTTAAATAATTTCACTTCCTTCCATCCGTAGAAAGAATTATCCTTCCGTAAGATTTCTGTTTTTATTAAAATCAGTTTTGAAAAAATGATAATTGATTTTTAAAAGAATATCAAAGTCAGATTTTTAATCTTTTTTATCAAATCGAAAAAAATGATTATCTGTCCTTTTTTTTGACCAAAAACAAACAATATTTTTAACGAAAATTTCAGACGTGCTAAGAACGATTAAAAAATGTAAAAAAATACCCCCAAAATACTTTGATCTTTCCTCTTTAATAATATGAACATTAGACGATAAAATTTTGTTTTCGTCAAGTTCAGCTTTTTTTTCATCATGCTATGCTCATTTGTTTACATTTTCGTGGGTGAGTTGTCCCCCTTTCATTCTCACAATGTGTCTTAATCGTGTTTTCAAATTGATTTTCTTAAAAAAACAATTGTGTTTTTCCCATTTTCGGCGCTGTTAAAACCACCACAAGGTAATTTTTTGTAGTCCTGTGAAGTTTTGTTGAAATCGGCTAAAAAATGTAGGAAATTCGATCCAATATATAAACGTTACACACACACACAATCTGCGTTTTATAATAAGTAAGATAATCAAGCATTCTAAGTGTTGTAGCAACTACTGTTGGAACAGAAATACCAAGAAATATATGAGAAATTCCAATGAGAACAAGCAGAATACCAGAAGAAATTTGAGGAATTGCACCTAGAAATTCAGGTTAGATAACAGAAACTGGAAGAAATGCTCCTTCAAACACAGAATGAGCAGAGTCCATAAAAAAGAAAATCAGGACAGCAATAACATGTTCTCTCAAAAAGCTATATGGAGTGCTATTGAAATATAGACAGATACTGAAAACTTCTTGTTTGCACCTGAACAAGAAATTAGATTTGCTTCGTACTTTAAACATTGAGGACTTCTACAATACAGAGTGTGCAAATTGGGATGACCATAAAAAGGTTCGCCTACTCCTCAGGAAATTAAGCACAGCAGTTTGTTAACTATATTTTGCTTAAGAAAACCAGTGACTTGAAATTTAAAGAGGCAGTTCAGTCATTAACAGAACTCTTCAGTGCAAAAACGTCACTGTTCCACAAGCACTGGAAATGCATGAATCTCAACTGCAAAGAAGACAAAGATTATACTACGTTCACGAGTGTAGTCAATAAACACTGTGATGACTTCAAATTGGCAGAGTTAAGCACCAATAATTTTAAATGCTTGATTTTAATCCAGGGTTTGATTTCAGCAAAAGACACCAAAATACATCATTGGGTACTAAACAAGCTTGAAAATGAGCACAACATTACTTTACAGAAAATTGCCGGAGATTGTCAATGTTTTGTGAGCATAAGAGAGAATTCAAAAAACATCGAACTGAGCGGCATGGCTCACATTAAAGAAATATGCCAAAGAAAAATTAAAAAAATGCCAACCAAAGAATAAGGTTACTTTGCCTTCAAGACCATGTTTCAGGTGTGGTCAATTGCATTGGTATTGTGACTGTCCTTTTAAACATGAAAAAAAAATGTTTTAATTGCGATAAATTGGGACACAAAAGTTCCCACTGCAGAATTAAGAACAAGACAAAAAAAGTGTTGTAAAAATTACAAAGTCTGATGAACTAGAACGTCGAGACATCAGGAAATATATTGAAGTGAAAATATTTAATAAAAATATAAGGCTACAGCTTCATTTGGGTTCAGACTTATCCATAATTAATTATCAAACATGGAAAAAACTGGGTAAGCCATCTTTGTTAAGCACAAACTAAATAGCTAAAACTGTAACTGGCGATCCAACATTTTCAGGAAAATGAACAAAAATGTCTTAAGTTTGAGTTAAATCCAGTTTTTAAGAAAAAAACGTAATTTTCCATTTTTCCATAAATCAAACTGATGAAGAATTGAATTGACTTGAGGAAATGGGAATTCTGGCAAAGGTTGAATAGAGTGAATGGGCATCTCCAACAGTTTATATTAAAAAAAAAAAAAAAAAAAAAAAGAGCAAAGAAATTTGTGTATGCACTGACTTCTCTATGGGGATGAACAGCGCCCTAAAAGATCACCATTATCCCCTTCCAAGTCCAGAGGAGATATTCGCTAAGCTCAGCAGAGGAAAATATTTTTCTAAGATCGACTTAAGCGACGCATATCTACAAATACCCATGGACAAGGAATGCTCAAAGCTCTTTTGCATAAACACCCACAAGAGTTTATACAAATTTTTTAAACTTCCACTTGGGGTTAATGTCGCTCCTTCCATTTTTTAACATGTCGTGGACACAATGTTAAATGGTCTGGATTTTGTGGTGACATCCTAATGAAAAGTGAGAGCATCAAGGAACACAAATCTCACATTTGGCAGGTGTTCAGGAGAATCCAGGATTATGGATTCAAATTAAAAGACGGGAAGTGTGAATTTTTCTTTAGAGAGGATCAAGTACTTGGGGCAAATAATTGGCAAAGACGGAAGACATCCTGACCCAGATAGGGCAACAGCAATAAAGAATATGCCAGCACCAGAAAATGTGTTGGCTCTTCAAAGTTTTTTTAGGTCTTGCCAATTATTACAACATTTTTCTACCAAGAATTCAGTTTGAGCGCTCAGAAGGCCCCGCCAAAAGAAAAAGAAAAAAAAAAAAAAAGGTAATTTACAGAACCTTTAGAAATTAACCCGAATGGAGGAGATATTGAACATCTTTCATTTCATACCATGTCTACAGAAAAAGGAAAAGAATGGGTAAAAAAACCCTCCTCACTTATGAACTTTGAATTACCAGAAAAAGCACAATATGCATTGGATTATTGGAAATTATTATCATTTAAAAAAAAAAAAAATTTGTAAACCTAATTCCTGTATATAGCTTATTCAAAGTGTTTTTTTCTGATTTTTTTTTTTTTGTGAAAAAGGGTTGAATAAAAAGTATTGTGTAGTAATAATAAAAAGAAAAAAGTCTCCATACAGAGTCAGGTTGAAAAGGCGGGGGGTGTTGTGGTGTCCTCCCTCTTAAGATTAGTTGGAGAGAAGGCTTTGGAGAACAGTGAATGAACTGAGTGCTAGTTCATTCGATACAATCTTTCTAGTCATGTAATACTCTTCTTGTGTACTTAACCATTTACTTAGTCACAACACTAAGAAGCTTTATAAAAATTGTGACATTAAAAATATTTTTATGTGTATTTTTTTCATTTATAACCTCAAGGTTACTTAATATCACTCAATTTGAATTAGCCTTTATGTTCTTTCAATTTTATCTTCAGTTATACTAAAATCTAATCATAATAATCACAATTTATTAAAATAGCCAATCTCTGTCACAGACATGCTCAGGCACATTTGTAAATATAAATCTAGCATACTGATTAAAACAATGCAAGTCTGGTACAAGGAAACAATTGTCAGACAGCCTATGGAAATTAAATAATCTACAACTCACTACACAATATTAGCACTCTGCAAGACTAGCTTGCCACATTATTCGTCAGCAAGACAAGCAAAATATTTATTTGTGCCCAAGGTCACAGGAGAATTTATGAGACAAGTTTGCTAAACATTGAACCATGTTTAGTGTGCCAAACAATACCCATTGCGTCAGTTTAAACATACATCAAAATTATAGTTTCTAAAAGCGGAACAATGTTATAAAATTTCCAAGTTTTCATCTGAAATCAAGAAAATACGAACTTTAAGCAAAATGTATACATTAAAATCATTAAATGGTAGGGGAAAAGAATCAGTTTAAAACTAACGCCAGGCGTCATAACACGATTTCATCATTAAAGGGGAATAACTTTTATAATTACTAAAGGGAAATAACTTTCAGATATTAAAAAGGTAATATTTTGGAAGCCTGATTTTTTTTTTAAATTTATAATTCTGACTATAATTATTTCCAGTATTTAAAATGCTTTTTTGAGGGGTGAATATGACATACTTTGAGGAATTTTTTAAGTGAGCAAAATATTAGACTAGTACAAAATTGTCCATCATTTTTTGACAAAATATTTTATTCACGTCATTAAACAATCATTAAAATATTTTCCTTTGCTTTCTACACTCTTGCAACACCTTTCAGTCAAATTGTCTTCAATCATGGAAGTTTTCAATATCTTCAACTATTTGGAACCACGCCAAGCATTCAAACAAGTTAATTGTTCACTCTAGCATTGTTTGTCCAAGTTTCTACAATTTAAAGAATTCCCTTTCAATCCTAAACAGCATTTTTATCTTCTAGATTTCGTTTAGGTAGAGATGTTACAGGCTACACTGAATCTTGCTAAAATTTTCTTCAATTTTAATTTCAGTAATAAATCATTTTCCACCTTATTATCCTATTAAAAATGGCCTTTTTATGAATAAAGAGAAGGACCAGTGTTTAAATGCTGTCCATTTCTGTAAGTACATGTATAAGCTATTTTCTTGTAAGTTTTTTCAAAGATGGGCCACAACACACCAATTCTGTAAGCAAGAAGAGATGTGTAAACTTTAAAGATGCTTTGAAGATTTCCTTAAAATGGTGCTAAAACGTCTTCATGAATGTGATAATTTAAGGGAACAAATTTAAATAAAGAATTCTAAAAATCATGATTTCATTTTATTCAATTTATAAACTGATGCACTTTTCACTTAATTCAATGAGGATGTTGTACATACCTGAGGGATGATGTGCTGTCAATACTATTTAATTTACCATCTTCTTTCCCACATTTCTCTGTCGGTGGGAGGTCATAGCGCTGAAGAAAGCAATGACAAATAAACATAATGAAACTATTTTGCAATATTGTACACTCAAACAGTTCTTTCAAAGACTTCCTACAAATTCAATAATTAACCAATTAATGTCCACCATCAATTTGGGGTGGAGGGATTTTTAAGCTGGAATTAAAGGGTTATAGACAGGAGCATATAATTAATAGCAGATGCTTTAAAAAATCTATAATTAATACTAGATTTTTCATTTTTATAATACCTGATTTCATGGGTTAATGGCCATGTACAGAGACACTCGATAATCTAAATATTTCATAGCTTCAAACACACAATACAAAAATACAATCCAACATTGTCTATATTTCATTGTTATAAGACACTGATATATAAATGTAACAAAGAAGCACATGTTTTTCCATTAAATGAGCTTCCCCCTTCTCTCATATTGATACTTAAAAGCTAGACAGAAAAATAAAATGAATCAAGGGGAGTGAATAAGAGGAAAGTTAGTTTTAGAACTGATAGCAAAAACTGTCTTAAAATTTTCAATGTTTAAATTCACATATCAATATACAAGTGAAACAATTATTTTAATTGATAACACCTTTCAAAATAGCAAGAAGAAACTTAGACCTAACTCTTCCAAATAAATAAATAAAATAAATCCTGCCAATTATTTGAAGTTTTCTCACATAAAAGTTCAGTTACTCTAGATAAGTTTTCAATATTTTCTCATCTGTATAGGCCTGACAAAAAGATGGACTACATTCAAGTGTTCATTAGCATATTCATATTATGAATGAGAAGTTAGAGCACTTTAAAAACATCAGGATGAGTTATATTCATATGGTAATAAGAATACTTACCTCTTTATCTGAATGTGCCCATTTCACAGATAATTTCTTCGACAAGGCCATTTTTCCATCAAGATGCTGTCGAGCATTGTTGGCTTCCTGGAATTGAAAAACGTTAAGGTAAAATTTAATTACAAAAAGTGATTTCAGAATTTGATTTGTCAAAAGACAAAGTGATTAATTATTATAACAAAACCCATCAAAAGTAAAATCAAAGAAGTTTTAAATGGAAACAGAGATGTCTTGGTCTTCATCCCTGTTTCCACTACATCAGTGCACCCTGTAATTCATGTAGGAATTGAGAAATAACAAAAATGTCAAAATTTAATCACAGAAATTCTAAGGTCTATTTCAAAATGTACAAGAAGAAATTCTCCAGAAGCATACAAGGAAAGAAATTTTTTCAGAAATCATCAACATAATTAAACTCAATATCACAAGTAGGCTTTATATTAAAATTTCTTTTGGACTAATGAGATTATATATATATATATATACACACAAATGTTTGGAGGTACAAAATTTATAAATAGTTTTAAAAACAAGGAATGCATTGATTTTAATTTTAAAAAAGTCTCTAGGGCAACAATCAAAAGAAAATTAGAGGGGAAACAAAAAAGAGGGGAAACACTAAAATAACAAACAAGTATATATACTTGTAACGAGGGAAGGAAAAGAATGTAAATAAATTAGCGAGGGACAGTTAAAATAAAATATCCCCAACAGATTCAGAGACCTTATAAATTCTTTTCTGCCGGCAGAGAGAAGGTTTTCTTAATCCTATACAGACCAATTCCAAAATTTTCAAATGATTATTGGAATCGGCTGTATGAATAATTTTAAACCACTCTTTTTAAACAACTTGGCACAAGCTATATTCTCAACTAAATGTTGAGCAATAGCCGATTCCATATTCATGGGGGAAGATAGCATATTCTATCTATCTTACCAAGTCGTATTTTGGAAGGTACATGCTGATTGATTCTAGTTTCCAAATACAAGGTTGTACGCCCCACCAACCAGCAGCACACTGGCAATTAAATTCATATACTAAATTACTCAATTTGATGTAGGGCAATACATCCTTGCAAAAAGACGGAAACGCAGACCTAGTTTGAAAAATGCTACGTAAAAGCAACTGATGGGAAACAACCGAAACAGACTTGCTAACCTGCTTAATTAAGCCCTGACTTATCCCCAATCCAGGAATCTTCAAATAAACCGGACATTTAGAAGGCCCCTGGATTTTAGGGAATTAAATTCCTTAGTCTTCTTACTAATAATATAGTCAATAAGGGCCTCCGGATAGCCGTTACTAAGAAAATCTCCCTAATGTTCCCCAATTCAGGAAACTAATACTTTAAAAAATTTTTAAAAGCTCTATACACCAAGGTTTTAACAAGATTAATTTTCCTTGATGCAGGAGCAAATGAACGCCAATTCAAATAAAGTCCCGTGAAGGTGGGTTTACGATAGATGCTAGTAATAAAAATCACCTCTACTCCGTTCAACAAAACCTCCAAAAAAAGGCAGACAGTTGTCCTTCTCCCTTCCATAGTGAAAGACAAACCATTGTGTAAGGAGTTGAGCTCATTAAAGAACTCAACAGCCTCACTTTCATTAGAAAATTTGCAAAAGTGTCATCGACATATCTAATGTAAACAAACGGTTTAGACACTTTGCGAAAAAGTAACATCTCATGGTAGCCCACAAAATGTCAGCTTATGCAGGGCCAAGGGGGACTGCCCATCTGGACCCCATCCACTTGACTATACATAATATTGTCAAAACTGAACTCCACCCAACTAGTACATAGTATCATGAGTTCTATAAATATATCCTTAGGGAAAAAGGAGGTGGAGCAATGTTACCTTCGTATAAAAAAGTCTGCACATATTTCAATAGTTTCTCTCAATGGTTCATTTCGTACTCACTATACATAAAAGGCCAATTTATTTCATTGGATAACACATATCTATGAATTTTACATAAAATATTTGGACAATAATTTTGCATATAATCTCTAGACACAGTTTAAGAATGCAGCAGTGCTTTAAAAAGAAAGTGTTAAGAAAAAAAAAGTTCATTATTAAAAGATTAGCAATTATTCTCATTGAATTGATGTTTTGCACATCAGAAGGGACAGTCATGATGTAATCTGTTAATATTTAATATTATCATTAGATGGCAATAGTTCTCATGTATGTGCAAGTTGTCTGAAAGTTGGTGCTTTTAACCTGGGAAACTCTGTAGCTATAAAAACATAAAAATTGTAAAATGTTAAACCATCAGTTATTTAAAATAAAATCAATCAAAATAAATGTATTTTTTTTTTATTTGCAGTAAATAGTATAAAAGGACACAGAAATATTATTTTAGGTTTCTTATTTAAATACTATTCTTAAATGAAAGATTATATGGATTGGCTGAAAAGTTCATAGGTTGACCAAGATACTCTCATGGAATGTGATCAAATGAGGTTTATTTTTATTTTTTTTCATATAGTCCCCTTGTTGTTAATAAGAGCTGAAATTAATGCATGCAAGATTTCACAGCTCTAGCATTACTCCTTCATAGTCAGCCTATGAACTTTTCAGCCAACCCTCATATTTAATTATAAATTGTAACTTTTTGATATCTTTAAAATCTGTAGTAAGATTGCTGCATTAAAATAAAAATGAGTATTCTAATAATTTGTTCATACATGGCAACTTGTATTAGTGAATATTCAATGCATCCAAGGGACTTTTGCTAAGTTCTCCATCTAACCAAATTCCCTATATCAATATTCTCATGTTTGACCATTGGCCAACTTCACAAAATCAAAATTGATTTTTGTGAAGTTGGTCAGTCTGATAACTTTTCAACACCACTTTGTATATACATTCACACCAAGGCTAAAGGAAACTTCAGTGAACGTGAAAAAGTATATAGGTTAATTCAGAATGTTTCACATCACCAAGTTAATGGTTCCTTTTAAAGAAACTGTTGACTGGGCTGGAAAAAAAGATGGGTGGATAATAAATACGTTTCCTATTCAAGTGGAATGTTGTGGTGTTAGTGAATTGACAATTTCACTTTGACATGCCTAAATTAACTTGGAATATTTACATGTGAAAAGAGGAAATATATACACACATACACACACAAGATGTATCAAAAATACTTTTACAAACTTTGGTAGGTTTCTCACACCAAAACAAGGACAAAAGTCCATATAAACGTATGTTCGCAAATACTTCATTTTTGAGTTAAGTTTAAAGAATATTTATGATAGATGGCATTGTGTTGCCATGTGGACTAAGTTACATTTGTCATTTATCTACATTTGTGGCTAGTCTGTCTTCAATGCTTAATGTGTGTAGTAGTGAGTTAACTGCGAAATGTTCTGTTTAATGGTGACAGGATATTCATATCATGAGCAGGTAGATTTTTACATATGGCCACTGGAATGGTAATGGATGTGAGGCTGCACAACTGCATCAGATTGTGTTTCCAGATCGAAGGCAGTCAAGTCATCCAACCGTTGCTGCTATTTATCGTTACGTTGCTGAGACAAGATCCGTGGCTCCAAAGTTTGTAAAAAAGTATTTTTGGATTGTATCTTGGATTGTACATTTAACAGCATTTCACCATAAACTTTAAACTTAATAACTCAAAAATGAAAGTTTTATGGACTTCTGTCCTTGTTTTGGTCTGATGAACCCTCCACCAAAGTTTGTAAAAGTATTTTTGATACACTGTCTTATCAAAGGTCAACACAGTTTTATAGTTTTTCAATCACTCATCAGGAAAATGACGGAAGAATTATTTCAATTTAAAAAAAAAACAGAAGTAAATAAATAAATGATTTATGTAGCACTTAGTCCATATATTTGTAAAATACAATTTTTTTTTTTTTTTTTTTTTTAACCATTTCATCTCCAGCAAGGCAATAAAGCCACTAAGACACAAGGGGTTATTGAGTGTGTTGAAGACAGTCCAGTCACAAAAAGAATTGAGAAAAGAATTAAGGTTGAACTGCTACATGATATCTGTCCTCCTTTATGGCAGCAAATGTTGGACAGTCTTCTCAAAGATGAAGAAGAGACTCAAGGCAACAGAGATATGGTTCTACAGAAGGATGCTAAGGATATGGACTGAGCGTGTGAGCAAATGGCGAGATTTTGGAGAGGATGCAAACAAGGAGGAAGCTTATACTTAACATCAGAAAGTGGCAGCTGAAATTTCTGGAACACGAATGAGAATCTGGAACACTTAATGAGAAAGGAGGGTTTGAGAATCTGATACTCACAGGGTGAATAGAGGGAAAAGAGACCAGGGAAAGCAATGCATGACATACCTAGCAGGCTTACAAATGGATGACAACAGGGTCTGGGAGAAGTAGCAAAGGGATAAAACTTATTGAGAGCTACAAGCTGCAAAGAGGAAGTGGAGAGCCATGATTGCCTACATCCTGAAGGGACATCGTACATGAAAAAAGGAGAGAGAGAAAACAATAAAAGAACAGGAATTAAGCAGGTAGAAGATAACAATTGACATTGTATTTATATTTTTAAATTTACAAACAGTAAGTTTGTGTGTCTTTGAGAAAGAATATAAAAGATTTTATACAACTATCAAATAATAAGCATGGTGTTAGGCATTGCTTGTAATTTATATTATCTATATCTATTTTTCAATTTTACTGTAAGAGGCCACGGCACAACATATTCCTTTTTTGAATCAAGCCAACTCTGTGAGCAAATTAAAAAAATTCCAAGTCAGATCCTGACCCACAATCTTGGATTTCCAAGTTTTCATTACTACAATTGTTTTCAGCGATTTATTTATTTTTTTTTAATCTTTTTTTTTGGAACATAATTTTTATAACTTAGAAATATATTTGAGAATAATTGAAATTAATTGTAAATACAGCGAAAGTCACCTATGAAATAAAAATAATTGTTTATATATAAAGTATAGGACCTACACATCAAATTGTATTTATATATATATATAAAGAATATATACAAACTTTCAGAGGAAAATTAGCAGGAAGTCCGACTAATGTAAATACTGTACATAATACCTCATTTCAGAAATATAGACAGATACATACATATACATACATACATATAATTTTTTATTCCTGATAAAAAAAATAATGAAATTCAAAAAGGCAAATATGTAACTTTTAAACTGGAAAAAAAGATACATTGAAATGAATATGTAAAAAGAATTCTTAACATTTGCAAAGATATTAACATGCAAACTGCTGTCAAATAAAATGAACAGTATTACTAGAATTTTCTCAAAGTACTTCAATATCAACTGCATATATTGTGCAGTTTTATTATTTAAACCTTTTAGCAGAAGTGTGTAGAAAAGAAAAGTTATGTTAAAAGAGCATTTTCTTTCTTTTTTTTTCTTTTTTTTTTTAAAAAACACACAAACTTTATCTCCTCCTTGCTGTGGATTACATAGTAGGGCAGACTGGGATTTTTAGTCTTATGTGCCAACAAAGTCCATGAGAAAGACAACACCTAATTCAAAACCAGAGGAATGTCATTTGAAGAACTTGTGGCACACTTTGTTATTTCAGTTCTCTATATTTAATTCTTCTGAAAGGTTGTTGGTTCTGCACAAGCCTTCACCACCATAATCAAATCATGTGTGTGTGTTGTCTGATTGATCTAGGAACTGAGCTGCTGGAAACCTCATAGGTCAAAGACGACAGGAGAATAAATTATATATTATAAACACATTTACTTATACCATTAAATAATGACAATAAATATGAAATTAATATTCTTATTAAATCATTATTAATAGATCTTCATATGTGTTTTTAAATAAATTTTTTGTAATTATTATTGTATCTTTTTTATTTCAAAAAGTCAGTTTTTTTTCAATTCGAAGCATCATAATATTCAACAGATTCAATCTTATTTATGAAGATACTGGCACTTGGTCAGTTCAAGGGAGATAACTCGAGTACAACAGTAGTCCAGATACATTCATTATGCATATATATAACATTTACTTAGTTACAATCACTGCAGTATTTTGGCTCTAAGTTAAATATAGTTTCAGAGATAAAAGCACTATCCCAAAGTGTATAATTTTCTTATGTGAAACATTTGTTATACACACACAAATATCCCCAGACTTGTATCACTTTACCTAAACTCATGACATAGAGCCTTAATGATTGGTTGTGTATGTGGCATAGTCTGATGAGTCACTGTTCCAGACATCATCTCATAGACCCCACTTGTCAATGGCTCAAAATCTATCTAGAAGTTTTCTGACTACTTGTAAAATTGATGTCACAGCGAGTTACTGCAATTAAGTATGGGGGGGGGGGTCCTATATGATTCTAAATACCCATCAAAGAAACTTTGAAAACCCAAAACAACCTCTTATATAAGTCAATATTTTCACAATAAAACTGATATTAATAAACCAATATTGTGAAATTTTCAAGATATATTTATATAACAAATACATCAATTAAATTTTACCATATAATATTGTAAAAATTTCTACTAAAAACATAACTTATTTTAATTTTATTATGCCACTCTAGGATTGTACATTATAAATAGTGTATATAATAGCATAGTTATCGATATTTTTAATTTCAGATATATAAAAATTATCCTAAGTTATAAGATAGATATAACCTAACAAGATATTGTAAAGTTATTAAAAGCAAATGCTACAAATCAATCCTCCTGTTGATTTTCATAAGCATGGATTTCCACTTTTGTCCAGCTGCTTCTTCCTGCCTTTTTCTTCTCAGCCTCAAGTTATTGGTTGTATGTTATGGCATTGGAAGCACTGCAGAGAAGTTCTCCTCAAACCAATGAAGTCATCACAATCAGACTTGTGACTTGTTTTATGTCCATCATATGGGAAAGACATCTTTTTAAACTGTCTTCTGTGGCAAATTTTTTTTTCCACAAATGGATCAAGGCTTCAGCTATGCAAATGATCTTATAAGAGGGTATCTAAGAGGAGACTTTGCCACAATTTTCTCAATGCTGGTGATGGTCAAATTTGATTCTCAAACTTGTTACTTTTGGCAACAATTTAGACTTGGTTTACAGATTTACATGGGCACTTAAAGTATCTATTTTTTCAGTATGAGCTCACCCACTAATGACTAGAGATCAAAAGGACTTTTTGCTTTTGAAATTGACATGTAAATAAAATTTCTTCAATTGTTCAAGTTTTAAAAGAAACTGATAAATATTTCAAGATTCTACTAAAATGTATTTTATTACTGTAAATAATTTATTTTCCTTTCAACTACAAATTCAATGAGTGTGAATTAATTTATCTTTAACAAAGATGTTTACTTGTCTCCAATACATTTTATCTTTGCTTTTCCTTTTTTTGTTGAGTGAGGGTAGCAGCTAGAAGACATACCTTCATATTCTTTCTCCTCTTTTTTCTCCTCACCTACACAAGAAAATACAGAACTATGAAGTCATGGACTCATTCTAATCAAGGAAACAAACCACAATTCACAATAATTGCTCAATATTGCTGAGAACTAAAGAAAACATTTTTCTTCAAGGACAATTTTAGCTCGTAAAAAAGCCAAACTTCTGAGATTTGGCATTTTGACTTTCATGAACTGAGAAAAAGGATGTATGGGCAGCCAAAATTTAGAAAATTCCAAAACTTTTCAATTAGTTTTGGGGCTATTGCTGTTTTTCCAGGACTTCAAGGTTTCTAGGACGTGTATGAACCCTGTATATACATACTAGTATAACCATACCATCAAAAATGACAAAAATTGTTAGAAATTTTTAATAGCGAGATACAATGAAACAAAAGTCTTGAAAAAAGTGTATTGAAACAAAATAGAGGCCAATGAACTGCTTAAAACTGTTCCCTTTATATTTTTTAAACACTCAATGTTATATAAATTGCTTTTTGCTCAATATCTTTTCATGTTAAAAATTTCATGTGTTTAATATAACAGTGAAATTGAAATATCTCTCAGAAGAAAAAGATAACAGAACAACAAAGACAGTAACATAAGACCTATTTCAAGGCCAAGTTAAAGCAAGACAATGAATAGACAAAGATATCTGAGTGCTTCACATGAAAGGCCTGAACAAATAAGATTGCAATCTATGAAATGTAGGAGTAAAAGAATTGATTAATTAAAATGGTTCATTTTGCTCAGGAACTAATTTTGTCTAAATGCCAATAAATATTTTATTTGTATAGATTATTAAAACTACTAAGGGAAGTAACCAATCATAAATGTACTTTCTAAAGTTGATTTACTTCCCTTCCTACTACAAATGGGACAGGAAATATTCAAATACTCATTGGTGATTATTATATGCACACTTTCTAAACTACACACACAGAGTAGAACAAGTCATATAGTCTGAGCTTCTTTTAATGCAACCCAGAAATGATATATTTACTATTTACAATGTAAGCCATTGATAGCTTTATTCACCTACTGATCATGCCATATTATTCACTATTCCCAGAAACTGTGACCAAGTTCTCTTCAGCATAGTTGCATTTAATCCACAAGCTGGTTCTGTGGGTATTGAAGAAACAAATGTACCTGAGCAAGTGTCTGCACCCTAGTAAACTCCATAGTCTCCTGAGACTGACAAATGTCTACTATTTTCTAGTGTTGTATCCATCATTATACAGAACTTGGGCTATGGTAAGTGGAAATTAATTGGGTCCGAAATATTTATAGTGAATTATTCCTATGTAATGTATGGGTCATTCCATTACACCCACCAACACCGAATTACTTGAAATTTGGCACAAATGTTCCCCTTCATGAGTTAGGAAAGTGTGCCAAATTATTTTGTGTTAGACTTTACCGTTCCAATTTTAAGGTGGGGGGGGAGGATAATTTTCCTATTTTGCCTCTAAATTAAGGCCGCACAACATTGCTGAATCTCGGTGTTTTTTTTTTAAAATGAAAGAAAAATACTTCCATATCTTCAATATTTCTGAAATTTAGTATGTAAGACAAATAAGAAGTGTAGAATCCAAATATTTAACTATTTCAAGCCTACACTCGAGAGAAAATTTTATTTTGCTAACCCAAATACATGACCCCAAAATCAATATCTACAATGCCTGCTCAATTCACCAAAATATTTTGTGGGGGTTTTAAGTCTACTTTAGAAGATATGACCCTGCCAAGTTTAGAGTTTTTCCTATGTATGTGCAGGATTTCCAAGAAAGATTATAATTAAAAGACAAACATCCTAATGCTCCATGACCTCTAAAATTTTGATATTGTGCTAAGTAACTTCTTAAACTATTCAATAAGATTGTTTTTATTAATTTAAAAAAAAAAAAATTATTTAAATATATTTTGCAGATATTACTTTTTGTAATAGATTGTCTTTAAAAAGCAGTAAACATTGCCTCATGTATGATAATCAACAGTGCATAGAAAATTTGTAAATGGCACTTAACAAATGAAGTTAAAAGAAATTCTTTCTGTTTGTGTTTCTTTTAATTTTATTTTGGTAAATTATTTTCATGAAACAAAAAAAACATTTGATTTTTTTTTCATTCTCAAAAAAGTTATAAGATAAATCAAAATGTGAATCTTTAAAACATAATATTTGAATAAAATAATAGTTGAAGGACTTGTTGTCCCTAATATCCCCACCCCACCAACAAAAGCCTGAATAGATGAACTGTTAATGATTACAATAATAAATATATGAAAAAATCTTTCATCTTAGAACTTCAAGAAACAACTCAAATGGGGAACACTTTCATTTTTTGTTTTGTTTTTCTCCAAGGATAAATACAACCAGGAAATATTTGATTCTATGAAATTAACCACAAATATCAACAACTGGATAAAACTCCTTCAAAAGATTTTTTTTTTCTTTCTTTAACAGAAGCTTTTTGCAGAACTGAATATGTTAATTTAAAATATTAACTTTAAAATTTCTTGGGTCATTCAGTTTGATCAACTACACTTAACAAAAATGAGAAATTACTACAAGCAGGTAATTTAAAAGAATCAACATCTTTACTCATACAGTTTAAGCTCACACTCATGAATGTTTTTTTTTTCTTGTCTGAGAAGATTAAATTTATTAAAATAAATATTTTTAGTGTCAAAGCAAGGACAAATACATAGATTATGTTTATGGCAAACTTAAACTATAATGTTACACCTGAAGAGCTTTTAGTCCATTGCTTGACTAAAGTTAAAACAAATACTGAAATCCTTAGTCAAAATCAAATTTCATAACAATGAAGTTGTTTAAATCACAGAAATTTAAATTTGGCTCCATTTTTTTTCTCATCTCTAGAGTTGGAGGTCTATTTTGGTTTATTTAAATTCTGCCATTTTTCCTGATTAAATCCACTTCCTTGCCATCTCCCATAAAACCAAAAACAGAATATGAGGCAATGTGGGGCCATAAAACAACTTGCTCTCATACAAAGTTCTTGATTTATAGTACTCAAAAATTTTTTTCATATTCTTTTAAAAAGAAAAGTACATGTACAAGACTAACCCTACTAATTGGCTGACACACCAGAGTAGCAATTACAGAGCTGGTACCATAAAACAGACAATAAACATAATTGAATTTTTTTTTAAGTATACTTGTAGTTTAGCACTGTCTGGCACTAGTAAGGCTCAAACACCATTTTATTAGCAATGGTCTATGAGACTACTTTAACATCTATCACCCTAGAGGCAAGAAACTTAGATCAGATTCTTCTGGCATTTTTCCAAGTACAAACAAAAGCAAACATTTTGTCAAAAGAAAGTTTAGTTTATCTAAATGTAAATACACACATCTCTTCCTCATGAAAATGGCTTTCATTATCTAAGTGACCAATAACGTAGTAGTAAAACTTATCCTTCAAAATCAATTTTGGCCAGGCTGGAGTGGCTCTGCTATACAATTACTAGGTAGCACCAAAATGGATGTTTTTTTTCTGGAATGAAATCAAAGAAATGCAACCCATTTGTAAAAATTTACAAAAAATCTGATTTAAATAAAATTTTCAGCACTTATTCATTAATTAATGAATTGTATACTTAATAAAAAAAAAAAAATTCAACCAACAACCACAGGTGACTCCAATCATCTGGGAAAATTTACAGGTGTTCCTTGATCAAATCTATTGATAAATCCCAAATCTAGCTTTAAAATCTGACAATCTTGAAATTTCAATACATTTTTTGCCTTCTGACATTCATAGCATGTACAGATTTGAAACTTGATGACAATAATTGATGTTTACTGTAGATTACAAAAATACAAAACAGCTTAAGTGTGTCATATGTAATTTTTTATAAGGACCCAAAAATGGCCCAAATGCAAAAAGAGGATGGTCACTTCTCATTTATAAAGTATGTTAGATACAGCATCCAAATTAGTTTTCCTATCATTTATAACCTAATAAACTATTTCTATGAAGTAAACATATTCATTCCTTTTATAGAAATGTCAATATTAGTGTCTAAATATCATTCAATTTTTTTAAGATCCTTAAAATCACCTATTTTCATATCAAATGAAATCTGTCACACGGTCTTCAGACATGTAAGAATATATAGTAAAAATACAAGTTTTCTTAAACTGCCTAACTGGTCTGCTGATGTTATGAAAATGAGCAATTTTAAGGATGTTTAAACATAAAATAAAAATTGAGTAATTTTCAAACAGTAATACAATCCTACAACAGAAATTAATATCATTACGGAATAGGAATAGTTTATTAGGTCATAAATGACAGGAAAACTAATTTGGATGTTGTACCTAACATACTTTGTAAATGAGAAGCTCTCAAAATAGTATCTTTTTGCATTTTGGACATTTTCAAATCCTTATGAAAATAAAAGTACACAAGACACACCTAAGCTGATTATAGTTTTGTCATCTACAGTAAACATTAACTATTGTCACAAAGTTTCAAATTTGTACATACAATATCCTTGAGGCTATGAATGTCAGAATTCACTGATTGCCTTATTTAGCAAAATGCCAAAAATGCAATGGATTTCAAGATGCTCTGATTTTAAAACAAGATAAAGGTCTAATATCTGGAGCTTATCAATAATTTTGATCAAGGAAAACCTGTGAATTTTCCCAAATTTTTATGAGAGAGTCACCTGTGTCCATTGGTTGACCCATAGATTACTTTATTAGAAAACATTGTGTAGATTTTTTTTTATTAGTTTCACTAATTTGATACATTGTGTGTACTTGGGAGTATTCAAATTTTTTTTTTTTTTTTTTTTTACAGTTAGATCATGAAAAATCATACACTATCAACTGAACATACTGAAAATTCCTTTTTAATAATTTTGGTTGAGAGTTTGTGCTTCCATAATTTATTAACACATTTTCTTTCAGACTTAAGAAAAAAAAATCAATATTGAATATTTTAAAATTTACTTTTCTGTAATTTTGAAATTCATCCTGTTGCTGTTTGTAAGTATATTTTTTATTAAATAGATGTGTTTGAAGAATTAAAATGTTTAATGATATAATTTTTTTGTACAGAAGCTCAAAAAGGAAATGATAATATGCTGTAACAAATACAAGGAAGACAGCTAATTAGTAACAATTCAAGAACGTATGTAGAGAAAAAAATAAAATAACCAATCATTTTTAGAGCCAACAAAATTTCTTGAATGTCATGCCTCTAATTCATATAACATTTTGTTCCCTTTAATAAATTTACAATATTACAATTAGGCTTACAAAAATGATAGGGAAAAAATAAAAATAAAGCATCACTTGTATATCACTAATTAATTAAAGTGGGTTTTACCTGAAAACTATTTCTACAAAATGTTATAATAAAATAACCTAAATGTATGACTATTCTCAGATTATTTTTCATTTAAAAAGAATCCGGTGGTAGCATTTCCAATGTTTTTAAAAACAGTTTGCATGGTGGTTAGGTGTCTTTATTTTTTTTATTGCAATTAAATCTGAAAGAAAAAGCGAAAGCAATCAATTAACACTATCAATAATTATCAATTTTTCCCCCATGTTCTTTTAGTAGCAATTTCATTAATTTAATAAATTTTCTTTAAATTAAAATATTTAAAAAGACCTCATTGGGTGCAATTAAATATATCGCATCAAAAAATGATAAAAAAAATAAAGAAGCAATGAATTAAACTCAAAAGTAACATCTAATTTTTAATTTCTTTTTTATATCTCTAATGTAGCATAAAAATAAAATTATTCATTCTAAGTTTCATAAAAGCCTATAGAATAAAAAAATTTTTATCCTTAAACTATTCATAATAGAAGGTTAAAGAATTTATTTTTAAACATAAACAATACCAATTTTTTGGGTGTTGTTGTAGTGTTGGTCTTCCATATTTTTTAAACTTTTAAAAGCTTGTACACTTTTTAAAAGTCAGGGATGACAGAAGTAGTACTATTGTTGACCTATGACCTAGTTGACAGCTTATAAGCTACCATGTATAAATAAATGCTATTTTCCCAAGATTTTAAGCAAAAAGGTAAGCAATATGTTTACAAAATCCAATTAATCAATCCTTAAATTTACTTTGAAATAAATATCCAGGATAAGTTTTGAATTTTTAAGAGATTTTGAAATTTGTTATTTCCCTTTTTTGTCGACAAAGGTTCAAAAACTGATCATGCCAATGTTTTAAAAATGTCTAAAAACTTTCTTTAAATGCATAAAATTATTTTACTGTTTTTACAGATTAGCTATTAAATTTAGGTTATTATCTTACAAATAAAGCCAAACTAACTTCAAAGAAGATATTTAAATTATTCAATATCCATTTTTTTGTGTGTGTATTTTTTATAAGTCTCTGATGGTTAAAAAAAAAAAAAAAAAAAAAAAAAAACCTAGGCTGTAATATCTAAAAATTAAAAGAAAAGTCTTAAAAGCAATCTTTACTTTTAATAGTTATATAAGAGAATAGATTTATAGAATATGTGGGTGTAGGGAGAGAGGAAAAAAAGTAACTAGTTAAACATTAATAATAAAAAATAATGCTTCATCAAAGAAATTTGGTAAATTTTCTTTTAGCGAATTCATCCTGAATCATTCCAGTTTATACAGAAAATATTTTGCTGTAAAAATATTCAATGTTCTTCAGCATAAATTATTTGGTTCATTTTACCATCTATACACAAAACTGGTTTCTCTGCCAATACAATTTTAGCCAATTTGTACATATTCTATAGTGCGTGTGTTTACATATTTAAAAACTAGGATACAGAGAAAGCATACATTGAAATATCATTCAAATCATTCTTTTAAAAACTAAAACTTTTTTTTCTTCTTCAACACACTTGAAATTAAATAGTTAATTTGAATTATTTATACCTGATGTGAAATTATTGCATGATTCTTCTGGACAAATACCATCCTCATTTTTATTGTATACTTACTGGACCTCATAAAACATCTATCACACCTGATAACTATTTGTCTTCACCTAAAGCACATGTTCATGTGATAATATGAAATTGTGTAAGATGGTGAGAATTTTTTTTTAAGGTAAAAAACAAAAAAAAAAAAATTGTCTTATTCACACAAAAATTAAAATGAAAGTGGAGTTAGGTTAATAAAACAGATTTTAAATGCAAAAAACAAACTCCAGTGTTTGTTTTGACTAAAATATGTTAACTATTGAGGAAACTGACCTTAGACTAATGTGACAAGTGAATTCATGAGAATAAAAACTTTGATCAAAACCTTGGAATATTTGCATGTGCATAAATAATGATATGAGAGAAAAGTCTTTTCCTTTTGTCACATCCTACTAGGATAAACTGGGGGGGGGGGGGGATAATAGAGTAAACTGCTCTTGTTTGAGTCAATCAGATTGAATTACTTGAGGGTGGTGTTAATTCTGAAAATCTCCATATATTCAGGTGCACAGTGAAAGTAAAAGGATTTGCAGGAAAGGGCAGCCAATTTTCAGGGTTCAAACCAATACTATAAAAAAAGTGTCCAGAAATTGCCTATGCTAGATCTAGTGAAGTCACCAAAGTCAAATCCTGAAACTTGATATAGACAGAAATCACCTAAGTCAGATCCAAATTTAATTGCTGTGAGAAAGTGCCTAAAACCCAAACCCATTATACTTGCTGTTGGCCTGTTTGGTTCAAAGAAGTATCAACCACAAAAATCTGTAATATTTCTTGCCACTGAAATAAAATTAAGATTTGCAACATCAACAAGCTTGCATTTTTTTTGACAACATTAAAATCTTGTTAATTGTGAGTTGTGTCGATCATTTTGATAAAGTTACAAATGGGTGATGCCACACTAACTTTCATCCTGTGCTTCTTTGTCTTTGTTATGGAACTCGTTTCAATCGGTGGCACTTTGACTGGAACAACAAAGTACTCTTTATTTTTAAATAATCACAACATGGAGTAGAGAGTGCCACAGTTTGAATTGGCTGCCATCATAAAGCCAAACCTGAGTGGTGGTGTCACAGAACTGAATTTTGTGGCAGTGACCAAGGGACAAGTTAAATGAGTAGAATCACATCCCAAAGACTACTAGAGGAGACAAAATGCAAGGGATGAGAACAAAATATGCCAGTATAAGAAATAAAATAAAAATGGATATTCTATGTTGTGGATTTTTCTTTTTCACAAAAAAAAAGATTAAGATCTCCTAAGGACAAGACAAGTCATACACATGGTCGCATTTATTGAGAACGCAATAAAAATTAAACAACAGAACATATTCTACTGTAAGGAATTGAATCAGCTTCATGACCCATTTTAAAATTCCAAATTTACAACAGTGATTATTAATTTGAGATTCAAAGTTCAGGATATTTCATACAATAGTGACATTTGTTTGTATCAAAACAGAACTAACCAGCTTTCATCCTGAAACACACAGAAAGATACTGCCAGCATTCAGCAACATTTATTTTATATATCAAAAAATAAAACTTATGCAAGACAGTAAAAAATTTTGCCATCTCATTGGTTGGTACTCATAGCAGCTATATAAAAAAAACTAAATGGGTAAATATAGGTAGGTATAGGAGTGAGCATTCATATATAAATACATATAAATACTCTAGTGTAATAAAAACAGTGCTCAATGTTAAGTAACAGAGCTATTTAATTAAAAAAAAAAAAAATATATATATATATATATAAAAAAAGATATTTTTAGGAGTACAAAACTTTATGACTGCCATAAACAGACAAAAAATTAATTTTATTATTACCACTCATGATGATAATAAAAAGTAAAACCTCACTTAACAGAGCTAAATCAAGGTTAATAAAGTAAATTATTTAAAAAGAAAAATGGACAAAGTTTATTGGGGGAATTAGATGGTAATTAGTTGGAGGCCTAATACAAAGTCCTTCTGTTTACATAGAGAAAGCTTCAATGATAGAATATAGATGGTGGTAAAGAAAAGGACCTTTTCTAAGGATGGTGAATGATTCCACTAAAGCACAATTATGGCTATTTATTAAAAGTTTGAGATGAAGACCCATATAGCCCCATAGAAAAAAAAAATCCGAGGGAGTGTACGTAAGGTTTGAATTTTCGTTGAACAGCGCATTGCAGGGATTCCGGCATCCAGCTTTGAGATCCATCTCCTAGCAACGCTCGCTGACCACAAATACATTTAAAAAGAATAAAATTAAAGAACTATTATGATGTGGAGGGATAACATCCTTACGCATGGACGCAAAGTGACAATGTCGAACTGCCATAGAAACCTGCTTAACACATCTATCACTGATATTACCTAGCCAAAGAAGGTAATAAACAGGACATTTTTTTACTATAGCGGTTTAACTTTTTAATTCAGCAATTTTATTCTTTATAATTGATTGAACAATGCCTAATGGGTAGGCATTGATGCAGAGAGTAGAAATAATGAACCTAAGTTCATCATCCAACTTGATTTCAGAACAGATCATAAGAGTCCTATGGGTAAGGGCCTTAATTAAATTAATTTTGTGCTTCATGGGACAAAAAAAATCCTAACGGGTAGACAAACCAGTAAACGTTGTTTACACTAAACAGAAATAATAAAACATGAATTCAACAAAGTTAAACCAATACACTTTGTCCATTTTTCTTTTTAAATAATTTAAAGGAAACCTCGGAAAATAGCTCCTGAGCAAGGTTCAAAACCGCTTAGCTAGCCAGTTTTTCATTTTTACTTTTTATCATCATAAGTGATAATAAAATTAATTTTGACTGTTTATGGCAGTCATATATATATATATATAATATATATATATATATATATATATATATAAGAACCAAAATACATAATATCTTAATTAATTTAAAATATGAGTTCTTTAGTTGAATTGATGAAAACTTTATAACATGAATGGTGATTTTTCTAAGCAAAACTTCGACGTGGCACAAGGTCAAAAGTATGGAACACCTAATGAGAATTGAACTCGTTATTCAGTCAATTGATCTAGTGAGACAAGCTTGCTAACCATTACACCATATCAAAATTCCCATACTTTATTTAAATGTAAAATAGAAAAAGAATGAGTGGTTGAATAAAGTTCTAAGTTTTCCTTCACTCAAACATCAAATTCATTTCTCTCAACCACACCGATGGAAATACTCATTCCCACTTGTTCTCTCTCCACTGTAGCTGTCTAATTGTTTTATGTACATTTTCATGGTCAAGATCTTGCAATACTGGTATACACATGTTCAAATTAAGTGATTTACCTTCATTCAACCACTAATATGTTCTTTAATCAATAACACCACAATGACCTGATCAAGCCACATTACTGAAGGTTATTACAAGAATTCCTTACAGTATCTTTTGAAAAATTTGAGAGAAATCAGAAATGTCTGAACTTTAGAAAAATTCAGTAGCTAGAAAATATGTTCCACTTAGAGAAATAAACATTTATCAGTGTTTTAACACTGGTTTTTCAACTTGTACACTCAAAGAAAAATGTCACTGTTGAATAAGATAATCACAAAGTATAAAAAATAGATTCATTATGTGAAACCAAAACAAAGAAAATTATGACATGAAACAGGACAGCAGTCAACATCACACCCTAAATAGAATCTATGATCTTTTTTGTCTCTCTATTTTCTACAAAGAAAATACAGGAACTTACTAAATATTGAGCTTAAAGCTGAACAAACTGTCATAGGATAATACTAGAAGGCAAATTAGCTTTTATAGCAAACACACACAATTGTTTTAATAACAGGATAAGGAAGCTGTCAAAAAAGATTTTTTGTATCAATACACACATTACATTAAATGAATCTAGATATATCACGTCTGTTTAGAAAATATCCAGCCACTATATATATATATATATATATATATATATATATCTATCTCCGATGTGATGAGAATGAAAGTAATATATAAATTCCATCGTTCACAGCATTAATCCAAAAGAGGGCTTGGTACCGATAGTAGAGCAATATTTATTTATTATAATTTTATCATATATACAAAACCATTTTATTCACTATAAAGATGCAACTTGGCTTCAGTGCATTTCAACTGCACTTCAACGGGTGAGAATCGAAAATGGTTATGAACAATCCTGCTTGTAGGCAAGCCGTATGTGAAACGTCACTTGCTTTTTTCCATTTGTTTTGGCACCTTAGTCAACTTCAAACTTCTGATTTATCCCAGTGTCCCTTCCACTCAGCAAAACAGTCTGCAAAGTCATCTTTCAGTCTTGCCATCGGCTGTGCCTCATTACTTACCATTCATTACATTTCAGTAAAAATTTTCGTTTTGTTTTTAATCAATTCACCCCAAGCAAGGCAATAATGCCATTAAGACACAAGGGGCTCCTAGGAGTGAAAGAGAATGAGGACTTTAGAAGTAACCAGAAACCCAATCCTAAACTGGAAATAAGGAATAAACCTCTAAACCTGTTCAACAGGGGAGGAGTGTGAGCCAGATAATAGGCAAATCTACAGAATTAAAATTGGATTAGAGGTGGAGGCCTAAGAGACCAGAGTGAAGTGATGCTTTACAACAAAAACGCTGCATAAGACAAAGACTGTACTATGACTGTCACACAGGACACAAGCTCACTCAATGGTATCTCACTACTATCTGTAACTCAATGCACACACATGCACAGTAAGGTCCCTCTCCAAACTGGTGGCAAATTACATCAAACAGTACTATTGATTCAAAATGGCTTGTTACAATCTAAACAGACCTCATATACAAGAGTGTGTGTAACACATACAACCAGAAACAAATGCTCTGGTATTTGTAACAAATTTTAAAGTGGGAACACAACTGACATGATAGAGCGGGGATTAGTACATTTACCTCTTTGTTCTTGTAGGTAGCAAAACAGTAGCCTCTGTGTTTGCCTTGATCTGGACCGGATTTGTGGTACATCAAGTCAAATTTCTTTAAACTGCCATATTTTTGCAGAATCTTCAACAAGGAAAATCTAGAAAGAAAACAAACTTACAATTATACTAATTCTCAGTATACAGGTGTTTTTTTTTTTTTTTTTTTTAAAAACATCCATAAAAGAAAACAGTTTACAATTACGAGTGTTCTATACAAAATAGAGAAAAAATAAAAAAGGCTAAAGTCTAAAACAAGTTATACACAATATAGATAAAGGAACATTTTAAAGAATGTTTTTAAATACATCAAATATACAAAATCCCTATTCTGTAAATAAATTCCTAATCACAATATTAATTTTTAAATGCATTTCTATTGTAAAATTATTTGCAATGCTTTCATACAACTTAATTCACAATATATTTGCATTATAAATAGTCCGATTCTGTTAATAACTTGTGGAACCGTACGTCCACACACACACACATATACACACACATCCTCACACATGCTCACATACATTAAATTAAGTGTATACTTAATAAACGAATGTGATATGTTAAATATTCACTGATTGGATTGATCCAGCCAATCAGAACAAAGGTGTGTAATAATCTTTTTTACCACCAAATTATAAGGTTGTTTGAAATCCTATATAAACATTTTCCCGCCAGAGATCAGTTAGTTGCAACCTCACACTCAAGGAACAGACATGAATCTACACAAGACAAACCATCACCCAACTCACTCATTCTTACAAAGACTTTGTCACAGACATTTCGCACAAACAAACTATTTACACAATTGACCATCAACCAGTGCAGGAAGATTAAGCAGGTTCTACAGTAAGATATTCAGAATACCATGGACTGAACATGTGAGCAACAAAGTTTTACAGAAAATGGAAACAAAAAGGACACTTATACTTAACATCAGAAAGAGACAATTTAAATTTCTAGGACACATAATGAGGAAAGAACGCTTACAAAATTTGACACTCACAAGACATATTGAAAGTAAGCAGGACAAAGGAAAATGGTGTATAACCTACCTAACAAGCTTGTGTAAATGGTTGGCAGAAAAGAGTTTAGGAGAGATAATAAAAAAAAAATTACATGGAGCTACAAAAGATAGGAAGTTGTGAAGAACCATGACCCATGAAGAAGAAAAAGGTTGATGTTAATAGCAGCAGAAATGTAACTGTCAGGTCCTACTGATCATATGGTGGTCAGATAGTTTGAGTGAAAGAAGAAACTTCATCCCTTATTCACTCAATTATCTAACCAAAATTCTAAAAATACTCAAAACCTAACAAAAAAAATTGCTACCAAAGATGACAACCATTAAAGTATGAAAATTGAACATTAAACAGTTTATTACATTCATATCCTAAGTAATAAGAAAAAAAGTTTATGAGTTAATATTTAAATCAAAAAGTTGTATGTAAAATTTTCCAGTGCATTTTTTTTTTAATTAAAAATCAGTTTTCTGTGCATTAAAGTCTTTACTTTTCAAAAGTACCAAAAACCTTTGTACACAACTAATATTTACATTGATGTTTTGTAACTCATTATTATAATTTGTTTCATAACTTAATTTTCAGACAATTTGCTTTCTATAACAATTTCCATCAGTTCATAGATCTGAAAATAACCATCACCTTTATATATATATATATATAGTAAAAAAAAAAAAAAAGGAAGAACAGTAAGATATGTAATCCGGTATTCTTATTGATATTTTTATAAAACCGTGCTCAATGTAAATATACAGAGCATAAATATTATAAGTTAACCAATTTAAAATATGGTTTCATTGCTACACAGCATAGTGTAGCAATGAAACCATATTTTAAAAATTAATTTTTAATTATATATATATATATATATATATATATATATATATATATATATATATATCTCAGTACCAAACTATATCAAGATATTATAAATTCCTGTGTGTTGAAGAAAGTTGTACACTTCCTACCTTATAGATAAACATGCCCCTAAAGTTAATATTTTGCATAAGTTTTCTAAACACAACTTAAATAAGCATTATCTGCTTATTGAATTATTTATATTCACTCTTATTACCATTTGAACTTAGGCAATACAGGAAGGCTGAATATGGCAAATGAAATATTGTATTAAAAATAACAAAAGATGACGACAATAGTCAAAGGATATAATATAATGAAAATACTTAATCTGAGAAACTTTTTTTTTAATAATTTCATCCAATCAAGAAAATAATGCCACTAACATGTAAGGGATTACAGGGAGTGAAAGAGATTGAGAAGACTTTAGAAGAAACCCGAAATCCTAAACAGGAAACAATGAATAAACCTCTTCTCAGGTAAAGGGCAATAGGTGAGAAAATTGATGGATACAAGGTGGTTCTGAAAAGCTTTTGTCCCAACCAAGAAGCCCTTTTGATGAAAACCTTTCAGCACACCAGTCACATTTTGAGATTTAATTATAGACAAGCTGTTTCTGGATAACTGAAAATAGCTTTGAATAGAATCCAAAGGGTTAAAATGTAAATTTTATGATTTTCCAAATTTGACAATAGCATTTGTAACCAACCACAAATATTAAGCCTTATAATAAAGACTTACTTTTACAAATAAAAAAAAAAAAGCAAAAGAAAACTAAAGTTCATTGAAACAGATCAAATTATATTTGTGACAGATATTATAAGATTGCAATTTTTAAAAGGTACTAGTAAAAAAGAGGAGGAATGAGAGAAAGTAATCCCAGAATTTACAAATCATTGGCTAATTCATGAAATTTAAATGATTTCCAATTATCTGTTCTCATTAATAGCCGAGTAACATGACCAAATATGGAATACATTAGATGAGAGTTAATTATGTGAATCTTGGATCATAGTAAAAGAGCATTATATACTGATAAGCTGTCTGCAGTATACAGTCACACAGATTGTATAAATTAAATTGAGATACACATTAGCCGAGTCTGCCACAAGGCCTTAATAGTGATACATCCAGGAACAATTTTACATGTTTTACATGAACAATTTGGTTTACAAGATTACTTTGCTAACATACTTCTGTAGGTGTCATATAGCACTAAATGCATAAATGCTACAATAGGGAAAATTTAATTTTAGATCAGAATTATATATATATATCAATCCATAACCTAGTGATAAAAAAGCAATCATAATACAAATATTTTTCTCCTTCCTTAATGTACAATGTAAGTCAAAAATTATCTAAACTTTCAACAGTCATGTTTATAAAGAAATACATAATAAAAGATTAATTACAGTGTCAAAAATAATTATAATACAATAATCATAATAATTATAATTATCCTTAATTCACACTTTCTAAACATGGACAGACTGTCAACAAAAATTGCTTCTTTTTCTTTTTTGAAGCCAGAATAGTAACATTTCTCTTAGCACTCAACAAAAATTTGAGGTAAGAAACCCCCAGACACTTGTATTTTTTAACTAAATTATCTGGACATCCATTACACACATCTAGTTAAATAAAATAAAAAACAGCATATGAGAAAGACTGTACACAGTTTACTTATTCTTTATCTTTTCACTGTGTTGGATTCCATTCACATCTATCCCCAACCTCACAATTTTACTCTGTATTACTGTCTCTTGTGTCCCCAACACCACATAACAACCAGATAAATATAACACATTTTGTTGTTATCATGTCTTGCTGTTTCTCATTTTCATGAGAGTGTGTGTGTGTGTTATATATATATATATATATATATATAGTTTTAAGGTGTGATATATTTATAGGATAAAGTGCTCAATATCAGAAATAGAATTATATATCTACATATGCTGTAAGTATATCTGGGAAATTAAAAAAACAAAACAAATCACACCAAAAATATCATGGAAAATAAAGAAAAGATCATCAGCCTACAACAATCAATCAAAAACCTGCGAACTTTGCTTGGATGAAAAAATAGCTATTATTACCTTCCCAGATCTTAGCTCATCTCAAAATGCAGACATTAAAACAAATTTTTATGTTACTTAAAAATCAAAAACTGAAATGAATAAATTAAAATAAACAATATAAAAAAAACCAAGTAAAATGAATTAACCCAAGCAAATAATAAACAAATTAATAAACCACTCCTGTTAGAATAGACAAAATAGAATAAATAAAAATAAAAAATACATAAAAAGCAAGTAAAAATAATCAACCCAAACAAATAAAGTAAATAATAAACAAATTAACAAACCAATCCTGTCAAAATAACTGTTAGAATAGACTAGCCAATAGATGAAAAAATAGCTATAATTGCTATATAATGATAAAAAAAATAAAATAAAAATAAAATTTACTATGTTGCTCAAAAATTGAAAACTGAATAGAGTAAATAAAAACATACAAAACAAAAAAATAAGCAAATAAGAAAAAAACAAGTAAAAATTAATCCAAATAAATAAACAAACAAATTAACAAATCACTCTCGCTAAAATAACCATTAGTACTAATAAAAATAAACATAAATAAGCAAAAACAAGTAAAAATAATCAATCCAAATAAATAAAATAATAAACAAGTTAAAAACTGCTCCTGCCCTACCAAAATAACAGAATAGACTACGGCAAACAATCTAAAAACTGGATGAATAAATAGCTTTAATTATCTTCCCAGACCAAAACAATTAAATAAGCGACCTAAGCAAATCCCCCCCAATTTTTTTACTATGTTAATAAAACATTGAAAACCAAAAAGAATAAACATACAAAATAAAAAATGAAAAACAAGTAAAATAAATTAAGTAAAATAAATTAACCCAAATAAATAAGCCATTCCCGCCAAAATAACCACCAGAATGGATTACTCACAATGCACGACTGACCCATATATATATATATATATATATATATTGGTCAAGAAAAAAATCCAGCACTCACAGCCTGACAATTGTGTTTAGCATGAAACAGCCTGTCGCCTCTGAGTGTTGACTTTAATGCTCACTATATTGTTAGGAGGATGCATTTCTATAATAAGGGATTCTACTGAGTTCTACTTGTTATTACAAAAAAAGTTTTCATTCATGAAGTAGTTGTAAGATAGAGAAATTAGAAATAGAATGTTTGGAAGATTCTAGATCATTCTAGTATATTCGAGAAAAATCTAGATGATTTGAGAAACATCTAGAAATATGCAAATTAGGTGTTAGCCCCTATAAAATGGGATTTTGGAAAAGGGTTGTCAGTTGGTGAATGAGAATTTCTGCTGTTATCAACTCCGGCTTTTGATTCAAGGCTTTTGATTCCAGCCGAAAGAATCTCTATAAGAAGTTGCCGACCAACCAAAACCCAAAAGAGAATTTCATGGAACAAATTTGGTAAATAGAATTTTGACTAATTTTCATTGACCAAACTAAAAATTAATATTTATTACACACCTTTGTGAATTTCAAATATAGCACTAGATTACTTCACTAGCCCTAAAGTGATAAAAGATATTTTGACTCCCCTTCCTTCTCCCTCGTAACACTTGCCAGTGACTCTGTTTTTTGTTTTTGTTTGTAGGGCCAAAATTGTTTATCCTGTATATATTTTATGTTCTATTTTATTAAATTAAATATTTGTTTGTGATTTAGCTCTGTGTTGTGGTAAATCATTTTTTTTTCCTTTGTTACAATTATCAACACATAACAATATATATAAAAATGGAGTTTATAATTATTTACTCCCTTATAACATCTTTTGAAAAGAATATGGATAATTTTTGACTTCCCTCAAATTTAATTCCATGATGAATATTCATCACATAGATGCAACATTATACAGTGAAATTTTTAGATCAAAATTCAGCTAATAACCGAGTTAAGTAAACTTATTGGCTCTTATAAAAGATAAAAAGTAGGTGGGAAATAATTCCAAACAGAAAATTCAATATTAAGAGTGAAATGAAGCACCAGAAAGAGTATCTTTAAGAGAGAAGAAAGGAGTACTTTCATAGTGAGGCCAAAAGATAGGCAGAAAGAGGTAAACACATACATGGATAGAAACTGAGAAACAAGGGGGTGCATAAAAGAAAAGCAGAGAAAAATTGTGATATAAGGGAATGAATCAACAGAAAATCCTTAGAGAGTGATTGAAAAATAATTTGAGGGCAGAACAAAAAATAAGCATAGTGAAAATGGGTAATGAGAATCTTTAAAAATAGATAAGCAGAGAGAGAAAGAGGGGGAGTGTCAAGAGAAGAGAGTAAAACAAGACCATCTAAAAAAGAACTAAAGCTAGAGGATTGCAAGCAGTAAAAACAAAGGACTCATTGCTGCTTATAAAGAGAAATTGTAAAGATGAATTACAAATAACAAGCACAAAAGCAAAAGAAAGAAAAAAAAAATGTTTTTAAGATGGTTGCATTGAGGATGAACTGGGGATTGCCTCAGCCAATCAAAATGAAGATAACATTTAAAAAACGTGGGGGTAAGCAGCATCCATTTTTCTTCTTGTTGCAACTTAAGTGAAGCTTATTTATTCCGACTGCAGCAACATATTGTCTAAAATCTTATTGAAATAAATAAATAAAAAATTTTAAGTTTCATTTTTAGATTAAATAGTATAAGAATATCTTGAATACAATGTATTTTATGAAAGGGAATTTCAAAGAATTAAGTAAGCTGGAATCTCTTCAGTAATCCTTTGGAGGCTTTGTTTGCCAGGCATGGGACACACCCAGATCAATTTCAAGGCATAATGCAACTTCAGTGTAGGATGAATTCTACAAAAACTACCATGTAAGCCAACTTTGGGAAACTGATATGATTTCATTGAAATACAATAAACCTATCAAAGTAATAGGGAAGAAAGAGAGTCCACTGAAAATTCAAATCCAATATAATTGTAAGAGGACATTTCAAAAAGATGAAAAAGCATTATAACATCTATTCACATTTATGTTAGTGTAGTTCAGCATTTAACCTTTTTAGGCAGTGACACAAAATCAATAAAAGACTCATTCTCAAATATTTATTTTAAGAAAAATTAAAAGGTCATTTATATTTTTTTTAATGGTAAAATAAATTTTTTTTAATGGAGAAATAATAAACTAAGATTAATCTCAGTCCAGTGATAAAGTCAGTTACATCCAAATTTCATTTTACTTCTTTTACTGTTTCCAGAGATATGGTAAACACTGACATAAGTAAAAATGCATTACCATATTAGCAATTTCTTTACTTCTTCAGAGTAGGTATATATATATATATATATATAAAGCACAGAGCCTTAACATTTAAACAAACTTTTCTACACTCTTTTCACCTAATTATTAGCATGTGCTCTTACAATCTTCAGGTAGCAAAAGAAGGAACCATTTACATAAGGGTGTGTGTGTATGTGAGAGATTGATTCTCCTGTTGTCTGCAACATATGAGAGTCAAGCATACTCTCTTCTCATGAGTTGATTATAGTGGCAAAGGCTTGTATAGAAACAACCACACCTTTTGGGAAGAAATTGAATGAATATACAAAACTGGCACACATGCTGTGCCACAAGGTTTCCAAAACAATCCTCCTCAATTTTTGAATTAAAATTTGTTGTCCTAGACTGGCTATCAACCAAGGCTAAAAAGCCTAGTCTGCCCTACCATTTAACCCATACCTACAAGGAAATGAAAAGATGGTTTCATACATTTTACACAGGTATTTGTGCAATAGTGATTGTAACAAGCTTGAAAGGAATTAAAACTGATTTTTCATTCCAAGCCATTATCCATTACACCACACACAAATTCCTATGAATTTGCCAAATTAGAAAAAGTATCTAACATTGATCAATGCAACCTAATTTCATTTCTTCCTTCTTTCAAGACAAACAATTCAATGAAGACTATAAAAATATCCATCAAATTCAGTCTGCTACCTTTTTACTTAATTCTATGCCAACACCATCTACAGTTATTGAAAGCATTCCTCTTAGTCTTTTTATATAGATATCACTGCAACACTGTCTTCTCAAATATATGCACACTTATTTTCTACCTGTCACTCAAAACCTTATAAGAATAAACATTATTTAATGAGTTACATACAAGCTGTACTCAGATTGAAAACTCAAACATTTTACATTTTGAACAAATATTCAACTCTTGACATTTTCTTACATCTGCAAGATCCTAACATATGCTAGAATGTTTCCAAATTTTATTCAATCAAAATTGTTTGTTATACAATATCTATTTCTTTGAATATATTCTCAGTTTCTCTCATAGATTTTGTGGGGAAAATTCTGAAAATGGCTTACCTCGGAAACGTGTGCGAATCTGTGCAGTATGCAAACTCCGGTCCTCCCAACGGCAAAAGGAACCAAAATGGCGGCGCCCATATTTTATGCCGGGCTGTCTCGGTTAGTTAACGCCAAATCTCTTTGTCTCGCTCATTAACATGCAAATCATGGTCGGTCCTCGCTGTATAAAGCAGGTTCGTTTTGCTGTTTCAGATCAGAGAGCTTTCGCTCGTGGAGAAGGTTGGACGTCACGACACCGGTTTTTCTTTGTTCCTACCTGCTATCATCAGTTGAGTTGTTGCGTTACCTCCCACAAGCTATTTCGGCAATGGACAAGTTCGATCTAAAATTGATCCCAGAATTCGACGGCTCCACCACAGGCCTAACTATCGTCGAATGGTTTGAAAAGGCCGAACATGTTTGCAGGGTGTCCAAAATAAAGGAACCTGCACCGGTCATCCCACTGAGACTCACAGGAGCCTACGCCGTATATCAACAACTCGGGGACGATGCTGACCTAGAAGAGATCAAGGACGCCCTGTATACGGCCTTTGGAATAGACCCCTTCATTGCTTGGAAACAGTTCGTCGGACGACGACTCGAGCCGGGTGAGACTGTGGATGTCTACCTGGCTGATTTGCGAAGGCTGGCAGTACCGTTTGGCGGCAGCCGTGAGAACGCCGAGACACTGCAGGAGGGCCCAAAATGCTACAAGTGTGGTGGATCCAACCATTTCTCTAGGGACCGCCAGAGCCGAAGTGACATAGGAGGTGGGAGCAGCCGACGGAACCGAGCACGACTACGCTGCTATCGCTGCAAAGAGTTAAGCCATGTAGCACAGGATTGCTCGGGGAACGAGTCCGGGGACAAGGTGCTGTCGCAACCCGTGCCCCTCTCAGTCAGTAAATGTTGCATTGCCTGTTGTCAACGATATACGCTTGAGGGTAAACGATGTTCGTTGCTCGTTGACACTGGATGTTCCCGATCGTTAGTGCGGATCGATGCGTGACATGGAGCAGTCAACAAATCAAGATTTGGACGATTGACGAGTGTCCCGGCTTGTTGTGGTGTCGGGACTGTATCAGTCCTCACAGACAGAGGGAATCGTAAAGGTCGACGTTTTGGTGGCACGTCAAAGGCCCTCGGTTACGACCGCTGCTTGTGATTGATGCGATCCGGCGTTAGGAGGCATGATAATCACGCCAGCCGGAAATGTGGAACTGGGTAAAGGAAGAAAGGTCGTGCAGCCCTTTGCATTAGTGAGCCGGATTCGTCTCTTTTTTCAATTCTGAAGAGAGAGTGTGGACTGCCAGATGGAAATGGGCCCAAAAAGACCCACCAGTTCAGCTTCGCAACAAGGTCGCAGAGTACAAAGTTCCCGACAGCATCAGAGGAAAATACGGCACTGGACGTGTTACAGAGGTGATCAGCCCACAATCTGTGAGAGTTGATGGGGTGCCTCGTCACATTAAAGACTTGCGGCCGGTGAAGCAATCACTACCGTTACTGAGCGATGAAAGCGATTCCGAGTCTGAGAGTAGTGAGTGTTCGATCTGCCTTGAGTTAGACCTGCAGGGCAGTGATTCTGATAACAGCAGCCTCCCGCCGGTTTACAGTGTTTACCGACACTCAAACCACAGACGAGAACACACATGAGGATGAAGCTTGTGTTGTCCCCCTCGGAGGGGGGACTCGACGGCGACGATCGCCACCTCCTTGCCCTGTTTGTGATCATGAGATCAGGGGGTGTGGGGAAAATTGTGAAAAAAGGCTTACCTCGGAAACGCATGCGAATCTGTGCAGTATACAAACTCCGTCCTCCCAATGGCAAAAGAAACCAAAATGGCGGGCGCCCACATTTTATGCGGGCGGTCTCGGGGTTAGTTAACGCTAAATCTCTTTGTCTAAATCATTCGCATGCAAATCGTGGTCAGTCCTCGCTGTAAAAGCAGGCTCGTTTTCCTGTTTCAGATCAGAGAGCTTTCGGCTCGTGAGAAGGTTGGACGTGCGACACCAGGTTTTCTTTGTTCCTACCTGCTATCATCAGTTGAGTTGTTGCGTTACCTCCCACAGATTTGACATATATTCTAGGTTAGAGCTTTTGACTCAAAACACCAACCACTAGCAGGAAAGGTGCTAATGTTTATATCTTCATTGAAATATCTGTGGTCATAAAATTTATTTTTATTTATTAATAAATCCAAAAGTATATTAAGAACATCTCATACCTGAATAAATTATTTTACATGTTAATATGAACTCCATGACATGTTATAATTTTCAGTCTTTGTTCATTGTTTTGTCTAAGTTTTCTAGCACTTCAATATTAACGTTACTTGCAGCAGTTTTTATTGGTGCATCAAAATCTTTGCTTGAATACTGTTTTCTATTCACATGGGTACCATGTGAAAACTTATAAATTATTATTTATAAGTTTTCTATTGCATTAATATTCGTAGAAGTTAGGCGTGCATTCCATTAATTTAGAGTCTTTAAAACCATTATTGCTTTTGTGCAAGATGAGCCATAGTCAGGTTTGCTGGATGTGAAGGCACATTCTCTGACACAAATTGACTCTTTAGCTTATTTTTTTCCACAGTGTGCAAAGATGAATAAACCCAATAAATATTGTTTAAAAGAAGCAGTCTACAACCAGGCAAAAGGTAATACCAAGGAGTTATTTGTGTAAAAAATGTTGATAGTCAAACTGTGTCATTTTTTTTTAAAACTAAAAAAAGCATTAAAAGGGACTAGATAGATATAGGATACACTTGTTCATATAAATAAAAGCTTTATCTAAAATTTTCACTGTTTAATCTATATTATCAAAACATTTACTGCCACACATTATACATGTATTGTACTGGATATTGTCTTTGACACATATGCATTACATAGCAGTATATAAAAAAAAAAATATCAAAGGGTGCCAAGGACTCCCATAAGTGTCATTTTTTTTTCTTTTATACTTTAAAATTAATTAGACTTATTCTCCCTACATAAAGCAATAACAATTTCTAATAAGAAATCAACAAAAACAAGGATATAATGGTTCCAGTATCTACAGTAGCAATGAACAATGTTAATATTCACCACTAAAGTGCATTGACAAGGAGGAGATTGTTTTTTTTTTGTGTGTGTGTAAAATGCTTTGATTTAGTTAGGGACTTACTGGAAAGTTCTCAGCTTGACCAATTTTCCAAAATCTGACCAAATAACCCAATCCATTACCCCATCTGAAGGGCTTTTTGGCTGGGAAGACAAGTTTTCAAGTAGAGTCAATTAAGGTGGAGAGGGAAAGATTAGTGAGAAAAGAAAAAGAAAAAGAAAAAGAAAAAGAAAATATGCTTACTCTGTTAATCGATGATCAAGGTTGCCAACCCATAACCTGCACTGGTCGGTTTCAGAATTTTCAGGCGGAGGAGCAGGCAATTGACCTGGCTAGGTGGGGGGGAAAAAAAATCATAAATGTAATATCAAATAGGAAGAAAAAAATGTTATAACAAATAGGGGGAAAAAAAAAACAAAAAAAACAGGAGTCAGTTTTTACTGCTCTAGAAAAATCCAATCTGATTAACAATGGTCAAAATTAAAAACAAATACTAGTGAGAAAATAGGTAAATATACACACAATGTGCCAAAAGTTCTGGGATAGCAGTAATAAAAAAAAAATGATGGTAGGTGATGCCACTGTACCTTAGCATCATGTATATCAGTTGTGCTCAGACATCTGGTGAATTTGTATGAACACCATACTCTTTGGAAATAGAAGATAACATTAATTAACAAAGTTCAAACTGCACATGTTTGTAGATTCCAAACAGATGGGACATTCTATTTCTGAAACTGTGAGAACATCTGACATTCCTTGATTTTACAGTGTCATTTGCGTACAGAGATTACTTAAGAGAAGATCACCAACAGTAGCACTGTAGGTGAGAGGGTCCTTAATGATCATGACTTGAGGCATCTGGTTAGAATTGTTTGCAGTAACAAACAAGCAATACAGGTTTATACATATGTATTTTCAATGCAAGAAAATAGGAGAACCATACCTAAAAGGCCGGTTCTGCATTCTTTAGCTTGCATAGTATATGGAGGGGGATCCACCATTAACAGCACCACAGTCTTACAATTGAGCTCAATGAATCCTAGAGTACTAATAATGTGGTGTTATTTGATAAGTTATGGCCCTAATTGTTTCGAGCCAATAATAGTATATGGGTTTAGTGCAGACAGCATAAGGCCATGGACCCCAGTTGTCAAAAAGATAAAACACTATACAGGCTGCTGGTGGTTCTATAATAGTGTGGCGGTGTAGCTTTTCCCTTTTTATATTAGGGAAAACTATAACAAAGTGTTAAAGTTTTTCCTGTGACATGTTTCGTTCTTAGGACATTGAAGCAAAGGGATTTTTATGATGATGCAACTATACATGCACACAAAGGAGACATGTTGTGAATTTTAAATTTAATTTTTTTTTTAATGTTTTGGGTATATAGTCTAGCAGATTTCATTTAGCTTTCCTCTCACTTGTTATTAAATATCCCACATTTTGATAATAGATCTACCAAGGAAGATTAAATGCTCTAAAAATCCAGACATAAATTTACTGTGGATGATCTAGCAATTAAAGCACTTTCTATACATTTTCATTTCGGTAAATTGCTTTTCCTTTTAATTAGAGTAGCGCTTTTTTTTTCTTTTTTAAATCAAAATTATGGTTATACTTATTACAATGAGCAACTAATGCACTGAATATGTTGTTTTGTACAAGATCCCTTTTGTGTTATCTTTTATTTAAATTCTTTGAGGTTTCTCCTATATTTTCCTTGTGGCAATTATTATAGGTGATAGAGAAAATTACTCCTTCAAATTTTAGCTTATTTTGTTTTGTGTTAAGTCTTTTATTGATTTAGAAATAGTTGTAACAAATTTTGCACCAACATTCCAGTTAAATGCTTAAATCTTTTTAAAAAAGCATATAACACAATCAAAAATGCACCTCCCTTCCAATAGCTGAAATATCTGCTGTCTCATCAATCAATGCTATTTCACCTTAATTTCTATAAACAAAAATTTAGATTACCAATGGAGTGATTTTACTTAAACAATTTCCAACATACTGATGATGTTCTATTATCCCTGCAAAACTACTTTACCTGACCTTGTAAATAATCTGAAAGTTGAACATATGATATAGTTTGCTTATGAAATGAAAGCAAACAATATTTTACCTTTCCTAGATATCATATTACACCACCTAAAACTAAGTGTCCATCCAGATCAACTCATAAAAATGATCTTATAAAATTTCATTCTCATCATAACAAAATAAAATCCAGGATAATCATCAGATTCTATTTAAGAGCACTAAGAATTTGTAGCTTTCAATATTTACATAAAGAGGATAAATACATTGAAAATACTTTTAAGCTCCTACAATAGCCTAATTATTTCATATTCAATGCAAAACTTTCAAAATAGAAAAGTGAATCTTCCTGACAAACCCAACAAATCATTTTGATTATATTGTTCTACCCACCAATTCCACATTGAGCATGTATGGGTTATCATTGTTATTCAACACAATATATTTACACAAACATCCTGGTCTTTTTTAATGAACAGCTTCCCTTAATCTGTTCAGTGTTTCACAATATCTGACTTAAAAGTCTGACCATGCAGTATGGAATTTACAAGCAGTACACTCTTTGTATCTTAAAGTACAGTTACCATCTATTTCTCTGTAAACTGCTGGACTTTAAATAATTCTTTTTATTTTGTTCAGTGTGAGGGGAGGAGATAGTGTGGCAGAGGTTTCCAGGTCATAATATCAACCTGACTTCAGAGTAACCAGATGCACCCAGATCAAATCACCTATGATCTTGTGCTCCAGAATATTCTACCATTCTAAAAGCAGAAAAAAAAAAAAAAAAAAAAAATGCCCATGTGCTGGAACTTAAATTGGAGTCAATAGTTGACTATTTTCCCTTGGTATACAAAAATCTTATTACACCTCATACCAATCCATTTATCTACTGTTTTAAGGTTGCTGTTATCATTATCAAATATGCAATATTAAGGTTTTTCTGACTGTTACTAAAAGTACTGTATACTATTATTTGCTTTGTGTTCACAGCTTTCACAAGGTTTTCTTAATTCTAGCTGTTATGCCATTCAGTACCTTATACTTTCTTGACATCACACATATTTGAATCTTATAAGCATGTAATTTCTATGAGCCTCACAAGTTAAAAAAATAATATTTGAATAGTTTAAACCAAGAGAAACTCTGCAAAGAGGGTTAATTTGTTAATAGCAAAACAAATGATCTGAAATAATAAACTTTAATGTCATCATGAAATCAGGCAATCATTTTGTAGGCATGACTGAAGAACACTACTGTCACTTGCTCTTAATTTATTAACTCACTTATGGTCATGGAAATCCTATTAATGTGACATACAACTGAGCAAACTTCAACTTTGCACAATTAACCACCATAGAAAAAAAAAAAAAAAAAAAAAAAAAAATCAATTCATTTTTTTTCCTGAATAATTTTTGTTTGTTACACAACACTCACAAGTAATTTTTAAAATGATTAGATTTTAACATTTCATCATGCTCCTTACAAGAATTTTTTTCATTATATTGCAGCTAGAAATTTTCAATCTCAATTCTCAGAACAGTTTCTTAAAAACTGATGTGCTTAAAAGATAACTAATGAGTGTTATGTTTTTTAATCATTTCACCTTGATAAATAAAGCCACTACGATACATGAAGTTACTGTGTGTGAGAGAATATGAGAAAAATAAAACATTATTAAAGAGTAGCCTAGAAGCTGCCCTTTGAGTGAGCTTTAGGCTAGCTCCTGGGCCTTTGGCCTTTTACCTTCAGCATCCTATGTGCATAAAGGTTATAAGAATTTAGAAGTAATAAAATTATTTTAACCAATCTCCGTAGTTTGTTTACATTTATTTTGTTCACAATTTTTCTTTTCTTTTAAAATCACCATTCTTTATGATCCTTTCAAATAAAGGAACTATTAAAAGACATTAGGGAAACCAAACTATGTAATATTTTGAATACATTGCAGTATGCATGCTAGAAAAAGGTTATATGAGCAACATACTATGTCCCACTTAAGTTTCAATTATGGTTTTAGACAATATCAATTGCATCAAAAAGCAAAATTAAAGTTAAAACTCTAGAATTGTTTTTTTTTTTAAATATTTCACTGTTCAATATTTTAATTGCATGTAACTACAGTAGTTACTACCTGTTGTGCTGTAACTTAAGTGCATTAAATTACAGGAGTGGAAAAGAAGAGAAGATGAGTTTTTAACTTATTTGTTTTGACGTCCAAACTCATTAAAAAATTTTAAATCCCCCTCCCCCCATCATGCATGCTCCATTTTTACAGCAAAGGCAAACACCATTTCTAAGACTAGGGAGGTAACTGTGGATTACTCCACACCCCTGACCCCTTTTTTTTTTTAAGTCCTTTCAATATGAAAGTCTATCAGAAGGTCAAACCTTGTCACCTGGTGTAAACTGATGTGCTGGTGCCATTGGCAATTGACTTTTCAATTTCAGTGGTTTGGGTTTTGTGTTGATCCTCTGACAATTCAGCTGGACTCCATTTCTCTGAGTAACTGACATCCGAAACAGGTCTTGATTGATGCTGCAGTGTATTGGAAGTTTGTGGGTCGGTAACTTTTGTTGATGATGGCTGTTCAGTCCTTTGCCTTAGGTGAAAGGTATTTCATTGTTGATTTCACTATCTTACTTAGAACAAACCTTGGTGAAGCAGGCTTTACAAATGCTGGTTAAGTTTTGACATTTTTACCAGACATATTTTCTTTTTCTAAACTAACTCTTCCTGGACTTTTTTTTCTTCATAGCTAGTAACAAGTGTCAAGGAGTTGCTATAGACATTGATTATGCAGACTATTAAATATATTTCACATATATTCTAAAGTCTAAAAATCTCTATAAAAAGTTCTGGAAATTCTCTTCTATATTTGTGGTCTTCACTTTTTATAGAATTCACCCTCCTCAGTAGGTCAAGAGCTTTTATTACTAGTGCCTCCAGTAACAGTTCCCTCAAATTATTTATTGAAAATAACAAATCTTGTTTAGACTTTGTATTTGGAGGGAGTTTTTAATAAAGCATCCACATGGCTGATAACTTATCTGGTGGTAACCTGATCCATACAGTTGTTTGTTACATTTTTTAATAATTGGGGAGTTTTTTTCTAACTACTAAGGACTACCATTACACCTGCTCCAGCATCCAATTTGAAATTAATTACTTTATTACATAGCTTTGTAGTAACTTTAACTTCAGCTTGCCAGGCTTCTTCTGTGACTGTGTTAATTCTAACAAACCCAAGAACATAGTGTGGTTTTTCCTCCCTCATTTCTCGAATTTTATTCCTGCTAGTCCTACACTTTTTTGCATAATGTCCTTTTCTTGAACACTTTTGGCAAATTGCATTTTTGGCTGGACAGTCGTTTTGAGTGAGATGAAATATTGCCACAGTGTATACATTTATTTGTACTTTTATGGTGTACTGTATCTTGAAGCTTCTTTTTATATTTCTTTAGTGTTACTCTGCTAACATTTGCTTCTGTTGCATTTGTGCCTAAAGAAATATTTTGAGTTTGTTGCTTGGAAGTTTCATAGACTCTGCCTATGTCTAGACATTTGTCTACATTGGCCTTTTATCCTTTAAAAACTTTTCCCTGACTGTATCATAAGTACAAGTATTTGGTCTCAAATTAGCCTGTCTTGCATTTCATCAAAATTGCAAGCCATTTGCTAACTGCCAGAGCAGATCAACATATGCCTCTATACTCTCTGAAGCTTCTTGTTTTCAAATATGAAATTTGTAAACTTCATATGCTTCAGGGTTTTTCCAACAAAAAATTGTTCAAATTTCATTATTACTACTTCAAAATTTTCCTTTTCTTTTTTCATTATCAAATTTCAAACCCTCATAAATGTTGTATGCATCTTCTCCTGTTATTGACAAAAAGACATGTTTGGTATGTACTATCCGGTTCTTTATTGAGTCAACTGGCTTTTAAATAATTTTGAAAATTTTAAATAAACCTTTTTCAGTTAGTTGGCAAATTCCCCAATAAAACCTTTTTTGCAAAAGGTTGGACATTTGCCATAAATTACCTTTGGTTATCATATCATTGTTCAGAATTTTGTGCAATGGACAAGTTGTCAAGTGAACTAAACATTTTTCTTTTTTTTTTAACAAAGAAAACAAATTTGTTTTTCTCTTTACTTTACAAACTGTTCATAGTTTAAATGCAAAGAAAAAGAATATATTTTGGAAAAAAAAAAATCCAAATGATTTTACTTACAATTTCTGTAATTTTTTTTTTTAAAAATCCACTTGTATACTCCAATGCCTTTTTTTTTGTGGTAACTTTTTTTTTTTCTTTTTTTCAGACACTATTTGGTGTAAGTTCGTCCTGATACCATGTAGTGCAATTTAAGTACATTAAATTACAGTAGGGGTAAAGAAGTGAAGATGAAGTCTCTGGCTGTTTGTTTTGACATCCAAACTCACTAACATGTAGAGTTTAAAATCTCCTCTCTTCATTCATGTTCCATTTTTATAGCAAAGGTAGATGCCATTTCATGACAAGGGAGGTAACCAGAGATTACACCACACCTGTTACGTTAGGTTGTTTATGATTTACCAAGATCAAAAAACAGACAGATGGACACATACATTGCGGTTTATTATTGTAGATAGAGAATGATAAAAGAACAAAAATTAAGACAGAAGATAATGACTGATATTGCATTAAATTTTTGAAGATCAAAGTTTTAATGCAGAAAGCAAGAAGCCACAAGAAGTGCAAGAAAAGAAACTGTAAGCATAGAACTTAGGGTTACATCTTGCTATTTTTACTGCAAGATGACGAAACCTCGCCACCAATCTAGCAGCACACTTAAATTCATAAAGTCTAGGTACGAAAGGGGAAAGCTCATCAGAGCAATTACCATGAAAATATTTATAGAAAAAGCACAAGGCAGCTACATTTTGCCTGTGGGAAAGTGACTGGAGATATCAAGTCAGGACCAACAACACTGCAGGTTATTTTATTTTATCAATCTCTTAATACATAGCAGAAGCACCAGACTAGATGTGTCAGCAATATTTAATGCATAGACAAATAGCAGACTTATATAAACATAAAATAGATTTTGGAAAAAACATTGTGTAGCACAACAGTGAATCAATTTTCCTAGTAGCAGACCTGGCAATTGCTTCAATATAATCTTTTCACTACATGTCGGTGGAAAACATTAGCCCGAATGTCATTAGTTCTCAAAGCCAAACATACGCTGTTGAAACAATGATGAGTCTGATCAGTTCAATAAGGTCAAGAAATGGTTTGTTAATTTTAATGCTTCCAAAACAAAACTGTTCTCTGATCATTTGAAAGAATGCTTTTTCCTTCCATCAGTTGGTGGAAGGCAAAAACAGGTTCTCTTAAGCAATCAAAAGAGAGCAGTTTTGTTTTAGAGGCATTAAAACTAAGGTATTTCTTACACCAGTTAACAGGTTATAGATCAGTTTTAGATCAGCTGCCAATTTGACCTTACTGAACCAATCAGATTTACCATTAACAAGAGTAAATAGTTGTTTCATCAGCATTGATACAAAGTTGAGAACTAATGACATTAGGAAGATCATTAAAAATTAGAAACAATGTAGGTCCAAGGAGAGAGCTATGTAGGACACCTGCATTAATGCAAAGAAAATCTAGAAGAGTGTTCATTCAAGACAATTTTTATTAGATGATTTGATAAAGATTGAATTAGATCAAAAATTCATCCAGAAATACCATAACTTTTCAACTAGTGAAAAACAGTGTGACCAACCCTGTCAAAAATGCCTTTGAGATATCCAAAGCAGCAACCAGAGCTTCACCATTTTTATCTAAAGCTTTATAGTCTCTTTCAGCAATAACCACTAATATATCAGAAGTTGACCTTAAGTGAAAGTCATATTGCTTATCTGAAAGAAGACTGTGATAGGAGAAGATGCTTAACCAATTCAGAGTTAATTAGGACTTCTAGTACTTTGCCAAAATGAGATAAGAGGCTAATAGATCAGTAGTTAGATGGATCAGATGGTTCATCAGAGTTCCAACAAGCAGGAAAGCACGAAGCAGCAAGGTATTTATTATAGAGTTTAAAAAGAACAGGAGGTACATTTCTTAAGGACTATTGGAGGGATACCACCAAGTCTACATAGTCTGTGAGGATCAAGTAGAAACCATGGACATAGTTATATGCATCACAATAGAGCAATAATTTTAAACCGGTGTGCCATGAGAGGATTGTAGGTGAGCTACAAAAAACATTTTTAAACGGTCATTAATTAAATTATATTCCAAAGAAGTCCAAAGCATAAGTGTACCTAAATTGATTATATAAGTATATCACTGTTATAATAAACATGTACATAATATATAAAGTCAATGGGGAGTGTGACATGAGGTCGTACAATACATCTGATTATGGCACAATTTGATAAGGACTTGCAAATGTACACCATATATGTCAAAATCATCCAAAATTGATTTTAAGAATCCCTTATCATGCGCATATTGAATTGTGCCTGAAGCAGTGAGTATGTATAGTTTGTACTAAATGTATTTTTTTATTTTTGTTATATAGCATTAAATTAAAATGGACAATGTTTTTTTTTATTAACAAACAAAAATTAGAAAACTATATTAGTGCATCAAATACTGTTTCATCCAGTACACATTAGCAACCAAATTTAAAACAATTATTCATCAAATATAATGAAGATTAAATGTTCAATGATACTGAACAGAAAAATAAATATAAGTGTTTTTTTTAATTTTTTCTTTTAAGAATTTTATTTATTATATTTTTTATTTCAAATTGTTTTAATAAATAAATCAAAAAGTATACTTTTTTTTTTTTTTTACTCTTTTTGATCATCATAATTTAAGTGTGCCACAGAAGTTTAACTATAGGTTCAAGTATGCTGTGAGATAAATAGCAACTGAACAGGCAGATGTGGACCAGTGAGAGTATTGTGGTTTCACCCAGTATTTCCAAGAATATACAAAAGTGTCAATTCCGGCTTTAGTTTGATTAGATTTTGTTTAATGGCAAGTCAATCCTGAGGGGTCATTTTATGCCTACCAGGTGAATACGCATATACATATATACTTTTTTTCTTTTTTGCTCAATTTTTAATGATTGTAACAGAAAGAGGTCTTATGAATAAGAGGTTCCTGTCTAATAGATGACTAAAAAGAAATAACAGCTACTGCAGCATGATAAATTTATAATGGACTGAGCAATGAAAAAATTGTAATTTACATTTAAATGAAAAATTTAATTTAAATTATTAAATTAAATGAATTAAAATTTAATTTAAATGAAAAATTGTAAAATGTAATGCACAATTAGAAACATACTGGCTATGATTTTTGCCTGGAAAAAACGATATGCAAAACGATAGTTATTCCCTTAACACCACTATTACATCGGTTTTTTTTTTTCCTACTTCCTTGGCAATGTTTGTTTTAAAAAGTAATGATTAGAATTTTAAAACTCAAACATATGAAAGTGAATTTATACATAGACTAGCAGCATGGCCCGGCATTGCCTGTGCTCGATTCAAAAATCGTACGACTCATACAGTAATCGCTATCACTTGACTTAAAATATTTTTGCCCTTCCTTGCCTTTAAAGGTGTGCCCTTAGCCGTGCTGATGTTGCTACATGCCTTACTTCTTGCCTATCTCACACTGTGAATTTTTTCTAAGCTCTATACTAAACATTAAATCTGTTAGAAAAAAAGAACAAAATGAACACAAAACGATCAGCTTTAAAAAAGGACTCGTAACTGGAAAAAACGAATGAAAAAAGAATGTTAGCAACAAATACTTTTTCATACCCAACCCAGTTCTGCAGAATCAGAATCAACGTTGAGTTTAAGCAAGTGAATGAGCCAATTGGAGTAAAGTGCCATGCAGATTTAAATTTTTCCCCACTTGTGACGAATGCTGCGATTGATTTTTTTTGCATGCTAGTTAATATTCGTGTCAGTCAGCTGTTGGCTCTCACGCTGGCCAATAGAATCTTCCTGCCTATTCGTGGCAGCCAGCTATAGGGTCTCACTCTGGCCAGTAGAAAATGGCTGCAAACTACATGAAAACTGCTGTAGAAGATTGAAAAAAAATCGATTATTTCCACTATCTTGGTCTTCCCACTAACTTGGAGCATGTAAATTTTGGTGCAAATCCATCGAAAATTGCGGCCGTGCATTCGTTACACACACACACACAGCCTTTTATAGATAAAGATAGTGAATGGTACTTACTTATTAGATTGCTTATTTACAAGAATAATTTTATATTTATTTACAAGATTATAAAAATATGTGAACCAACTATAATGAAATATTTACCATTTCACAAAGAAATAAATATGAAAAGTTTATTTATAAAATAAGAATGTCTGAACAAGAAAATTTAAATAAACATAACAAGTAACTAATTATAAATTTTTAAAAATATGCATTTTCCAATCTTTTCTTTCATTTGCTATCACCATGAGGCGAATGAAGAAAACAGTAACCAGCGAGTAAATTCAAGCTCTCCCAGCTGGTATTTCAAACTTGAGTCATTCCTTCTTGAGTTCTGTCTCCAAATCACACTAACTGCCCGTTCTTGCCGTCAACCGTGAACGTCCCTCGAAGAACTCCCTGACTCAGAAAAAAAAGTAGTTGTTTTTATAGTTGTTCATGTACCCATAATCCCTTAATCTTCATGTGATCCCATAATTCATTAAGGTCCATGTCCCATAATGCATTGCATCGTTATTGCATAAAAATGCGATGCCAGTCCCCCCCCCATTCTTTTACGTTATCCGGCCATTTCAGCTTACTCTTGACCGTTTTAGACATTCATTTTGTCTATTGGAGTACTTGTTTGACTGTCTTTACATAGCTAAGTTTTGAATTATTTTTTAGTTTCTTTTTTTGACTATTTTTTTAAATTTTTTGATTTTTCTAACGTTTCCTTTGTTAAAGTTTTGATTTTTCTAACGTTCTTTTTCTGGACTATTTCTTAAATTTTTGATTTTTTCATTTTCACTGCCATTTTTTACTTTTATTTTTGCTATTAAGTCCTTTATTATTTGACGTTTTGATTTTCGTTTACGTTTTCTTTTTCCTTTTTTAAATTTATTTTCTTCCCGTACCCACCTCTCGGAGTTTGTTTATTTTTCGTCTTTTACGTTTCGTGTCCGACCTTTTTTTTCCCTCCTTTATTTATTATGTGTTAATTATTTCTTTGTCTTTCTTTTAAAACCCGTAAAGTTCGTTTCGTGTATATAGCATTTGTTTTGAAATTTTGTGTTTATTTTGTAATTCCTGTCCTTTTTTTTCACTTGTTTAACGTTTTGTTTTGTGGGTTGACCGTTTTTTAGCGGCAGCCATATTGTAAATTGTCACATTTGTAGTTTCGTATTTTATTTTGTATTGCGTTTTTTCTTATTTTTCCGTTTGTAACTTTTTGTTTTATTGTGTAATTTGTTGCTTGCTTGTCTCTCGTCCTTTTAATTATTTTTTTGTGAACTTTGTTCTCTTGTCTTACGTCCATTTAATTTTACGTTTTATCTGTTTAAATTTGTTTTTGCTTTTAGGCAAAACTTGTTTCTTTTTTTTTGTCTTTTTTTAATTTTTTTATACGTCCTTCTGTTTTATTTTTGTCTGTCGACCTTTAATTGTTAATTAAATTTGTTGTCTCGCTGTTAAGCGAAACTTTTTTACATTTTACCCCCCAATAAGGTTTTTTGTTTTTTTATTTTATTTTTCCTATCGCCCCTCCCCTTCCATTTTCTCGTACCGCCCTCCCTTCCATTTTCTCGTGCCGCCCTCCCCTTCTATTTTTTCGTATCTCCCCTTCCATTTTCGCGTACCACCCCTCCCCTTCCCTTTCCTTTTTGAAAATGGAAAAAAAATCAAGAACAACGCCTTCTTTTTTAATTAAAAAAAAGAAGCCAATTATTCCGGATTTTAAAAAATCCACAAAAAAGCATTTGTTTGCTATTAAAAAAATTCCACCAGATAAAAATGATACAAATGAGTACCCTTTTCTGGTTCCATCTAATGAGGAAATAGTGGATACTCTAAAGAAAGCAGCAGCAGCAACTTCAGAAGAAAAAAAGAAAGAAAATATGGAAACCAAGGAAACCAATAGTGACCAATGCAACGTCGAGGAAAAAAAGAATGCAGAAGCCGGGGAATTGCCTTCTTGTTGGTCGTCCCCACCAAGTTGTGTGATCAATGTTGCGGAGTTCTTGTAGAGGGCCAAGAGTTACACTCACCTTGTCGTGGAAGGTGGACTCTTGGAAGACGCCCAGGAATTACGAAAATTGAGAAAAAATTGTGTCGGTCTTTGTCGTGGACAAGCGCAAAAATTTGTCGTTCGACAAAAGACACAGTGTTAAAATCACTGGAGTCCTTGGGGTTTAAGCCCCTCAGAATTGTGAATGGAGCGAAATATTTCATGGGGACGTATTGCTACCCACGCCGGAAGACTGTCGCCGCTGAAGTCGCGACTTGATAACGAAAGACCTAATACTGCGCACAGAATATGAAGGGCGAAGAAGAACCAGGGTGGCAATATACGAGGTCCCTCCTCAGGTTATCGGAGAGCACCTGGCTGCGTTCCTTTCGCAGTATGGCGAGATCCTGGGTGCTACTTGCGATTGTCTGAAAGGGGGGTGGAGTTTCGAAATTATGTTAAATGAGCAGGCCTTCCGCTCCATCCCCAACTGTCTGGTAGTCGGGTGCCTGAAACTGCCGGTCATTGTGACCGGCCGCAAACCTGTATGTTGGAAGTGTGGAGAGACTGGTCACCTCTCCTCTTAATGCCCAGAGAAGAAGGCCTCTGGAGTTCAGGCGCCAGTCGACCAAGATCCCCCTCTGACCGCGTCGTTACCTTCCGCCTCGCCTGTAGTGGGCATGCCAGCTTCCGGGGGCCGGTTGGGAAAATCCACCGGTTAGCACAAAGGCCACATTACCCAAAGAGCCTTCTCCCGCTGCTAGTGCAGTTGTGGAGAAGGGGGAAGGGGAATGGCTGGTTGCTGGTAAGGCCAGAGGAAGCGCCAGACAGCGGACCTCAGTCCAATGAAGCCCCAAGGGCAAAAGACACTAACAGCCCCACTCCCACTGTCAACGTGAAGGGCGATGCCCCGGCTTCTGATGCAACTCTGAGAGAAAAAAAGACTAAAATACGACCCAGGATTTGCTAAATCCGAGAAAATAAAACAACTCAAGGAAAAATTGGACAAGGAGAGGCTACCTGAGTCTGATAAAGCCACTCCCTCAACGTCATCTAACTTGTCCCCAGCTGCGACTCCAAAACATCCTTCTCCTAAGAAGCATTCCACACCTTTCTCATCTCCCGTTAAAGCTGTTCCACGCAGCAGAGATCCCAGCCCGTACCAAAAAAAACCCTCATCTACCCCTCGACATACTCCCAGCCCTTCCCCTACTAAAACCCCTGAAATGTCCCCTCCCGCAACTAAAGGCATAGAAGTCCTACCCAGGAAAAAAAGAAGAAAACATCCAAATATATCTTTAATACAGGTGTGGATACCTGTAGAATTTCCCCGGCCCAGGCCGAAAAGGCGAAAGACTATGGAAACAGGATAAAGGACTTAAAGTACCTTCTCTCAATCAGGCAATACGCCGATAAGGACGTGGAAGACCCGCATAATTTCCCCAAGGCTCAGAGCGTTCTTACTGTAATAAGAAAAGGGTCTGGGTCTAGCCAAGCATGGGCCATGTTGGAGGAGGCGATTACGTCCTATAAAATGTCTCCCCCGATTGCCATCACTGAAAGTGAGGACTTGAATCATCTAAAGAAATTTTGTGTTGGGAGGGTCCCAGTTTTAGTTCATCCCTCCCTTTACAGAGCTTTAAAACTGACATGTCCCTGGGATATTGGCGGTCTCTCCCAAGATGGCAGCATCAACAATGAGATGGGCCATGGGTCTATGGGAGAGACGGTCGGTATCTGTGGGGAAAATAGAAACGGCCTACCTCGCAAACGTTCTCGCATCTTCCTGGCCTGTGGGTTGAGAAAGGAAAGAAAAGATTCAAAATGGCGTCCGTGACTTTTAATATTCACGGTCTCGTGCAGTCACGCAAAGTCGCGTTACACACATGCTAATGAGGTGTGTCTGGGCTCCATAAAAGCAGGTTGCTTGGAGACATTGGCAGACCAACATTTCACCCGTGCTTGGTGTACATCGTTTTGCGTTGCAGACATTTTCAGACGGAAAGAGTTGCGTCCCTTACACTGTTTAAGTCGACTCATTTGCTACAAGCTATTTCGGCAATTATTACAGCATGGACAGATTCGACTTGAAGTTAATACCAGAGTTCGACGGCTCCCCCGCTGGCCCGTCTGTGGTCGAGTGGTGGGAAAAGGCCGAGCGGGTCTGCCGGCTGTGTAAAATTAAAGATCCCGCACTGGTTATCCCTCTTAGACTCACCAAAGGAGCTTACGCTGTGTATCAGCAGCTAAGGGATGACGCAGACTTGGAGGAAATAAAACAAGCTCTATACGCAGCATTTGGTGCGGACCCCTTTGTCGCCTGGAGGCAGTTTACCGAACGACGGCTTGGACCGGATGAAACAGTAGATGTCTTTCTGGCCGATTTGAGGAAGCTGGCCGCACCGTTCGGTGGAGCAAGCGACCAAATCCTAGGATGCGCCTTTCTGGCAGGACTCCCAGACAACGCAAGTCGACTGCTACGAGCATCGTCAAGGCTCAATGAGCTGGGGCTAGACGAATTACTGGCCAGAGCCCGGAATATTCTAAAAGATGACGCGGAGCCGGCCTCAGCAGCTGTGGAAGCACCCGCACCGCCAACTGAGGACATAAGGTGCTATAAGTGTGGCGGACTGAACCACTTCTCCAAAGACTGCCGAAGCCGTGCGAAGGATACGGAGACGTATGCGTTGCTACAGGTGCGACAAGCTGGGCCACGTAGCAAGAAGCTGTCCAGGAAACGGGCAAGGGGAGTAAGCTACAGCGCCAGTCTTCTCCCCAGATCGCCGCTGAACAAGGCGCTACCGCAGTGAGCGTGCGGATTAACGGGCGTGAGCGCTTCGCGCTTGTTGACACCAGGTGCACCCAGACCCTTGTGCGCAAGGCATGTTGTGACACGTGGGACAAGAAAAATATTCCAGTTCTGACTGTTGGCGGGGCTCGCTAACCTCTTGTGGAGTGAGCGTCATCCGCGCAAGCATCGGCGATGGGCCTGCAGTAGCTGTACAAGCCCTGGTCGTGGACGGAGGGCTGCTCGGCTATGATCTGCTCCTGGGAATGGACGTCATCAAAAAATTGGGTGGTGTTCGTGTTGACGAAGAGGGTCGGGCGCGTTTCACTGAAACAGGTCTAGCTCTAGGTGCAGCAATGGAGCTGGAACGGCCTGACTTTCGTGCGGAGTTCGACCAGCGCACAAAGTCCTGGACGGTATCTTGAAATGGTCAGACGATCAACCGCCAGAGAAGCTGTACAACAGTGTGCCGGAGTATAAGATCCCCGCGAGCTCGTGCGGAGTACGACAAGGAATTGCGAGCCTGGATTAATAACGGGTGGTTGGTTCCTTATCCAGAGAAGGAATTGGGGCCCCAAAGGGTCTGATCCCGCTAATGGCGGTTCTCCAGCACAACAAACAAAAAGGTGAGGCCGGTGCTCGACTATCGAGAACTGAACGAGCACGTGGACCCTTTTACTGCCCGCGCGGACGTGTGTACCGAGAAGCTAAGGAATGGCGACAAGCAGGATCAAATGTATCTGTGCTGGATCTTCGCAAGGCATACCTTCAAGTGCGTGTGCACCAATCACTGTGGCCCTATCAAACCGTGCTTATCAAGGGGCAACGGTATTGCCTGACCCGCATGGGGTTTGGACTCAATGTGGCGCCATCGATTATGCAGATGATTGTTGACGCCATTCTAACGAAGGATGAGCGCATACAGCGGGCAACATCTGCATATATTGATGACGTGTACGTGAACGAGGGAGTCGTATCTGCGGCGCGCGTGAAGGAGCATCTCTACAACTTTGGCCTCCTCAGCAAGGAACCGGAGAGACTACAGGATGGTGCACGGGTGCTTGGTTTGCAGGTCTGGGGAGAAGATAACGTCCTGTATTGGAAACGGGGAAACGAACTCCCAGACATGCCCTCTGTTGTCACGCGGCGAAGCATATTTTCCTTGTGCGGCAAGTTAGTTGGACACCTTCCTGTAGGTGGCTGGCTGCGTGTTGCGGTGGCGTTTATCAAGCGGAGAGCATCTGACGTCACCACTGGATGGGATGACGAAGTTCACGACGCCCCTCTCAACACCATGATGAAGGAGGTCCTCGCTAGAGTACGCAAGGAAGACCCAGCGCGGGGCAGATGGTGCGTTGACAGCCAAGACCTCTGTGTGTGGGTTGACGCAAGCTCTCTTGCAACCGGCGTATCGATAGTTCACGATGGAGCCGTGGTAGAAGATGCTTGCTGGTTACGTCCAGAAAGGGACTCCCAGCACATAAACCTAGCGGAGCTCGATGCTGTCATCAAGGGGATCAACTTGGCGATCCTCTGAAGTCGACCACCCTGCGTCTGTTCACTGATTCCGCTTGCGTTTATAAGTGGATCTCTGATACCTTGACCGGGAGGGCCAGGGTGCGGACTAAAGCCACCAGCGAGATGCTTATCCGACGACGGCTCGACACGATCGTGAATTTAGTGCAAGAGTACGCACTGACAATGGAGGTGTCCCTGGTCAAATCTAGCCTCAACAAAGCAGATTGTTTAACGAGGGTGCCGCAAAGGTGGCTTGACGCCGCTAAGAAAGCCATTGAGCCCGTGCAACCAGCCTGCGCTGCGTCCGTGAGTCCCGTTCGATTTAATCAAATCAAAGAAGTCCACCAACAAAGTGGGCACCCTGGAGTCAAGCGGACACTGTATTTCGCCAAGTTGGTTGACCCAGGAGTACAAAAAGACGGACGTCAGGAGAGTGGTCAGAAGCTGCGTGGCGTGCCAGTCTATAGACCCAGCACCCGTTCGCTGGAAGAAAGGGCAGCTGAGCGTGAGGAACCACTGGAGCCGGCTGGCGATAGATGTTACTCACCACAACGGCGAGCATTTCCTGACACTCATTGATTGTGGTCCATCCAGGTTTGCGATATGGCGACTGCTGCGTCGGCAAGATGCAGCCACTATCATCCGTCAGTTAAACAGCATCTTTCTTGAACGTGGCCCCCAACGGAGATATTAACCGACAATGGCACCGCATTCACCAGCGAGCAGTTCGAGAAGTTTGCGGATGGCTGGGGAGTGCACTTACGGTTCCGGTGCGCCCACGTACCGAGTGGAAATGGAATCATCGAGCGGAACCACAGGACCGTCAAGACCATCGCAGCCAGGACGGGCTGCACGGTGTCTGAGGCGGTCTATTTATACAACGTGACCCCGAAGGATGATGTCTCACCCTCTACGGCGCCAGCAGACACATTGCATAGGTACCACGTTAGAGTGAAGGGCATAGAAACCAACCCACTGACGGAACTGAAAGTAACCGGAGAGAGGCTGAAGAAAGGCGATGTCGTCTGGATTAAAATCCGCACAGCAAGTGCACCACGAAATACGGAATCGGACGCGTCACTGAGGTGATCAGCCCACAGGCGGTACGGGTCGACGGTGTGCCCCGTCACGTTAAGGACCTGCGTCCGTCGACGCAGTTGCAACCACCGCTGGACGATGAGAGCGAATCGGAATCTGAGACCAGTGAGGCATCGCTCTGGTTCACGCCAGCCCCATCAGGCAGTGACTCGGATATCAGTAGCCTTCCAAGGGACGCGGTGTTTTTCGACCCTCAGACCTCGACAGGAGCACAAGCAACGATGAGGCTCGCAGCGTCCCTCTTCGAAGAAGTACCCGGCGCAAGCGATCACCACCTCCCTGTCAACTCTGTGATCATGAGATCAGGGGGAGTGTGGGGAAAATAGAAACGGCCTACCTCGCAAACGTTCTCGCATCTTCCTGGCCTGTGGGTTGAGAAAGGAAAGAAAAGATTCAAAATGGCGTCCGTGACTTTTAATATTCACGGTCTCGTGCAGTCACGCAAAGTCGCGTTACACACATGCTAATGAGGTGTGTCTGGGCTCCATAAAAGCAGGTTGCTTGGAGACATTGGCAGACCAACATTTCACCCGTGCTTGGTGTACATCGTTTTGCGTTGCAGACATTTTCAGACGGAAAGAGTTGCGTCCCTTACACTGTTTAAGTCGACTCATTTGCTTACCCCGACCATGTTCAAACCAGTGTCCCAACCCTAATTAGGTCTGATAATGGCTCTCTGGTTAGCAACGTTGAATGTCCGGAGACTGAGGTCGGAGTCTCGAAGGGCGAGGCTCGATCGCGATCTTCAGCGCCTCGGGGTGGATGTATGTTGTGTGCAGGAGACCCGTTTTTCATCTCGAGATCATGAGGACATTCTGTCTAAGAGGTTCGTCCTCTATTCAGCATGTTTTGATGGACGCTCGAGGGGTGTTTCCTGGCTGGTGAGCAAGTCTCTGGATGCGGTGTGTGCTCTTGTCTTCGCGGATCCGGCGGGCAGGCTTTGTGTGCTGGATGTTACCATAAAGGACAAGGCTCTTAGTCTCATTGGGGTTTTTTTGCGCCCAATGACCATTCGCAGCGGCCTGATTTGTTTCGGCGGATCGAGCCGTTTTTGAAGACTTCTCGTTCGGTAGTTTTAGCGGGTGATTGGAACGCCGTCCTTGATCCCGATATAGATCGTATAGGAAGAAAACCGGATACTAACAATCCGGATGTGAAATCGTTTCGGGGCTTTATCGACGGGTCTGATCTCGTCGATAAGTACCGAAATGAGCACCCCCGGGAGGTAGTATGGACTTGGACTAGGGACGGCAGCTCGGATCCGGTGGTTAGCGCAAGCTACATCGACCGAGTTCTAGTTAAGAGAGGCGACGTAAGGCTCTTAGAATGTCCAAGTTTCCATTTTATAGTTTACTCGGACCATAGGCTTGTCCGGGTTCGGGTAAACTTAGATAAGCCTAGGGTTAAGATGGCTGGCTACTGGAAATTGAACTCAGCATTATTTGGTGAGCAAGATTTCCGGGACCAGCTTTTACTAATGCTACAGCGGGAATTGACGGGGGCTGTGGTTGGGAATAAGTGGTGGGGTTTTTTGAAATCTAAACTTAGGGCTTTTGCTGCTGATTTTAGTCGAAGACTCAATCTAGAAGGGCTAGCAGCGCAAAAGTCTCTAGAGGACAAAGTAGATCGGGCGATAAAATCCCGTGTTAGTGGGGACATAGCCGTAGCTAAGGCGGAGCTGGCCTCCTTGCTTATCAAGAAGGATCAAGCTCTAGTAGTTAGGGCTAGGATAAAAAGAATGTCTTGTGAGGCTACGAATATGGCCGCGTCTTTGCGTTCAGAGGAAGCTCGTAGGGCAACTAATCGGCATATCGCGAGCATCACATTGCCGGATAAGCGGACTGTGACTACAAACGCGGGCATTTGCGAGGCTTTTCGTGACTACTTTCAGGAGCTTTTTACCAGGGAGCCCGGTCTGAGCTCTGCTCAGTTCGATGCCTATTTAGCCGACTTTCCCTGCCTTGAGGCGGCTGAAGCGGCTAGGTGCGTGGGGCCCATAACAGAGTCTGAGATCTGGGATGCGCTGAAGCAGGTTGGCCTGGACAAAACTCCGGGATTAGATGGTCTTCCCTATGAAATGTACTTGAGGGTGGTCGCCCGTCTTTGTCCCTTTGCTGGCACTGATCTTCAACAACTGGATGAAGCAGGGGTCTATTCCTCAACGCTTCACCAGGGGTGTGGACTGTTGCTTCGCAAGAAGAAAGACGGTGGGGATGGGATAGATAATTATCGGCCTTTGACGATGTTAAATACAGAGTTGAAGATTTTAGCCAAGGTCTTAGCTGACCGTTTGCAGATTGTCCTCTCTAGTCTGATTGGTCCCGAGCAGACTTGTGCTGTGAAGGGCAGGACTATTCAGGACAACCTTCATTTGGTTCGCTTGATCATCGAGAAAGTCGACAGTGATGCCGCGCTGATCAATTTAGATCAGTCCAAGGCTTTCGATAGGGTTGACCATCGGTTTCTGGAGGCTGTTCTTTCGGCCGCCGGTTTCGGGCCGCACTTTCGCACTTGATCCGACTGCTGTATGCGTCCCCCGGTGCGCTGGTAGAAGTGAATGGGGTAGGATCGAAACCTTTCATGTTGTCTCGCTCCATTCGTCAGGGCTGTCCGCTGTCTCCATTGCTGTACGTTCTTGCGTTGGAACCTTTCCTGCGTAAGTTGAAGACGAATCCGGTCCTTCGCGGAATTTCCTTACCTGGTGCTACCACCTCGGCCAGGTACTCCGCCTATGCTGATGACGTTTCGGTTCTGGTGTCGAGTAGGGCCGAAATTAACGAAGTCAGCAAAGAAATCAAGGGTTATGAGACGGTGGCGGGGCCAAGATCAACCGCGATAAGTCTGTTGGCTTGCGGTTGGGTTCGTGGAAGGGAGTCTCTTCCCGGATCTTTCCTCTGGACGGACGGGCCGGTCAAGATACTCGGCGTCTGGTTCGGTCCCGACCTCCAGTTGGAAATGAATTGGTCGGAGGTGCGAGAGAAGGCCGAGCTCGCATTTCGTCTGTGGACTCGGAGGAATCTTTCCTTGAAGGGGAGGGCGGAAGTATGTGCCTCGCACATCTACCCGATTCTCCTTTACCGACTTTCTGTGCTTCCACTCCCCGTCTGACATTTTATTGGCGTTTGTAAGGCTCTTGTTCTCCTTCTTGTGGGGAGGCAAAGCTGCCATGGTCAGTCGCGAGATCTTACCTCCATCCCTCTGATGGCGGTCTGGGGGTGCCTTGCGTTGAGACTCGTCAACATACGCTTCGCATTACTTATCTAGACCGGATGTGTATGCAACTGGATGAGGACGGCGAATTCTGGAAGGAAGACGCCCGTAAACATTTTCCATCCTTGAGAAATGTGCGCTCGTGTGAGGAGGAGGCCGGTCGTACTCCTCGATGCGAATGTCGGATTGCCCTCAAGCGACTCTTACGGGCGAAGGATGGCCTCTCCGACGTCCAACCGTTGTCCCGTAAGGCATTATATCAGGTGTTAGTTAGGGGGAACGTTCGAGATGATTTGATAGGCGAGCTCGGTCTGACGAAGCGGGAGGCTCGCTGCATATGGCCTTGGGCGCCCGGGTTGAAATGTCTCACTAACCCCGAGGCATCACTCACCTGGCTGGTGATTCGAGGAGCCCTCTGGGTCGCCAAAAGACTTCGCTCAGCGGGTTTGGCTAAGTCGCCAAACTGCGTTCGCTGCAGTGGGGAGGTGGAGACCATAGGTCACGCCTTCTTTCATTGTAGTGTCGTAGCTCCGTTGTGTAAGTTTGTTGAAGATATCATGGTTCGCATGGTGCGTGGAAAGTTTTTTGTCCTCGAGGCCAGTTCCGTCTGTAGCAATATAGTACCGCCGTTGACTAAGGCTGAGCACTATGTGTTTCTTTGCTTACTGGGTGTTATGCGAGTCGTGATATGGACGACACGACAGAAGGAATTTCATGGGCGCGAGAAGTTTTCCTCTTCCCAACTGATCTTGTTCTTTAGGCATCAGCTTAAAGTCAAGATCAGGACGGAAAAACGACTCCATCCATTGAATTTGGCGAAAGGTGGGTGAGTCTTGCGCGTCTCTGCAGAGTGAAAGGTGCTGACTTGGAGTGGCATTTTGATGCCGGTTAGGCATTAAGAATTTTGGGATCGCTGGGGTGAACATTGGCTACCCCTCCCTTGCATAGGTTAGTTTAGGTCCGTTTTGTTTTAGTTAGTTTTTCTTCTTTTTTTTTTCATGTTAACTTAGCTAGGGTATGTACGCTCATTGGCCCCCCTTTTTTTCTGGCCCTATTTTTTTTCTTTTTGTTTAATTCCCCATCCCTCCCATCGTTAGGTGGTTAGGGGTATCAGTTCTCTGGTGGGTGCGGGTCGCCTTTCGTTTCGAGTATGTCTTTCGTATTTGTTGTTGTGTTCGATTGAGTGTGTGTTTGTAGTGAGTGCATGGATGGTATGAATGTTTCATATTAATTTTTTTTAAGGCCCGCATTGTTTTCGTCCAGTTAACTGATGTCTCTGCCACATTTAGGGCAGTGGGGGGTTTTACTACTAACAAAATTTTTGTTTAGTTTCTTGTATATAGTTTTGTATTCATTGTAAATATTCATTGGGTTTTTTTTTTTTAGATTGTTATTTTATTCCCCTCCTCCCACAGACACATGTATTGTATATATGGGGACTAGTTAGAACTTCATAGAGACTCTGAGGCATTTTGGTGGATGTAGTAAGAATGGTATGTAATGGATGTGTTGTTTTGGTGAAAGGAACATTGTTTGTATGTTTGGGTCAGTGATTGTGGCTAGCTAAGTTTAAAAGTTAAGACAGGAGATGACCAGCCTTTCCCCCCTTCCCCATCTTGGCCTTGTGCCACATTTGTACTTTGTACAATAAATATTTTTACGTTATCTGGCCATTTCAGCTTACTCGTGACCGTTTTAGACGTTCATTTTGTCTATTGGAGTACTTTTTTGACCGTCTTGACTTAGCTAAGTTTTGAGTTATTTTTTTAGTTTCTTTTTTTGACTGTTTTTTAAATTTTTGATTATTCTAACGTTTCCTTTGTTAAAGTTTTGATTTTTCTAACGTTCTTTTTCTTGACTATTTCTTAAATTTTTGATTTTTTCATTTTCACCGCCCATTTTTACTTTTATTTTTGCTATTAGTACTTTATTATTTGACGTTTTGATTTTCGTTTACGTTTTCTTTTTCCTTTTTTAAATTTATTTTCTTCCCGTGCCCTCCTCCGGGAATTTCTCTGTTTATTTTTCGTCTTTTACGTTTCGTGTCCGACCTTTTTTTTTCCCCTCCTTTATTTATTACGTGTTAATTATTTCTTTCTTTTAAAACCCGTAAAGTTCGTTTCGTGTATATAGTATTTGTTTTTAAATTTTGTGTTTATTTTGTAATTCCTGTCCTTTTTTTCACTTGTTTAACGTTTTGTTTTTGGGTTGACCGTTTTTTAGCGGCAGCCATATTGTAAATTGTCACATTTTTAGTTTCGTATTTTATTTTGTATAGCGTTTTTTCTTATTTTTCCGTTTGTAACTTTTTGTTTTATTGTGTAATTTGTTGCTTGTTTGTCTCTCGTCCTTTTAATTATTTTTTTGTGAACTTTGTTCTCTTGTTCTCCTCTGTCTTACGTACACTTGTTTTTACGTTTTATCTGTTTAAATTTGTTTTGCTTTTAGGCAAAACTTGTTTCTTTTTTTGTCTTTTTAATTTTTTATACGTCCTTCTGTTTTATTTTTTTGTCTGTCGACCTTTAATTGTTAATTAAATTTGTTGTCTCGCTGTTAAGCGAAACTTTTTTTTACATTTTACCCCCCCAAGGTTTTGTTTTTTTATTTTATTTTTTTCCTATCGCCCCTCCACTTCCATTTTCTCGTACCGCCCCTCCCCTTCTATTTTTTCGTATCTCCCCTTCCATTTTCGCGTACCACCCTCCCTCCCTCTTTGAAAATGGAAAAAAATCTAGAACAACGCCTTCTTTTTTAATTAAAAAAAAAAAAAGCCAATAATTCCGGATTTTAAAAAATCCACAAAAAAGCATTTGTTCTCAATTAAAAAATTACCACCGGATAAAAATGACACAAGTGAGTACCCTTTTTTGGTTCCATCTATTGAGGAAATAGTGGATACTTTAAAAAAAGCAGCAGCATCCTCAGAGGAAAAAAAGAAAGAAGAGACTGAGACCAAGGAAACCAATGACCAATGCAACGTCGAGGAAAATAAGAATGCAGAAGCCGGGGAATTGCCTTCTTGTTGGTCGTCCCCACCGAGTTGTGTGATCAATGTTGCAGAGTTCTTGGAGAGGGCCAAGAGTTACGCTCACCTTGTCGTGGAAGGTGGACTCTTGGAAGACGCCGAGGAATTACGAAAAATTGAGAAAAGAATTGTGTCGGTCTTTGTCGTTGACAAGCGCTTGCGCAAAATTTGTCGCTCGACAAAAGACACAGTGTTAAAATCACTGGAGTCCTTGGGGTTTAAGCCCTTCCGAATTGTGAAGGGAGCGAGATATTTCATGTAGGACGTATTGCTACCCACGCTGGAAGACTGTGTCGCCGCTTCAAGTCGGGACTTGATAACGAAAGATCATATACTGCGCACAGAATATGAAGGGCGAAGAAGGACCAGGGTGGCAATATACGAGGTCCCTCCTCAGGTTATCGGAGAGCACTTGGCTGCGTATCTTTCGCAGTATGGCGAGATCCTGGGTGCTACTTGCGATAGCCTGAAAGGGGGGTGGAGTTTCGAAATTATGTTAGACGAACAGGCCTTCCGCTCCATCCCCAACTGTCTGGCAGTAGGGTGCCTGAAACTGCCGGTCATTGTGACCGGCCGCAAACCGGTATGTTGGAAGTGTGGAGAGACTGGTCACCTCTCCTCTTCCTGCCCAGAGAGGAAGGCCTCTGGAGTTCGGGTGCCAGTCGACCAAGATCCCCCCCTCTGACCGCGTCGTTACCTTCCGCCTCGCCTGTAATGGGCATGCCCTTCCGGGGCCGGTTCGAAAATCCACCGGTTGGCACAAAGGCCACATTACCCAAAGAGCCTTCTCCCGCTGCTAGTGCAGTTGTGGAGAAGGGGGGAGGGGAATGGCTGGTTGCTGGTAAGGCCAGAGGGAAGCGCCAGACAAAGGGACCTCAGTCCAATGAAGCCCTAAGGGCAAAAAGACACACTAACAACAGCCCCACTCCCACTGTCAACGTGAAGGGCGATGCCCCGGCTTCTGATGCAACTCTGAGAGAAAAAAAAAGACTAAAATACGACCCAGGATTTGCTAAATCCGAGAAAATAAAACAACTCAAGGAAAAATTGGACAAGGAGAGGCTACCTGAGTCTGATAAAGCCACTCCCTCAACGTCATCTAACTTGTCCCCAGCTGCGACTCCAAAACATCCTTCTCCTAAGAAGCATTCCACACCTTTCTCATCTCCCGTTAAAGCTGTTCCACGCAGCAGAGATCCCAGCCCGTACCAAAAAAAACCCTCATCTACCCCTCGACATACTCCCAGCCCTTCCCCTACTAAAACCCCTGAAATGTCCCCTCCCGCAACTAAAAGGCATAGAAGTCCTACCCAGGAAAAAAAGAAGAAAACATCCAAATATATCTTTAATACAGGTGTGGATACCTGTAGAATTTCCCCGGCCCAGGCCGAAAAGGCGAAAGACTATGGAAACAGGATAAAGGACTTAAAGTACCTTCTCTCAATCAGGCAATACGCCGATAAGGACGTGGAAGACCCGCATAATTTCCCCAAGGCTCAGAGCGTTCTTACTGTAATAAGAAAAGGGTCTGGGTCTAGCCAAGCATGGGGCCATGTTGGAGGAGGCGATTACGTCCTATAAAATGTCTCCCGATTGCCATCACTGAAAGTGAGGACTTGAATCATCTAAAGAAATTTTGTGTTGGGAGGGTCCCAGTTTTAGTTCATCCCTCCTTTACAGAGCTTTTTAAACTGACATGTCCCTGGGATATTGGCGGTCTCTCCCAAGATGGCAGCATCAACAATGAGATGGGCCATGGGTCTATGGGAGAGACGGTCGGTATCTGTGGGGAAAAATAGAAACGGCCTACCTCAAACGTTCTCGCATCTTCCTGGCCTGTGGGTTGAGAAAGGAAAGAAAAGATTCAAAATGCGTCCGTGACTTTTAATATTCACGGTCTCGTGCAGTCACGCAAAAGTCGCGTTACACACATGCTAATGAGGTGTGTCTGGGCTCCATAAAAGCAGGTTGCTTGGAGACATTGGCAGACCAACATTTCACCCGTGCTTGGTGTACATCGTTTTGCGTTGCAGACATTTTCAGACGGAAAGAGTTGCGTCCCTTACACTGTTTAAGTCGACTCCATTTGCTACAAGCTATTTTCGGCAATTATTACAGCATGGACAGATTCGACTTGAAGTTAATACCAGAGTTCGACGGCTCCCCCGCTGGCCCGTCTGTGGTCGAGTGGTGGGAAAAGGCCGAGCGGGTCTGCCGGCTGGCTGTAAAATTAAAGATCCCGCACTGGTTATCCCTCTTAGACTCACCAGCGAGCTTACGCTGTGTATCAGCAGCTGGGGATGACGCAGACTTGGAGGAAATAAAACAAGCTCTATACGCAGCATTTGGTGCGGACCCCTTGTCGCCTGGAGGCAGTTTACCGAACGACGGCTTGACCGGATGAAACAGTAGATGTCTTTCTGGCCGATTTGAGGAAGCTGGCCGCACCGTTCGGTGGAGCAAGCGACCAAATCCTGTGGATGCGCCTTTCTGGCAGGACTCCCAGACAACGCAAGTCGACTGCTGAGCATCGTCACAGGCTCAATGAGCTGGGGCTAGACGAATTACTGGCCAGAGCCCGGAATATTCTAAAAGATGACGGGTGGAGCCGGCCTCAGCAGCTGTGGAAGCACCCGCACCGCCAACTGAGGACATAAGGTGCTATAAGTGTGGCGGACTGAACCACTTCTCCAAAGACTGCCGAAGCCGTGCGAAGGATACGGAGACGTATGCGTTGCTACAGGTGCGACAAGCTGGGCCACGTAGCAAGAAGCTGTCCAGGAAACGGGCAAGGGAGTAAGCTACAGCGCCAGTCTTCTCCCCAGATCGCCGCTGAACAAAGCGGCGCTACCCGCAGTGAGCGTGCGGATTAACGGCGTGAGCGCTTCGCGCTTGTTGACACCGGGTGCACCCAGACCCTTGTGCAAGGCAAGGTTGTGACACGGGACAAGAAAAATATTCCAGTTCTGACTGCTGGCGGGGCTCGCTAACTACCTCTTGTGGAGTGAGCGTCATCCGCGCAAGCATCGGCGATGGGCCCGCAGTAGCTGTACAAGCCCTGGTCGTGGACGGAGGGCTGCTCGGCTATGATCTGCTCCTGGGAATGGACGTCATCAAAAATTGGGGGTGTTCGTGTTGACGAAGAGGGTCGGGCGCGTTTCACTGAAACAGGTCTAGCTCTAGGTGCAGCAATGGAGCTGGAACGGCCTGACTTTCGTGCGGAGTTCGACCAGCGCACAAAGTCCTGGACGGTATCTTGGAAATGGTCAGACGATCAACCGCCAGAGAAGCTGTACAACAGTGTGTGCTGAGCATAAGATCCCCGCGAGCTCGTGTGCGGAGTACGACAAGGAATTGCGAGCCTGGATTAATAACGGGTGGTTGGTTCCTTATCCAGAGAAGGAATTGGGGCCCCCAAAGGGTCTGATCCCGCTAATGGCGGTTCTCCAGCACAACAAACAAAAAGGTGAGGCCGGTGCTCGACTATCGAGAACTGAACGAGCACGGACCCTTTTACTGCCCGCGCGGACGTGTGTACCGAGAAGCTAAGGAATGGCGACAAGCAGGATCAAATGTATCTGTGCTGGATCTTCGCAAGGCATACCTTCAAGTGCGTGCACCAATCACTGTGGCCCTATCAAACCGTGTGCTTATCAAGGGCAACGGTATTGCCTGACCCGCATGGGGTTTGACTCAATCGGCGCCATCGATTATGCAGATGATTGTTGACGCCATTCTAACGAAGGATGAGCGCATACAGCGGGCAACATCTGCATATATTGATGACGTGTACGTGAACGAGGGAGTCGCCGTATCTGCGGCGCGCGTGAAGGAGCACCCTACAACTTTGCCTCCTCAGCAAGGAACCGGAGAGACTACAGGATGGTGCACGGGTGCTTGGTTTGCAGGTCTGGGGAGAAGATAACGTCCTGTATTAAACGGGGAAACGAACTCCCAGACATGCCCTCTGTTGTCACGCGGCGAAGCATATTTTCCTTGTGCGGCAAGTTAGTTGGACACCTTCCTGTAGGTGGCTGGCTGCGTGTTGCGGTGGCGTTTATCAAGCGGAGAGCATCTGACGTCGCCACTGGATGGGATGACGAAGTTCACGACGCCCCTCTCAACACCATGATGAAGGAGGTCCTCGCTAGAGTACGCAAGGAAGACCCAGCGCGGGGCAGATGGTGCGTTGACAGCCAAGCACTCTGTGTGTGTGGACGTAAGTGTTCTCCAACCGGCGTATCGATAGTTCACGATGGAGCCGTGGTAGAAGATGCTTGCTGGTTACGTCCAGAAAGGGACCCCAGCACATAAAATCTAAGCGGAGCTCGATGCTGTCATCAAGGGGATCAACTTGGCGATCCTCTGGAAGTCGACCACCCTGCGTCTGTTCACTGATTCCGCTTGCGTTTATAAGTGGATCTCTGATACCTTGACCGGGAGGGCCAGGGTGCGGACTAAAGCCACCAGCGAGATGCTTATCCGACGACGGCTCGACACGATCGTGAATTTAGTGCAAGAGTACGCACTGACAATGGAGGTGTCCTTTGGTCAAATCTAGCCTCAACAAAGCAGATTGTTTAACGAGGGTGCTGCAAAGGTGGCTTGACGCCGCTAAGAAAGCCATTGAGCCCGTGCAACCAGCCTGCGCTGGTGTCCGTGAGTCCTGTTCGATTTAATCAAATCAAAGAAGTCCACCAACAAAGTGGGCACCCCTGGGAGTCAAGCGGACACTGTATTTCGCCAAGTTGGTTGACCCAGGAGTACAAAAGACGGACGTCAGGAGAGGGTCAGAAGCTGCGTGGCGTGCCAGTTCATAGACCCAGCACCCGTCTGCTGGAAGAAAGGGCAGCTGAGCGTGAGGAACCACTGGAGCCTGGCGATAGATGTTACTCTCACCACAACGGCGAGCATTTCCGACACTCATTGATTGTGGTCCATCCAGGTTTGCGATATGGCGACTGCTGCGTCGGCAAGATGCAGCCACTATCATCCGTCAGTTAAACAGCATCTTTCTTGAACGTGGCCCCCAACGGAGATATTAACTGACAATGGCACCGCATTCACCAGCGAGCAGCCGGAGAAGTTTGCGGATGGTGGGAGTGCACTTTACGGTTCCGGTGCGCCCACGTACCGGTGGAAATGGAATCTATCGAGCGGAACCACAGGACCGTCAAGACCATCGCAGCCAGGACGGGCTGCACGGTGTCTGGAGGCGGTCTACTTATACAACGTGACCCTGAAGGATGATGTCTCACCCTACGGCGCCAGCAGACACATTGCATAGGTAAACCACGTTAGAGTGAAGGGCATAGAAACCAACCCACTGACGGAACTAAAGTAACCGGAGAGAGGCTTGAAGAAAGGCGATGTCGTCTCGATTAAAAAATCCACAGCAAGTGCACCACGAAATACGGAATCGGACGCGTCACTGAGTGATCAGCCCACGGGCGGTACGGGTCGACGGTGTGCCCCGTCGTTAAGGACCTGCGTCCGTCGACGCAGCGCAACCACCGCTGGACGATGAGAGCGAATCGAATCTGGAGACCAGTGAGGCATCGCTCTGGTTCACGCCAGCCCCATCAGGCAGCACTCGGATATCAGTAGCCTTCCAAGGGACGCGCGGTGCTTTCGACCCTCAGACCTCAGACAGGAGCACAAGCAACGATGAGGGCTCGCAGCGTCCCTCTCGAAGAAGTACCCGGCGCAAGCGATCACCACCTCCCTGTCAACTCTGTGATCATGAGATGGGGGAGGGGGGGAAACAGAACGGCCTACCTCGCAAACGTTCTCGCATCTTCCTGGCCTGTGGGGTTGAGAAAGAAAGAAAAAGATTCAAAATGGCGTCCGTGACTTTTTTAATATTCACGGTCTCGTGCATCCACGCAAAAGTCGCGCGTTACACACATGCTAATGAGGTGTGTCTGGGCTCCATAAAAGCAGGTTGCTTTTGACATTGGCAGACCAACATTTCACCCGTGCTTGGTGTACATCGTTTGCGTTGCAGACATTTTCAGACGGAAAGAGTTGCGTCCCTTACACTGTTTAAGTCGACTCATTTGCTTACCCCGACCATGTTCAAACCAGTGTCCCAACCCCACTTAGGTCTGATAATGGCTCTCTGGTTAGCAACGTTGAATGTCCGGAGACTGAGGTCGGAGTCTGAAGGGCGAGGCTCGATCGCGATCTTCAGCGCCTCGGGGTGGATGTATGTTGTGTGCAGGAGACCCGTTTTCATCTCGAGATCATGAGGACATTCTGTCTAAGAGGTTCGTCCTCTATTCAGCATGTTTGATGGACGCTCGAGG
>CAHIKZ030005485.1:1100000-1248104 GCA_903632075.3 Acanthosepion pharaonis | reverse complement strand
TCAATACCTACCCACATTTCACTCACACAAGATAGAAATGCTTACGGAGGTGTTGAGGCATCACACTTATACACACACCCACACGAATATACGCACTGACACACATCATATTCACTCACACCCTCAGAACCAAATAACACACTCATATTTAACAGAGACATATCCCCTCTCCAGGAAGCATTACAACTGTCAAAATGACCAAAGATACTGTGTGACTAACACAAAGGCTGACCAAAATTCATTTTAAAAAAATGTAAAAAAAAACAAATGAACATTACAGACAAAAGTCCATTTTCTACATCAAGACATTCATTTTCGTAATTCACTACTACCAGCAAGCAGAAACTTATTAATATACAACACAGTGTCTCTGAAGATTTTTTAATATTTTTATTTTTCAATATATATATATATATATATATATATATATATATATATAAAAGTGCAAATAACATTACAGATGCATCAAGGGTGGTCTTCAGTGATGCACTGTCTTCCTCGGCGATTTCTGGTTTGCATCATATCGCCTGAAACAGCAACCCTGACCTGATACCAAATGGGTCAGTCCGCCTCCTTGATAGGGTCGTGTTTATTAACATATATGTGTGTGTGTATGTGTGTGCGTGTGTGTGTGTGATGTCTGTGATAGGGAGAGAAATAAATATAGTAACTTACATTTGTTAATGTTATCACGTGTGTGATGTCTGTGATAGGGAGAGAAATAAATATAGTAACTTACATTTGTTAATGTTATCACATGTCAATTCATATATTGATCTAAATGGAATATATATAGAGACGATTGTGCGCATATATATATATATATATATATATATAAAGAAATATAGTATTAAGGTGTCCTATATTTATATTCAGCTCCTGGTAAACAGTAGAGCACTCTCGCTACATTTATAACACAATATGGACATGGAAAATTTTAACCTCGACTACTCCCTAAAAAACATACCCATCCCATCCCTACTATATATAAACTAAAATTAATTGAAAAAATAGAAAGTTTCCTAAAAAGAATGAGATGGAAAGTCCACTTTTTAAACCAGGACCTTCACAATAACAACACACCTAAGAAGGAAAAATACGGCTTCAAAACAAAAAAATGCCCCCCACAACACAAAGAATTAGACGATTTCGAGAAAGACTTAACTGACCTAGTTAGAAACATAAAATTCCATAAAAAACAAGATGCATTCCAAAAAAAAACTAAAAGCAGATATAACTAAAATAAACAATTCAGCAAGTGTATTTATCGCTGCTGACAAAACGAGAAATTTATACAAACTAAGCCCTCCTACATACAATAAATTAATCAAGAACAACATAACCAAAACATACAAAAAGGCACCCCAAACAACAGAACACGATATCAATAAGGATGCTAAAACAATCGCCCAAAAATTAGACCTAGATGACCGAATAAATTGTATTAGCAAGGCACGAGCCTTTATCACACTGAAAGACCATAAAGACATATATAGATTTGTATGTATCTCTCTCTCACTCTCTCTCTCACTCTCTATAATCATCCAAGTAAATAAATAGACAAACCAATCCCAAATTAAAAACTGTTCCCGCCAAAAAATAATAGTTAGAATGAACTACAACAACCAACCCCAAAATTGAACAAATAGCTTTAATTAAATTCTCAAACCAAAACAAAACTGTTAAATACGTGATATAAACAAATTTTAACTACGTTAATAAATAAATAAATAAATAAAATAAGAAACAAAAAAATAAAAACGAGCAATATAATTTGACCCAAATAAATAAACAAAGCGACTTCCGGTAAAAATAACCGCCATAATAGAATACCCACAATGCACCACTAACCTGTATATATATAAATAGCCGAGAAAAATAACAGCATATATGGCCTGACGATTGCATATAGCATGAAACAGACTGTCGCCTCTAACTGTTGACTTCTATGTTCACTTTTATATTTATATATATATGTATATATATATATATATATATATATATATATATATATATATATATATATATATATGTGTGTGTGTGTGATGTGTGTGTGTGTGTGTGTGTGTGTGTGTGTGTGTGTGTTACGCTACCTCACAAGATGTATGTGGCAGCCTTCTTGATCAAAATTTGTTATTTTGATGGTGAGATTGTCACTTTTGACAGTCCAGAGCCTTCGGGTCTCAACTAAAGGTTTTCTGTGTGGATTTAATTCCATAAACTTTTCCATGTTTGCAGTGATCGTAAGGCAGCGGAGTTGCATGATATGAATTAAAATATGCAGATTAAATAAAGTATAATTTTTATTGGTAGAAGAAAAATATAATTTTCGAAAATATAAGACGCCATGCTTTCATTATCCGCTTGACGCAAATAAGATGAATACTTATGGCTTTATAAATAATTTTATTCTTTAACAAAAATCATCATAGAAATCTATCGCCAATGGGCAATTTTGGACAATTAATATTAATATATATATATATATATATATATATTATTAACAATTTATATATATATATATATATATATATATATATATATATATATATATATATTTTTTATCTCATGCCGATACGAAATTTAGGTATTTGTTCTGATTCCAGGTCTTATTTTAGATGTCATATATATATATATATATATATATATATATATATATATATATATATATATATATATATAAGGTGATTTAATAGTAAATCCCTGTTTTATGTATGACGCAGTACCGCCTAACTATAATTTTTACAAGACGTGTGAACCCATCTTAGCTAATAGTCATAATATATATATATATATACATATATATATATATATATATATATATATATATATATATATATATATATATATATATATATATATATATATATATATATATATATATATATATATATATATATGAGTAAAAGTTTAGTTATTTAACTAATTGATGCTACATTCAGCATCTATTTTATATATATATATATATATATATATATATATATATATATATATATGTGTGTGTGTGTGTGTGTGTGTGTGTATATAATCTGGGTGCGTCTGAATTCATATATATATATATAGAGAGAGAGAGAGAGAGTGAGAGAGAGGTACTTACAAATCTATATAGGTCATTTATATATTGATGACGTAAATTTAATTAATATCAATATATGTTAATCCTTTATGTTGAACATTTACAGTAAACATTTTCTATCAATGCTGAATGACACATCTATCCTTTTCCACACATAATTAAAAAATAAAATTATTTCTTTTATTACGACATTGACTTGTTTTATATCGCTTCACATTCTTCATTTTCTTTTATATATCAGTATCGAAATTTGATTATATTAGGGTTAAATTCCTCGGTAAAAATACGAATAATGATTTTCATTTTTGTTGAATGCAGAATAAAAAGTCCATTTTATACGTAGACTTCAAATGGCAGAGCTTTTCAAAATCCAAAGTCTTCTTTTCCTATTTTTCAATTTTCCTCTTCATCTGAATAAATGCCTGTGAATTTTATTCTAATGTTTTTTTTGTTAAATTCTAATGTTTTATGCCATATTTCAACTTGCCTTCCTTATGTTCGTTTCAGATTCACCAGGCGTATGTGTTGATTTTTTTTCTCAACAGGATATATGGCAAGAATTATCAGCGAAACTGCTCTTTTTCGCCCATTAAGAAAAGCGAAGACGGCAGAAATGAAGCGTTCATGGCAGAAGGCTTTCGGCGATGTTTTCCAATAAAACCTGCTGATCGTCCATTTGAGATAATCTCTCCTTAAAGGGGGAAAAAAGATTGAACTGGTTTCGTCTCGCCTGTTCAGGATGTGTAAATAGAAATCAGCGATGAGAAAGTTGCATACAATGTCTAATAGAAGAAACTATTAAACCGCGATGTAAAATGTGCTCAAAAGTTATTTACAGTTGTTACTGTTCAATATTTTTTTATTATTTGCTAGTATATTCACCCATACATTTTACTCAAAGAGTTCATAATTTTTTATACCAAATTCCTTCAAGGCCTATGAATACATGCTTCCCCACATATCTTATTTTAATTATCTATAGGAAAACAATGGTGGATATTTTCATTGCCTGGTTCATAGTTTCGTATTACGAGTGGTCCTCGTTTTAGACCGGTTAACAATCTCTATCTATAAAAGACTGGATGTGTGTCTGTGTGTGTGTAACGAATACATGGCCGCAATTTTCGACGGATTTGCACCAAAATTTACATGCACACGCTCCAAGTTAGCGGGAAGACCAAGACCGACTTTGCATTTCCCAACTCCCATCGATAGTAGAAATAATCGATTTTTTCATGCTTCTACGGCAGTTTTCATGTAGTTTGCGGCCATTTTCTGCTGGCCAGAGTGAGAGCATATAGCTGGCTGCCACGAATAGACAGGGAGATTCTATTGGCCAGCGTGAGAGCTAACGGCTGACTGACAAGAATGTTAACTAGCATTCTAGCATGCAAAAAAAATCGATAGTGAATCGAAGTGGGAAAAATTTAAATCTGCATAGCACTATACTCCAATTGGCTCATTCGCTTGCTTAAACTCAACGTTGATTCTGACTCCACAGAACTGGATTGGATGAGAAAAAGTATTTGTTGTTAACAATCGTTTTCATTCGGTTTTTCCAGTTACGAGTCCTTTTTTGAAGCTCATCCTTTTGTGTTCATTTTGTTTAGTTCTTTTTCTTAACAGATTTAATGTTTAACATAGAGCTTAAAAAATTCGCAGTGAGAGATAGGCAAGAAGTAAGGTATGTAGCAACATCAGCACGGCAAAGGCCACTCCTTTAAAGGCAAAGAAGGGCAAAAATAAGTCAAGTGATAGCGATTGCTGTATGAGTCGTACGAATTTTGAATCAAGCACGGGCAGCGCCGGGCCATGCTGCTAGTCAGTGATATAAATATATTAATTAATGCATAACATGGCGTACTGAAATGAAATTGATTCATGCCTTGCAGGCGGTTATTTTTGCAAAGAGTGTGCGTAAAACTGTGAATTTCCATTTGAATTCAGCTCTTCGATGCAACCTTACACTAACCTAACCTCCCGTTCGATATATAATATTCAATTTATTTGTTTTTATAGACAAAGATGTGGCCACCTTGAATAAAATGGATGCTATCTAGAAGGGAGATCAACCAGACAACACAAAAACGTAGATACTTTTGAGAAGTAGAGGCGGTGTTAATGTTTAGATATTATCTAAAATCCTACAGGCTAAGCTTCATGGTAACTACACACGGATGTTTAGATTTATAATTAACATCTCTTGGAGACACTATCCAACTATAACACAGTCTATGGCCCATACATTTTATATCTACAATCTTACGCGAACACAGATTGCGCTAGGCAGGACACTAATGGCGAGCAAAATAGGAACTCGAGAGGGATCAACAGCTCTGGACATGTATCCATGGATCAAGGCGGTTTGATTACATTATGGCAGAGAATGCCACCCTAACGACTTTCTGAAATTAATGCACGACCGTTATGGCAAATTAATAATAATAAAAGAAAAGATATAATTCATCAGTCTACTGTTAATATAAGACCCCAAAACATTTAAATTAATGTTAGCATAGTGCACATATTATATGTGAGAACAGTGGAGTTGGGATGTCGATATAAAAATTCAGCCGAATCCCGTGCGTTCGCTTTCTCACAAATAAACGTTGAAGGTAGTGAAGTAATACTTTCACACATTCATCCAACGCTTAATCGCAGACATAACAATTCTCTCCAGCAATGATTGACAACCAGTCTTAAAGCAGGAAAACACTGAATTCAAATCAGGTTCTACTTTGGACTAAATAATATATTCCGCGATATCAGTCTAAGTTTGATAATATGCCTTATATGAATCTTCTGTTTCCTTTTCCCACATCTCAGTCTATACTGGTGTAAAACTGCTTGCAACCTTAGAAGAGAACCATTAAACACTATGAGACCGATGTCTTATACACCAACACCGCTTTGAGACTGGTGCGTTATACACCATCATCGCTGTCTACATGGTTAACATACATACAATTTAGATATTTTTTAATATAAGATGCTACCAAAATAAGTAATTGATATGGCGTTAAAATGAGTCAAAAAGGGAATAATATTTTCTAAGATTATATTAAACTTGGAAGTAAGTTTATTTTTTTAAAGGATTATATATATTTCTAAAATCTATATTACCCAACTACATTTACATCTTGAGATGTGTCAGTCTAGAAAAATCTCCATACATCAAGGCTTTCTGTTACTTTAGATAGCAAAATTGTATCCATCGCCTGCAGGCTAAGCCTGTCGCGTAGCTTAAAGCACCCGTTTTTCCCCAGCGCACAGAAGCAAATTTGCACTAGAACCGGCAGTTAGACTTTATATATTCGTAAATTTAGTTCACTTACCGACCTGTTAGCAACAACAGGAATATGATCATAAGAAAAGTAATACAAGACAACAGCAATATCTTATTTTTATGCGTTCAAGTGATTTTAGCTAGATTCGATTTCGATGTTTTTATCAAAATCATTAATAGCTGTCAAATGAATGAAAGATACATTAACATTTAGTCACATACAAATGAAATACTTTCAATGTAGTGGTAGAACAATAATCATCATTTATATTGGATGGTACTGCGTTCTCAGCGCGATTAAGAATAATACACTTCAAATAATATCAGGACAATTCAACGAACCTGACCCACCTCTTTCAATTTTTTTTATATTGTAACACTAACCAAGAAAACAAAAAGAGAAACCAATATCTGATCTTTAATCATCGCTATATTAATTTCAAATACTTATATGTGGCAACAGATTTTGAGAAAATATCCCGCTAAAAAAAGAATGAAACAAACGTCCTATTATTTAAGCCTTTGAACTACAAACGGAATCACTTTAATCGAAGCGGCAGGCATGAGAAGATAAGTTAAATCGGAATCCTAAAATTCAGTGTGACGACTAGCGGCTCTGTAATAGTGTGTTAAATAAGAATAAAAGTTCTATATCTAATCACTTCACAAAACTCAACAACAAATGCCTTGCTGCTTCTTTTTTGCTGCTTTTTTGGAAATAATCTTTTTTAGTTCCAGACTATAAGAACTCAGATGAACCATGTGATCCTTCTATCAGATTATTAGCATTCTACCACTTTTTGGCAAACAGCTAGAAGCTATAATCAATTCTAAATATGTTATGCATCTCACCCTGAAGGTTTCTCTTTCAGATCAGAAATATATCTTTAGTTTCTCTACTGCTGATGTATAAACGGTTATTACTGAAGGATTCTATGAGATTTTAGATTAGAATGATGAAGCTCAGGACTATGGCTTGAATATCTCGAAGGCATTTGACAGGGTTTGGCATACAGGCCTTTTTCACAAGATGAAAGCTTATGGTATTTCTGGACTAATTTTCGAACTGATTCAGACTTTCTTATCAAATCAAGAAGTGTAAGTTGTTTTGACCCACTCTTCTAGATATTATTTAAATTAAAGTAGGCTTCCGACAGAGCCTTATCCTTGAACCTACGTTGTCGTAATTTTCATCAGTGACAATCTCCAGTTTTTATCTTGGTATCTATACTGATGACACAACTGTTTAATCCTTATATAAAGTAAGTCTAATCGGTTCATATTACTTGAATTTTCATTATGAATGTTTTTCTAGCATCCAAATCATTCTTTGAAACGTAATTGATCGGATGCTCTTATGTAATTTCTGAATCATGGTGTAGATATTTCCGACATTTCTCGATCTGGTAGCATCCTGACCGGGAATACTTAGCTTCATGTTCCATTGTCTCGAAGAAAGCAACATTTTTGCAGTCATATTCCTAGAGAAATTCTGCTATATATTCTGTTAATTAGGGACCGAATTATTTGATTTATTTTGTGGATCATCGATGTGGTTGCTAGATGAGGTTCACATTCTATTCTCCTGGTCTCTTTCGCATTGCAATGAAATATGATTTACTTTCCTTCAAATAACCTATCTTCTATTTATATTTGTAACATCTGTTTAGGATGTTCCGGTTCACAGCTTTCTCCAAGTTTCTATCATTTGAAGCTTGTTTGTCTGTTTACTATTCCCGTCATAATTGCTTCCGTCATTCGTTTACACAAGCTGGTGAGATAGGTAACTCGCTATTCTTCTTTGCATTCGACATGTCAGGTAAGTTAATTTTTTCAAGCTTTCATTCCTTATTTTGTCTCAAAGATTTCAATTGTTTCTTTCTAATGATAATACTAAGTGCAATTTTTGTTTCATTTTCTTTACAATGCTCCCATTGTATGCTCATTCAATGGTATTCTCTGTATCATTCTATAGAAAATAATTTCTGTTGCCTCAAGTTTTTCATTCATCTTTGACGAAAATGCCCAGAATTCTCTACCATATAGAAATATATATAATATATAGGATTTGCGCGCTCTTTTCCTTGATAGTAACGATCTTTCTTGATTGATGAAAATTTGGTTAATTTTTTAAAAACATCTTTTGCTATTCCAATGCGATTTTGGATTTCAGAGTCATATTTTCTATCCACTGTAAAAGCATATCCCAGGTATTTAAACTTCTGTAGTCTTATGATTATCAATTCTTAATGCGCATTTGGGCTTTCCTCTCAGTAACTCGGCCAGTGACCTCAATATTTCTATTGAAATCTAGTTTGGTTCATCTTTATATCTGCCAAATCTTACCTAAACATATATTTTGTTATTAGTGGTTCGTCCATGCTTTTATATATTTTAGGATTTTATTTTTTTTGATAATGATTGTATTCGTTGTATATTTTATAGATCTTGCCGAAAATCAATTTCGTCTGATTTCTTAATTTTTCATTTTTTTTTTGTTGCATATCTTCTCTTTATGTGTTTCAGAATTCTATTTTTTCAGATTTCTGCACATTTTTATTTAAGCCATTCATCTTTTGTTAGATTGTACTTGTTTATGATATTTTTTTCACCGCTTATCTTCTACGCTACTTCCTAGCTTTATCTACTGTCTGTCTTTGATAAGGTAGAAAAACTAACCTGTCATCCAGTTTCTATGCTAATGTGTCTTGCCTTTTTTTTGCTGTTGTCACAGATACTTCGATTAAAGAGTCTCAAAATCATTTCATGTGCAATATTAATCATTTAATTCAGTGGCATATTTTTCCTTCCAAATTGAATCTGTGTGGAGGTCGTCGTTTTACATCTTAGACATTGCTTTGGGCATTTTAATAAATTTTCATAGCTTCGTATTTTATTTTGATGTGCGCGTAGCGTAGAGGTTTTCTGCAAGAAGCTGGATAGCAGCCCAACGATTTCAAATTCAAAATCAGGGTTGTTGGATACGCATTCACACAAATAACTTGGGGATGATATGAATCCAGTCATTTCCTCCCATCCTGAAGTTAAACAGAGACGTCGAAACGTTATCGTTGACAAACAGGAGGGATTTAGAAGGATAAGCCAGGAAAAAAAGGAATAGGCTGTGGATTTAGAAAATCCTACTCGGAACCCCCCTCCCCCCAAAAAAAACAAAACACTTGCTGCAGAAACCACAACAGCAACACATAGTTTTAACAGACTGTCCATTACTTTCATTTTACTGTTAGGTGATAATTCTTATAGACATGGCTGAATTCGGAATAATTCGGAAGCCTTAATTTTTATTTCTAATTTTGGAATTAAATGAGTGGTTTCGAGTGTTTTCGCAATATTTATAATTATATATGATAATTACATTTTACAGCTTAAATGTTCATTCGCTTATATAAAATAACTATGATAGAACTATCGAATTTGTATATATTTCTGTGATTAAATAGTTTATCCTTCTTTCATCGGATATTTCGGATGGCAGTGAATTAGCTTTTGTAAATTTTTGTCTGTTTGACAATTATTATGAAAACTTGGAAGTAAAAAATACAGATATCATAAAAGAGAACACAACAATTATAGCTTAAAAATATAATTTAAAATATATATTCAAAACATACATATAACACCATTTGCAAATAGTAAACATTTAAAAATATATATTTTCCATATATACTGTCAGTTTCTACGGTGTGAGCCATATATATATATATTATAGATTTCTCGCTTTAATGACTTCCGCTTTCTTATAGACTTACTAAATAACTTTCCTTATCCAAGTTATTCAATTAAATTTCTTTCAACTGGTCTGATATATTGAGAATGTTTTAATAAAGATTCTGATTTCAGGTGAGAATTGTAATTGAAATTCACTAATATTAGTTATATGTTATGATTATGTGGGCTTTTGTCATTGAAGGAAGACAAATGCTTTCCTAACTAATGAAGTCTTAAATTTTATCTCAGTATTTTTTAATCGTTTTCTTTCTTTCTATAAACCTTCTTTTTCGTTCTTTATTTCTTTCTGTATTCTTTCTTTTTCTTTCCTTTATCTTTCATTCATTTACTTTCTTCTTTTTTCTTTCTTTTTCTTCCCATCTTTCTTTCTTTATTATAATTATAATATGCAATGCTAATATATATTTTATATGAACTTAAATATTTACTCGTGACGCTATCAAATATGACTCATAACAAATGAAAAACATATTTGTTTCTCAGCATAGCAGAATAACAGTGCACAATCATTTCGATTTCTGGTCAGAAATCATATGATCGATTTTTCACTAACTTCTAGTATCTGTCCAAAATCTTGATTCGATTTAGGCTTTTTGCCTCACTGGAGATGGTTTAATAACTGCGAGCTTAAGAGAAAAGCAAAAAGATTTCAAGAAATAGCTCGCAAAGACTTATTGATAAAGTAATTGATATGAATGGACATAATATATTATAGTCACCGTCATTCGTTCTAAATTTCTCTACAATTTAAAGTATCCTGTTTGCTTTTCCTATCCTTTACTAAAGTATATCTAAATCTTACTTATTCTGTCTTTATCTCGGGCATATCCGTAAATATCGTGCACCAACTTCCCTCTGTAGAAGATCAAATGCTTTGCACCGCACATACCTCAATCCAGTAGTGAACCCTCAAGGAAAAGGTGCCCTTGTTGTAATCCATATTGTTTCAACAGGTCACTGCCTTTGAACAGAATCAATAATTCTCCGGAGGAATGGTGATATTTCATGGCCAGCAGGTAAAAATCAATACTCGAGTTATGTATGCTTAACGTAACTTTTTGGTTTCAACCTCTGAGCTTCTAACTTAACACTACTTAAATCACTACAACCATCATCACCAATTCTATGGCTGCAGATGCTGTGGCTCCTGCTCTCTAAACAGCTCGAAAATAAAAATACAAAGAGTAAGCATAATCATTGTAACCATCACAGAAAATATACGGAAACGGCGATTCTTATCATAAGGAAATAACTACATTGGCTTAAAATGAATAATAAAAAATTGTTGAAAGCAATAAATCGCCTCAGTGTCTGGAATCGGAAAGTAGAAAAAAGCAATTAGAATAAATCAACTAAGCTTCCAGGGATTTGAAAAATGGTAAAATCAAACTAAAAAAAACTGCACTTGAATAAAAAAGAAATTAAACATATATATGTACAATTTCTTCACCTAATATGATCAATAAAACTCTAGTTACTGAAAACAAGAAATAGAATTATATCAGATAGTGCAGTAGGAAAATATAGAAATGTTTGCAAAAAATAAAGAATTTTTCAATGAATGAATTGAAAGAAAATTGTTTGCATTCCTTGAATGATATCAGAAACGGATGGCTGAAGACAAATGCATAACTAAAAGATTACCAGTATTGTGACTGTCGGAAATTAGGCGTGAGAAGTTGCTATCATATTCACAAAAGAAAAATATATAAGTTTTGTCTGATTCGTGAGATGGGGATTTGTCAAAAAATGCAATCATTGATTGATTCGTTTTCTACCGTTTATCAACCCATTGCAGCTTTTTTTAAACCCAGAAACTATTTTAAATTGTAAGAATTTGGGTGGGGTAGATAATAATGGATTAGTGACAGAACTTTAATAATTAACCTATAGCTAGGGGTTGAATAGGTGGATTCATAATTGCCCAAGGGTAGTCGCGCGTAAGAGAATATAAAGAACTCAACAGGAATTGGAACTCAGCTCTCCGATTAACAATTCCGAATTATTATCTAGTACATCACCCACATATACTACATTACATCAACTAGTAATCCGCTAGAGGTCACCTATCAAGCTTGACGTTGCTTAACTTAGCTGATCTTAACGGAACTGTCTTTTGCAAGGTTATGTGGTCGTAAGCACAATATTAGACATATAAAGTTTTATCGTTTTATAAAATATTCTTTTAATATTACCTGAAAAAATGTTTGATGAGTTAGGAAATATCTATATGCACAGTTCGAATAAAACCGTGTTCGTTTCACGCAGTATTTAACAACCGGTAGTAAGAAAGTTTGTGTCTTTCAAAGTCTCAACTTCATAGCCATGTTGCGAGTATTAATATTTAAAATAACACTGATTATATGAATAAGGAGATATGTTTAATCCCTTATGAACTTCCAAACGGCAAATGAATTGTTTAAATCTCAAAGAATATTTGCAGGTATTGTGAAGAATGGATTTCTAAATTCACAAAAAATAGAAATCTTATAAGAAAACTATGTCTTCCTATTCACACTAATGGACACCTTTTGGTTGCTGTACTTATATTAATTCGGCTAATATACTCGCATGTATCTTCAGGTGTCGTAGTTCTACTCGGCAACAATCTTAGGAATAAAATTGGTTGTTTTTAATCTACTGGAGAAGATTTTCTTATTCTAATTTCTCTGGTCAGGACCTATTTTATATCAGATTATGCTTATCAATTTTATCCCCCTTTGCGTTTTTTGTTTGTTTCGCTCAAAAATTTCACCAAATAAGTAAGGGCTCTTATATATAGACGGCATCAGTAATGATAATTATACGATCTACTACCTGATGAAAGACTATACATTCCATCAGCAGATTGATAATCATTATACGTTCAAGCGTTATACACATAAGTGATTGAGTAAGGGCCATCTTACATCATCTGCTTTAGTAAGGATTATTATATATTCACTGTTACTTTAAATTCCAATAACATATGAATAAACTTTGTAAATGCAACCCCCTGATTGAAGACCCTTAGATAATCTACCACCAAACTGAGCCCTCATGCATTCAAAAACCTGGTCAAGGACCCTTATACATCCCACTTAAAGATTAATACCACTTATATATTCCACTGTCAAAATAGGGGATCATTATCGGTTCCACTAAATGAGTAATGATACTTATACATGCAACCACCTGAATAAGGACCATTATATGTTTCATCACTTGCGTGAGTGCTCTGATACATTCCACCAAATGAGTAGGGGTCCTTATATATTTCCACCACCAGTGTAAGAACATGCATACATTCTACTGCCTGAATAAATACCATTTTGCATGAAAAAACATCCTTATTCTTCCAGCTACCATTTTGTATTTTACCACATGAATGTATCTCATGTATCTTCCATCAACGCATACTTCCCAGCAGCTGGTCAAGGCCCTTTTTACTTTACATAACCTATATATTTAACCACTGAGTATTAACCCGTATATTTCCCACCACCGTAATGTAAACATTCAAATATCTGAGTAAGTATTCCTATACAGTCTACAACCCGAGTATATAAGTAACGTTTAAACATTGAAATGAAAATCAGGCCTACAGTATAAAATTTATTGCACAATATATCTGCTTCCTTAGCAGTTGTAAATTCAGTCCCGCGTAAGAGTAGAAAGGTCACATAATCTATTTCATATGAAAAAAATAATGACTGGAAATATATTAAAAAAAAAAGAGTTAAAGAAAACAGATGGAAAATAATTTGTATGAGACTTCAATGGCATTGTGGATTGAATAAAAGATTCACATTAAAATTCCGACATGAATAAAAAAAAATGAAAACAGACATCGGGAGTATCTACGGGAGTATAACAATACTGATGACTATACTCGTCCGAATCAAACGACATTCAGTAATAGTTCCTCATGAATAATAAGGGGAGTTGCATACTTTCATCCTCTCATCAATTATGTAGTAAGAGTTATAAGGAAACACATCTTTTACAAGGTATAACATTTTAAAATCTTCTAAAATGCTTTAGAAGTCTGACTATATTGCGTCATAAATCAAATAACAAAATATATTTCCAAACAGAAAAGCGTATCTATTTCATTATCAGTATCAAGATTTGATCAGATGGCCAATAGTTAACTGCAAAATGTTTCACAAATTTCAACGTGCTGAAGAAAATGAGATTGTTTGGCTTTGGAATTTTTAAAATCAATGCGAAAAGGTTTTGACATTTCGTCACCACAGCGGGTTTTAATTTTGACTGGATGTTTTTGTTTAGTGACATATCAAATTTAATGGGTTATTTAATGCTGAAATCTAAATATTGTTTACGTAAATTTGAGATTTTAATTACAAAGATTCTGTTCAGAATTTTATACTTTCAGAGTAAACGTAAGATGTTTAGATATATATTTTGTAGATGATAAAATGTATTGTTGGTAATTTTACTAGAAAAATGTATTTCTATATTTTTGTTGTATTTATTGCCATTTTCCTATAAAATTGTATTGTTGCTTATTTTATTATAAAAAATGTACTGTTGTTTTTTTTTTTTGTTTTTTGGGAAGGAGGGTGACTATTTTCCCATTGAAAAAATGTGCTGACACCACGGATCATGGTGCATATTGAAACAGTAGGAGTTAAGAGGTGGTTCCACACAGATCAAAACCTTTAATCTCCCGATCAGGTCTTGCTGACTGTTGTAGATTTTCATCATACCCAAGACGTGTATCGCTTTTAGATAATTTCAAGTCAGTTTTTGGTTGGTAAGATGGCGAATAGACTGGTACGTTTAATGAAATGCATACATTCAATTCAAATAGGATCGAATAAGTAAAAGCGTCGAAACTTAATGTAACATCCTCTATCGGATACAAATAATTAATAATTGAAAATTAATAATGTTGTATTTGGCCAAAATATTGTGTCATTAATAACATACAATAATTAAAGATGTGAACAATATATGTAATAATGCATTTTTGACTGCTTACATCAAAGAATATGTTGCCAATTGAAATTTCAAACAAAGAGAAATATACTTTGCTCACACGGAATATATACAATTTCTTTCACTTTATATTTTTTCTTTAAAATGTTTGGGTTTATCTTCGATGATGTCTTGTCTCACGATAGAGGATTTATTTGTTTCTCGTAGTTTCTCATGATTAACAAATTCTTACCACTTTTAAAGTTGTGCCGTTGACTTAGAACCATTTTACATTCCTAAATCATGTAGTTAATAAAGAATAAATTTAGAATTCGTAAATGAATGTACGGTATTTTGCAGTCGTTAAAACTTTGTAAAATAACCTGATTTAAATGGACATTACGAGGCCACATGCCCATGACATGTGTAATTTCAAAAGCAAGGTGAAATATCCTGGCAAATCAGAGAGACAATATTTTTTTTTATTCTGCAGGGTGATACTAAGAACATATGCAATACTAACGGTAGTGCATTGATTTAAATGGCTCAGTGCTCATAAAGTGAAATTACAGACAGGTTTGAAAGGTTTTAACATATATTCGTAACAAATTGTGCCCCTGTATACCATTTGAAATTATATTTACGAATAAAATAAGAAACGTGAGATATACATACACTATTTTTCAATAATCTTTCATGATTAATTGTTTTATAATGTTACTGGAAGAGAATTAAAGCAAACAATGCCATTTAAATACGGTTTAGTAAATGTTAAATGTGACGTCCTGTGTGTGCAATAATTATAAACTGGAGCAAGTGAGACGGGATCAACTTCCAGCTTAGTCTTTTACAATCACTTTAGAATAATATATTTTGAATAGCATGAATGCTCGTGCCTTATATTAAAGCTTTGATCCCTGACCACACATTTAACGGACGTAGACAAAAATAACTTAAGCTCTAGCCACCGCTTGAACAGTGGTAATATTCTGATGTCATCGAACGTTATACTAACATGTCCGCGACTTTTCATTGTGTTTTGTGCACGTGTGTTGGATAAAAAGATCGTTTTTACAATAAAGCGTGCAGTGTCTCATCTGGATTTTAAGGGAAGAAATCAGGAAGTTACATTTTTGCAACTATTTTATAAATACCGAGAAACATTACATAGAAATTATATGCGAATTTTGACTCAGGAGATCAGGGTTTAAATTGATCAGGAAGGCAAGGCTCAAAGGGTCAAGGACAGAGACAGACATTCAAAGAAAAGTTCTATTCAGAAAATAAAATCGAGGAGAAGCAAGAGGATAACTCTTCAATAACTTCCACAAAGATTTATTCACCGAAGATAATAAGAAAAATCATTATGATTATGTATGTCTTGTTTTTCTGTTACACTTATTCGTACAGTAAGACGCCAACTACAGGGCGTAATTTAAAAAAAAAATAAAGTTCAATCATTGTTTCTTAAATGGCATGTTTTAAGGTTTCAATTACAATGAATAAAATATTTTTCTTTCATCACTCTTGGTTTTATTAGATTGTTAAAAAATTCCGTTTTTGGTTCCCCTATATATATATATATATATATATATATATATATATATATATATATATATATATATATATATATATATATATATATGGGTGCGTGTCCGAGGCTTTCTGCTCATGCGACCCAGGTTCGAATCTCACAATGGTCTATTTGTCTGGAAGGAGACATCCTGATATTATCGGAATGTATCGAGGTCGATCCCAGCGTGGCGTATCAGAAAACCATACCACGGGTTTCCATTGTGAGTGAAATTGGGTAGACGGAATTCTTGAGGGCCGTCAATAGCTATGCTAGCACAAAGCCAGTCATCATGGAGATTGCTTGAGCATGCTGGTCTTGTTCAAATTGTTAGTCATATCTCTCTCCCAGAAACTGTAAATAAGGTCTGCTTAGCCAAGTTGGAGTATAGTTGCAGTGGCTCTTTGTGTGTTGAGCAAACAAAATGTGTGCCTGAGCGAGTCGCTGCAATAAGCATTGATGGGTATTGATGTGAGGCCAAAGTCGGGACCACAGAAGGAAAACACGGAACACGGATTAGATGTAAGAAAGATATATTAACAACAGGTTACAGAGATAGTGTAAGCAGAGCTTACTATATGTTAGTGTCCAATACTGGTAGTCGTACGTGGCCCTCTCTGACTCTCTATGTCACAGTCTAGATTGTTGTGTCGCATACTTAATATAGACCTGGAAGAGTCTATTGTTTAGGTAGCAACAAGAATTAATAAAGAATATTAATAAAACAAAAAATACGGATATGTTATAAGAAATAGGCATATACACGATCAAGAAAATTTGAAATAATCTGTAATTTTTATGGAAGACCGAAAAGCCTGTCCACCTTAATGGGTAGAAAATTTCCGGAATCATTGGCCATGTCCTCTGATATAATAAAAAACTATAATGTCAAAAGAATAATGAATCTAATCTACCAGAGACAAGATTCATAATGCAAATGGGACAGAATCGTATGATAATAGAAAAAAAAAGGAAAAGGGATATTAGTGCATACAGACCAGGATAGATTGTGACACAAGAGTGATGAAGAAATTTACTGTGAGTCTGAAAGTAATGAAAGTGTTATATCAAGTCAAGATAAACTAGACAGTGAAATCGACAATAATATAAATTCAGAAGATGAAAAGAAACACTCACTGGAGGAACACTTCTATGAGAAAAGAAAACGGTCAAGATATCCCATATATAGGCAATCCATTAGTGTGTGGTAGTTAGATAATGGGGAGATAAAAGAAGTACCAGTGAAAATAAGGGGATAAAACCTCTTCCATACAGGGAGATGAGGTAACTTACTTACATATAGAGAAACAAGAGCTATAAATAGCACGGATGAAGTTGAGTGCAAACTACTTCCGGCGAGTAGATAGCACTGCAAATCAATCCATATATGTGGTGAGTGTACGAATGTGTAACTTCATTATTCACAAAATAATCCCACTTTTCATTGAACATCCTTTAAATTATTTAAGGATTTAATGAAATTATTAATTTTAGAAATTAAAATTCAAGTTATGTAAAAAAAAATAGATAATTCTGATTGGTATCAAATTTAAAGTTGAATAATAGAATATCTGCCAAGAAAGCTGAAATATTGTAAGGAGCTTGACGCAAATTTATTGTGTATGATATAGCCATGAAATCACAATATAGGGTACTTAATAACAAAGGTGATAAAAATATAAATGAAAGGAAAATAAATCTAATTTAAATTGGCTAGACCCTATAACCAGATACTTATTAAAAAACAAAATCGGCATATGCATTCACATAAACATCACTTTTGTACGATGGAAAACCTAAAGGACAAAACACGCACAAGGAAATTTTTATTGCTGTCATTGATTTTTCAATACACAGACACGTGTGCGTGCAGAGATACACCCCCCACACACACATGCACGTACAAACACAGGCATATATTTATCGTAATATTGATATTCTTCCATGATGGCATCCTTTGATAAATGTTTCTATTAAATGCAATTGGAAAATAATTTCACTTTTCTTGATATACAATGATTTGGAAGCAAACACTGAACAGAAATCAATTCACTTGTATAGGTTCTTTGTTTGTAAGAATAGACATTTGCACAGACATTTACTCACAATTAGAATATTGTAAATCATTATTTTCATTTTCAAAAATAATAACAAATTACATATAATCATTTTCTAATCAATTATTCAGAGAGACATTTTATTCATCACAGATCACGATTTAGAAGAAAAATGTGAGAATGCGATTTCACTCAGTAAAAAATAAATACTACATGATTTCCATTGTATATTTCACATCCTATAGTTTACATTCAATGATTACATTTTCCTTTACTGATATTCATGACGGCATAATATATTATCTGTTAATATTATTTTGCACATTACTTGGTTAAAAACAATTAAAAATCAGTAAAGCGATTTATGAGATTTATATTTTTGTTAAAGTCAAAATATTAGCGTGAAACTTCGAATTAATTTAAATATTCCTGGTAGATATACACTCTCATCTTTTTTTCATGCATGGTGTCCGACTCGAGACGAAATTATCTATATTTTCTCAGATCAAGGATTAACATTGGCTTCAAGCGAATAAAACTGTGCATATTAAAAATATATATATACCGGAAGACCTAAATATATAGATCATCGTAGCATTACTTAAGCAACCATGTGCTAATGAACACGAGCTCCAACAAACTTTCAGCTTAACAAGCAATGAAACTAATCAAATAATCCAAATAATTCCAGGTAGACTAAAATCAGTGAAAAATTAAATTCCACGTGTTAATGACAGGTATAAGGAAACGCAATGAATTTTAACAAGGCGGTATTTTATAAATATTGTTTTTTTACATAACTGAGTAACAACAACGAGAAAATACATAGAATGCATGCAAAAGAAAGAAAATATAATAAAATATTAGGAATTCTGTTCGTAATACACTTGTGTGTGTTTCTGTGTGTGTGTGTTTCTGTGTGTGTGTGTTTCTGTGTGTGTGTGTTTCTGTGTGTGTGTTTCTGTGTGTGTGTGTGTGTGTTTCTGTGTGTGTGCGCGCGAAAATATCAGATAGAAGATAGATTTGACGGACAAATTTTTGCACCACCATGCTGGGAGGAAAGAATGAAAAAGAGAGAAATACCGGATGTTAACACATCCTGACTGTTTTTTTTTTTTTTTTTCGTAGCATCTTGACAGCGCAGTCTAACGACTTCATTGCAAAACTGCTAAAACTATGTGTGTATAATCCTCATTGTAAATATAGTATAAGTACATCTTATTTTATTTTATTTGTTTTAATTTCTTTATTCATTCTTTTCATTTTGATTCATTCTGGAGAAAGATACAAGCCCACGATCAAATTCTTCGTATAATGCACAATACCCACTGACTGAATTTTCCTATAACCTTTTATTTTATGTGATATTTTATCACGAACATGAGATGATGAACAAAATTTGTTCCACAAAAAATCATAACAATTTTAAAACTGAATTTAATTAATATTTTTCCTTGATTAAAATTTCAGTGGTTGTCAAGACAGAGGAAAATGCGTGTATTGTTTGATGCGCATACCAACAAATTCAAATAAATCCCGATCCTACAAACATAGAAAGAGGTGAATATGTTTGCCAGGAAATTGTAGCGTTCTGTGTCTTCTCAGTATACATCCGCTACTACATAACTAGTATCAACTAAGACTATGATTTTTGTAATATCTGTCTATATTTCGGAGATGAGTTATTGTAGTTATTTACACTATTTACATTGTTCTGACTGTTCTTCGTTGCCACATTCAAGGCGTGAGGACACATGGCCCAGTGGATAAATGTGTTGGTTAACTCCAGTGAATTGACCACAGAGTTGTGAGTACCCTACCTGACTATAGAGGTGAACAAAATCTTGGAGAGTTGAGTCATGGCACGTGGAACTAGAACAATCTAACCTGATGGAGGAAATAAAGGGTTCAGTCCGAAATTCCTATGACGTGAAGAAGGCCGGTGCATACAACGACCGAAACGTCGTGAATATGGCAACGAAGATGAGGATATCAGTCCGAAGAACATAAATATCGTAAATGACGAGTTTTTTGTCTTATTTTATTTATTAAGTGAGTTTGGTGGTAGGTTGGGTTATATGGAGCAGTGGGAGGAATGACGTAAATAATGATATCACTGTGTAATTCGATATTTGAAAGGTTATTCGTCACTATTAGGTTATTCGTTCAATTCTTTTTGTTATAAAATATCTTATTTTCAAAATAACAACAACAACAAAATAATAATGATAATAATAATAATAATAATAATAATAATAATAATAATAATAATAATAAAATAATAATAATAATCTGTTATTTTGCTTTCATTTGTCATCTTTTCCGTATGTGTGTGATAACGGTTCTGCGCAACTTCCGGTGACTTGTTGATCCTCGTTTGTTTCTCAACTATCCGTCTTTGTCCTCCTTCGGTTATGAATTCGCCCACAATGATTAGTCCATATTTTGTCCAACACCTATTGATTCAACTGTGAGATTTAACAAAAACAACAATAACAATAAAAACAACAACAATAATAATAATAATAATAAGGAGATAGGACCTGTTACAATTTTATGGGACTACACAATACACACTGACAGAACAATCAAAGCCAACCGCCCAGATATTGTTATTAAAGACCACAAGCAAAAAAAGTGCCTCCTTATTCATATGTCACTCCCTGCTGACTGCAGTGGATCTTTGAAGATATTCAAAAAGCTGTCAAAATACAAGGACCTTGAAATAGAAATCCCGAAAATGTGGCATATGGGAACATCAACAATAACTGTTGTAGTTGGAGCCCTAGGACTAGTTGGAAAAGACTGCAATAAACTAATTGAAGGGATCCCTGGAAGTTCATGCCTCAAGGAGATACAAAAAAATTGTTCTTCAAGTACAGCCCCCAATTTACGAAGGGCTTTATCTATTTAATATATATATATATATATATATATATATATATATATATATATATATATATATATATATATATATCATTGAAAGTGCCATTTTCTAACCTTAGGTCCTGGGTGGGACCCGGAAAGAAATGTGTAAACGCTTGAAATCAAAGATAATAATAATAATAATAATAATAATAATAATAATAATAATAATAATAATAATAATAATAACTTATCTGATGCTACAACATTCTCTGTTCTCATGGAGAATGTACTTGATTGCTGTTGTTAAATGTAACTTTTTCTTAGAGAAATAACACGAGACAAATTAAAAATCTCAGCCAGTTCCACATGTTATTTATTATTTTTAATCCTTTTACAGCAAGGCGACAATGCCACTAGAACGTTGTTGGGGTTCCAAGGAACGAAATTGAATAAAAAGATTGATAATTGGGATGTTTGTGAGTGTTAAAGTGAATGAGAAGATTGAAAATTGGGATGTTTGAAGAAAGGGCAGAAAAGTAACAGGCTTCATAAGACCAAAGACGACGAATGAATTTGCATTTAAATTTTTGAAGATTGTATTTATCAGGGAAGCAAGAAAATAGAAATGAGTTCAAGACGTAGGAATTGCGAACAAAAATCTGTCTGAGTAAATATGACGGTTGCATCTGGCTACAATAAAGCGGTGATCACTGCACGCTTATATACATTTAGACGGCGCACCAGGGAAAAAAGCTCGTCCGAGCAACTTCTAAAAATATTTGTAGAAAAGCAGAGGGTAGAAACGCCACGCTTGTGTGAAAGTGACTGGAAACTTGAGAATATGGTAAGTTGCCTACTTTAACCAACCAGGTGTAAATAGAGTTGTTGTTTTTTTTTAAATTTTAGAAGTGGCAACAAAACGATTTGGAATCGCATCTAGAAATATATAAGGAAAAATTAGGAACCATAGGAGTAGATGGGATTACCTGACATGTAGGTACGTCTGAGTCACACATTTCTGCTTATGCCCTGCTTTTATCAAAAACATATCGACTTATCATTTGGATTTAATACGTCTGCCTCGTATACACATGACATTTTGTTTGTCTGAATGGGTATGTTTGGACTCTTGTATTTAGCGTACTGTTCCCTCTCTCAATAATATTAATAAGAATAATACATTGGGTGACGCAATGCATACCATACAAAAAACAATGTGACCGAACTTTACATCAGAAAAAAACCACAGTTTCAAAAATTTTGCTTTGCTTGGCTGTTTAAATAATCTACAAAATGTGCTCTCATGACATACGACGATAGAGAACAATTATAGTCCGAGAGCTCTGCTTATGAACAAAGTCAATAAACTGGTCGAAAATGTTTGTTTCTGTTTGATGAACATAAAAATCTCCGAATAAATAAGAAATGGAAAGAGAATTCTGCGAGAGGGGCAATCATTCATATGAAACATTCGAAAAGTATTTCAAGAATAAAACTTACTTAATTCGATATATAAAATGCTGATTTTACATATTTGTCAAACTGGTCTATTATTCAAATTGAATGCAAAAGATAACGACATGCGGAAATATAATGTCGAAAACCGTCTAGTCATAAGATATTATTATTATTATTATTATTATTATTATTATTATTATTATTATTCATCTAGTGAAAAATTCAGAATGATGTTATAAGAAGGATTACAAAAATAAAGCTTATGAACTGAAACCAAATCATTGTATACTAAATTGCCGGAAGATGTTAACGATTTGAAAATGAATTTTGAGATTCATAAGAGAAACAATGAAAATTGGGAAGTTGATATAACTGAGGATGACAAACACTATCGTGGCTCAACATAAGAAGAGGGATCTTGTAAAGTTATTTATATAATGGCGGACTATCCAGTCGTATTCGACGTATGAGGTTCAAGCAGCAACTCAGTAGCTAGAAGCTGACAGCCAGACACCAGTACATATGATTTGGTTAATGTTTAACCAAAATTTTTGAAGGGCCGAATACAGAGACTTGATGCACTACGTAACACAAGGTCCCTAAACGACTCTCGGTAGGATTTTGTATTCAGTTTTTCCTTCTCCAAGACTATAGAACCCAGTCTATTTACACATAGTAGGAGAGAGAGGAGCATTAATAACTTTCACAATGGTATTAGCAGGTAAGTGAATGTAATGGATTCGAACGATTACCATATATATATATATATATATATATATATATATATATATATATATAGTAGTAATCTGTTGGCATAATCCAGGTGAGTCTTATTCACATAGAATTCGAAATATGTTAAAACTGACTTGCAAAAAAGCGCTCAATGTTTATTTTCAGTAAACAGAGCCAATTTTTTTTACAATTAAAGTACATTTAGTTAATAACAAATTAACTTGGAATTAGAATTTAACTTGGAATTAAGATAGCTTTGTATTTAATCATTTTAATTTTAAAATTTGCACGATTTTTCAAGTTGTTTTTTGTATCTGATACCATAAACAGTTTTAAAAATACTGCGAATTTTAAATTTAAAATTCGCAGGTGAAAATTGTTATTAACTAAAAAAATATCTTAATTCCAATTGTAACCAATATATATATATATATATATATATATATATATATATATATATATACATACAGGGTAACCAAAAAAACGGGAACTGTTTAACAATCCAATAAAACCAAGAGTGATGAAAGAAAAATAATTTATTCATAGTAATTGAAAACGTAAAACATGCCATTTAAGAAACAATGATGGAACTTTCAAATTTTTAAAATTATGTACTATAGATGGCCTCCTCCTGTAAGAATGCATTCTTGAAATTTGCTGTTGAGATTTTTCATTGAATGCTGCAACATCTCAGCTGGGATACTGTGAATTTCATCTTGAATTCTAAATGGCGAAATGTTTGCTTGCTGAAGGTCACCGTCTCGCAGTGTTGCCACTTGCTCATGGCTGGCAATATGCACTTGAAAAATTCCCCTTTTTTGGTCACCCTGTATATATATATATATATATATATATATATATATATATATATATATATATATATCAGTAGATTCTCTGTTTTTATTTATTTCATAAACTGTATATTATTTACATTTTCCTGCCTGAATATTCGAGAATTTCTGTTAGAAAAACATACGTCGGTAGATGTAAATAAATATATTGTTTAATAAATAAATAAAAAATTGATCATCTGTAGAGCATCCAGGATATTCTTAAAATGTACAAGTGAAGTAGAAAAGAAAAATGACAAAAGAAAGTAGTTGAAATAAATCATGAATTCTTGCGTATATACGATATTATACTGCATGTGAAAAGTCAAAATATGGCAGCGTTTTCGCCTTCATTATACTGCAAATGGAAGAGAGGCTTACAGAGGTGTGGCGCTTGTCATTGTCCTTTCAGGATTTGGGCTATCATGAAAGGTCAATGAAACGCGTCAAACGTTTTTACTGGGACAACCGAGGAAAGGAACTGATGTATATAATATCCCCAAACCAGGAACGTAAGATGAAAAGGAGAGGAATTTTGAAACGGCACCGTGAGCCAAAGTAAAACAATTTAAGAAGAAATGATATATTTTAGTGTTGCAGGATGGACAATTATCGCCTGCTGTGAACATCTTTGCTGTTGCTCACGGTATATTATTTTATCCAGAGATACGAAAATGTGTGAATCTTAGATTAACTCGTCTGTAGACATTTCATATATGAATTGTACAGGTCACAATTGATATCAAAATCCATTTGTTTGTACATTAGTAGGCCAATTTAATTGGTCTATATTGTTTTTGGTCATCACTATCTGATCAACATTTCCTCTCTACTGTTAAAAATTTATTCACCGTTCCCTTGATGGTTCTTGAATGGCCTTTGAAGATGGAAGCAAGAGCATGAATGTTGTCACCATTATTGAAGGCCTGAATGTTATTTTTCCTCTCACAATACCTCAGTTGGGAACACATAGTAGGGCTGACACAAAACCTGTTCATTTTCTAACTGAACAACACAGTGTTTTTCAGTGATTCTCATGACAACTTTGTTAACATTGCCAAAAGTCATATCTGAAAACCTGGAAAAAGAAACTCAATTAATTTAGTGAATTTTTAGATATTAACAATTTTTGGGATGCACATTTTGGATAGTTTTGCTGATGCTCACGGTAAATTATTTTATCCAGAGTTACGAAAATGTGTGAATCTTAGACTCGTCTGTAGATATTTCATGTGTGACTTCTACAGGCTACAATTGATATCGAAATCCACTTATTTGCACATTAGTAGACATATTTAATTGATCCCTATTGTTTTTGGTCATCACTATCTGATTATTGTTGGACATCGGCGATTATTATGTGTTTCCGACCAGGGGAGTGTGCATATCCAATGATAGGAGGTAATCTAGTCCGCTACATTAGAAACTGAGAGAATGACGATGAAAAAGCATTTGGATAATTAAAAATCCCAGGAAGAAAATACACGGAAAAAAAACTGCGATAGAGAAAGAAAGCGCTCGGAAATTTGGGCCAATTGTTCTCATAATTTTACCTCTGTTATAAAGGCTGTTCCAATAACTTGAACGAATTTTAAATGTGAATTAAGCTTAAGCGTCTAATGATCTTTCCTTTTTCCTTTCAGATTTAGCGGACATTTGAACGATATTATTTCTCACTCATATTTGCCATGATTTAAATAACATGATCCAATAGAGAAATAAATAGATTATCACCAGTAACACTGATTTATTTTCTGCTGACTTTGATCCTTCTTAATGAAACACCCTTATATATAATCCGTCACCGTTGATAACATAGCTGTACTTAGTGGATATTAACAATCAAAAATTTAATAGATAGTTAAGATGCATACATTAATCTGAGGTAATAATTCAATTATGAAGATTCTATTGTGAATGGAAAATATAGACACTGGTTTGGGAAAAATGATTGATTGCGATAATAGTATTAGAATATAATGATATAATATTTGGCAAGGAAACAATAGCGTCTGTAATCATCTTCTAACTTCTAAATATGAGGAAATGTAAGACACTTCTCAGTCTTTCCAAATTCGCATTATCAGGATGGTGATTAGTGGTGATCAAAATACTGATTTGGAGAAATGGCTGTCCTATGTTCGTAATTATATAAATACGTAAAAACTGTAAACCTTTGCGCATTTTTTTCAAATCCCAGAGGATAAACTCTAGATTATCTATCTATCTATCTATCTATCTATCTATCTATCTATCTATCTATCTATCTATTAACGAAACACCTGTGTCCTTAATAAAGTAAGAGGGACAATTATAAACTTATAGATGGATTGTTCGGTTTATAAAATAAGAAAGAATGCGTTCAGTTAAAATGATAAATAACATCATTTCCTTAAATATATATCAGTTGGTAACTCCTCAACTGGATAACGAGATAATAATGAAAATAACCTCATTCATTATATATATATATATATATATATATATATATATATATATATATATATATATATACGGATTATATATATATATATATATATATATATATATATATATATATAGGATTACTGAGTACAAGTAAAATTATCGTTTGTGTATATTTTCCAACAGCATTTGATTTCTTCAGCGCAGATTAATATTAAATTGACAGCATTCTGTAGAATTTCAGTTGTACAAATTGTATTTTCTCTTATATTACGTGCTAAGATTAACTTTACCAATATATCAAAGATAGACTATCGTAACTAACATCAAATAATTTCCATAGGGTCTCGTAATGCACCGGAGTTACGATATTTTCTCCGGCGAAATAAATCGCTTTGCCACGGCCTATAAAATTGGATGATGACGAAGCAAAATCTATTTTCCTAATCGAAAGGAAGGTAAAATTTACCTACATTCGGAAGGCAAATAAATAATAAATCTGATTTTTTTTTCTGTTCCGGTGATGTCTGTTTTTTTCTTATATTTATTTTCTTTTTTTTTCATATAGTAAAAAACAATAAATAAACAAAAAATGAGAATTATTATTTATAAGTGGAACAACGAGTGAAATAATTGCTATCTTAAATAGCACTGAAAAGTTGTTCCTTTTTGTAATTGTACGATGGTTACACACCTTCTAATTGTTCCTCACACGCACATGCGTGTGCGCCACACACCTGCATATATATATATATATATATATATATATATATATATATATATATATATATATATATATATATTATTGTATTTATTTAGATATTGCTATATGGAAACCGTAAATATAAAATGTATAGTATATCGAAATGTATTTGCCTTTTAAAAATATAAATATTTTCTATTTCTCAGTAGGAAGCTATGTATACTTGCATTTTTTATCCAATATATATATATATATATATATATATATATATATATATATATATATATATATATATATATATGCACAAACATAGGGCGTGCGATTGATAAATTGTCGTTTAAATTATGCTAAAATGAAAATAACACTAATATCACATTTTAACAGATATATTTACCAAAGTTACACAAAAATACTTCTATAATACAAAAGAATAAATATAATCAATATTATCCGCATTTGCTTTAACTACGGCCTCCAGATGACATCGGATTGCCCTGCAACTTTTCTAGTGAGTCTCCTTTTTTAAGTTAGTGAATGTTGCGTTATATTCATGTATGGTGTTACATGACATTTTGTTGGTCTCTTGATCATTTTCGTCCGGCACATAATAAAGAAGAGGGTTGTAGTCTGTGGAGTTAGGTGTTCAGATGTAAGATGTGATGTGTTTGCAGAAATTGTCTAGTATCCATGATTGGGATCCCCTGCCTATGTGACATATTGCAGAGTACTATTGCCAGGCATATGGTGTTCCATCAACTATCGGGCACCATTACCCCCAAGACACATGATGCAGGCCACCGTACTAAGTTTGAGGTCCACCCCAAACATATCCAGGATTACTTTTCATATCTGAACGATAGAGTGAGATTTACGCTATTTCGTTCCTTCGTAATCACCATTTAACTCAACCTGTTCTATTCAAATCTGCTGCAGTCTCCTCATACTGGTATTCAAACTCTCTGAAATGTTCGCCTTGGAGCTAACAGCGCGAATGCCAAGCAATTCAACAAGCCACTTTCAAATTTCTGTCGAAGTGAATTGCGCCATCGTAATTTTTTTTCTCACACCCGGTGCCCAACTGACCCTGCTATACCGTACATTCGGCAAAAACAAACAACGCTCATGCGCAAATTTAAAAATATAACTTCAAACAATTTATTTATCGTACCATGTTATATATCAAGTGTAAATATACGGAAACAAAGTTATATATATATATATATATATATTTTTCAACTTAGTTTCCGTATATTTACACTTGATATATATATATATATATATATATATATATATATATATATATATATATATATTTCGACTCTCCCATCGAATTCTACGTATGAGGGTCAAGCAGATAAGTTACTTGGAACAACAGCACATGAGATTTGATTATAGAGGTGAAGGTTTCGTGCAGGACCATCCACACTTTTTGAAGGGCCGAATACAGCGACCTGGTGCACTACGTGCCCTAAGGTCCCCGAACGACTCTCCGCATGTTTAGAATTCAGAGTTGTCCTTCCCTTATACCAGTTGCCATCCAAGGCTATAGAACCCAGTCTGTCCTGCTATTTACCCATAGCTGGAGGGAGAAGAGGAGATACAACTTTCTCGAGGGTATTAGCACGTAAGTGAATGTAATGGATTCGACTGGAATTCGAACTCGTCTCTCCGATTCCTCACTCCAAGCCGTTATCCATTACCCTACCGTTTATATTCATCTATAATGTATACATTTAGGTATCTATCTATCAACATTTATAAAAACATAAAACCTGATAATTACTTCCTTTTCTGCCATCAAGTTTGCCAAAGTAATGTCTAGCATCATTTTGTTTTGGTCTATGTACGTTCATATGGATTAAGTTGTGACGGTTTTCTTTCTGCTGGCAATGTTTTACTCTCTGTCAAACATTACATCTAAATAAATGAACATGTATTATCTGTCATCGATATATTTCCATTGCATTGTTTATGTTACATATTTTTCGGCTCTACAACACTCTTCTTAATTTAAATAATTTATTTTCTTTAGAGAATACTCAGATTATTTTTGAATAACTATACCGGTGATACAAAAATATATGGTTACCCAAACAAAAAAAAAATGAATCTTGGTGGCCAGAGATTGGCAGCATGTCTCTCAACTTATCTAGATCTAACATCTTATTGAGGGGTAAACTGTTTTGTTATATTCACTGCCTCGAAAACCAAACTAGTTTCATTCTATCATCACCGTCGTACTCTGAGCTACCACCAGTCAGAATGAATAGTGACAGTTTATTTATATTTCTCTCATAAAAATCAGATTCAAGATTTATTCGACATATTTTTCAAACTAAAATATGAATTTTACGCAAAACTTATCGAAGACCTATCTCATGAGAGGCAGCATCCATTGTAGATTATTTTAAAATCTCATTCAATAAATGATAAGTGTACTTTAGTCTTTTAAATAGTACATATTATAAGCAAAAAAAAGCAGAGTTATTTATGATTCAATCTTGCAAAAATATAATGCGATAAAGCAATCACTTAATATTTAGTATGGTTTACATGTATTCATCTTATATAGTTTTAAGATTATTACGAATTACACGTAATTTAAAATGTTTAATAAAGATTCATACGATAATTTACTTTTGAATATTAAATTAAGAATAAATTGAGGAAAAGTCTCATAGTTTGAACGTCTATTTTGTCTAAAATTTAATTCTAAATCTCAAGCGGAATTCATATAGGATTTATTACTAATCATATTATAAAAACTTTCTGGCTCATTCCATCGCTCTAGGAAGTACCTACAGTTTTCTAATGGAATTCATGTTTACAAGAGTAAGATTAGACACATAATGGAACGTAGCTGCCTCATCTCATACCACACAGACTCAACGTTGCAAGGTTACCGCTATTATATCCTTGGCAGATGTTCAGATGAGTTCTATTCTTTAATTCCAACAGTTACTCTAACTATGCCATTGCAGGCTACTTCCATGGAGCCGATTCATTTTCATTTCCTCCCTATTCCAAATGTAAAAGAATGCGTCAGCTACACACTGTTTTTGCCAAGAATTTCCAATTTGAGTAATAGTACCCCCAGTAAATATGTTTCCATGAACACTTCAAATTAAGTGGGTCAATCGTTATTTCTCCTTATACTCCTCATTTTCACATCCATTTAAGTCCTCTTTCATTTTTTGGGATGTCAACTAGAACTTGTTGTCACTTTCGTAATGCTCGTTGTAGTAGAGATTTTGTAATCGCAGATACAACTATAATCTCGCACTAATAGTGCTTGCTCGATAATACTCGCTCTAATATTAATCTGGATAATGATCTGAATAGAGAAAGATTATAGTGAACAGAGTAGAGAATAGCGTTCCGTATACAATACCATTATAGAACAGAACTGTTGATCCGAATACTAATAGAGGATAGAATAGAAATGCGATATTTATTCTGCAATCTACAGAAATGCGGCACAAGGCCAAAATGACGAATGCGAATGTGGAAACGGATGGTTTTCTTTTGTTTTAACATTAGCTAGCCACAAACACTGACCCTAACATACAATATTGCTTACACCGAATCAACACATTCTTACCCACCCTTCTTACTACATCCACTATAATACCTTATTGTCTTCATAAACATTCTAACTAGTCGCCTTGTGTACAATTCATTGTCTGTGTGGAGGGGGAGAATACAACAACAATTTAAAACTTGCCTTAATGTGTATTTACAATATGAAAACATATCTATTTACAAGAAACTAAACAAATTAATTTTATTAATAAATCCCCCCACAATCTCTAAATGTGGAAGAAATATCAGTTAACTAGACGAAATTAATGCGAGACTTTAATAATATAAAACAATCATACATTGCAAAAACTCACTCAAACACACACTCATTCAGACAAAACAATAAATACGAAAATCGCACATGAAAGTTTCACCGCGTCCATCAAAGAATTGGCATCACTGAACGACTAACCCGGGAGGGGATGGCTAATTAAACCAAAGAAAAATGGGGACAGAAATAAAAGAAGCAAATGTGCATACATCCCCTAGGTAAGTTAACTTGAATGAAGAAACCGGACGGGGTTAGCATTAGTTCAATCCAGTAAGAACAATACCCTGAAGCCTAACTGGCATCAATATTCCATTCCAAGTCAGTCCCTTCCGCTTGACAAAAACGCTCAAGATTCACACACCTCTTGCCAAATTCTGATGAAGAGAGCTGCCACTTTTTTGTCCTAATCTTGAGTTAACCTGATGCTTAAAGTGCAAGATTATTTGGGAAGAAGTGAACTTCTAGCCTACATAGAATTCCTTCTGAACTTTTCTTGCACCATGCGAACTTTGAAGTCTTCAATAAACTTGCACAACGTCACTACGACCCTGCAGTGAAAGATGACGTAACCCAGGGTCTCGACTTCTCCATCACAGTGAACACAGTTTAGAGGTTTCTCCAATCCCTGCTAGCAAAATTGTTTGTCGACCAATAGGGCCCCACGAATCACCAATCAGATGAATGATGCCTCATTATTATTGAGGCATTTCATCCCGGACGCCATGGCTATATTGAGCAAGCCTCCTGCTTCGTAAGACTGAGCTCATCACGAATGGACCCCCTAACTAACACGGTACAATATCTTTCCAGACAACGACTGTATGTTGGAGAGGCCATCCGACGCCCGTAAGAGGCGTTTCAGAGCAAGAAGGCATTCGCAGAAGGAGCGTTCGGCTCAGTGTAAACGGTGGGCCTTGCAAGAGTGCACACTTCTCAGGGATGGGAAGTTCTTATGGGCGTCTTCCTTCCAGAAGAGCGCCCTCTTCATCCGAATCTCGACAGATTCAATCTTGGTACGCGATGCGAAGCACATATTGACGGATCTCAATGCTTGGTATACCAGACCACCTTTAGATCAGATGTCCCGACATAACCTAGTGGTCTTGCCTCCCCACCAAAAAAGAAGAAGAAGAGCCTTACTAATGATATTAGTGTGGTATACGGAATTGAAAGAGCAGAGTCGGTAAAAGAGAATCGGATAGATGTGTTAAACACATACTTCCGCCCTCCCCTTTAAGGAAATATTCCTCCGAGACCAGAGATTAACTGCGATCTCGCCTTTCTCTTGTACTTCCGACTAATTCATTTCCAACTGGATATCAGGACAGAAACAGACGCCGAGTATCTTGATAGGCCCGTCCGTCTAGAAGAAATGTCCGGGAAGAGAAACTCCTTTCCACGCACTCAGCCGCAAGCCAACAGACTTATCGCGGTTGAACTTGGCACCTTCCACCATCTCGTAGCCACTGTTTTCTTTGCTGACTTCGTCAATATCGGCTCTAATGATGTTTCGGTTCTTACACGAGAACCGAAACATCATTAGCATAGGCAGAATAACTGGGCGAGTTGGTAGCAAAGGGCAGGGATATTCCGCGTAGTAACGGATTCGTCTTTAACTTTCGAAGGATGGGTTCCAACGCAAGAACGTAATGCAAAGGCGAAAGCGGACAACCTTGATGAAAGGAGCCTGACAATATGAAAAGCTCCGATCGTGCCCCATTCGCTTCCAACGAAACTACGGGAGTCGCATACAGATGTTGGATCCAGGTGCGAAAGTACGGCCTGAAACCAGCCGCCGAAAGGACAGCCTCCAGAAATCGGTCAACCCTATCGAAGGCCTTTGAGTGATGTAAATTGATCCACGCAGCTTCACTGTCGACTTTCTCGATGATCAAGCGTACCATATGAAGGTTGTCCTGAATAGTCCTACCCTTCACAACACAAGTCTGTTCGGAGCCAATCAGACTAGACAGGACAGCCTGCAAACGATTTGTTAAGACCTTAGTCAAAATTTTTAACACTGTATTAGGCATAGTTAAAAGCCGAACATACTTAACCCATAGTCACCGTTGTTGCTCTTGCGTAGCATTTTGATCACATCCCTGGGAAAACGTTTAGGTATAGACCCCTGCTTCATCAAGTTGCCGGAAATCACTTCTAGCAAAGGTACAAAAATGAACGACTGCCTCAGGTACACTTCGTGGAGACCATCTAATCACGGAAATTTGTCTAGGCCAACCTACTTGAGCGTATCCCAGATTTCCGACTCTGTAATGAGAACCTGCCACCTAGCAGCTTCAGCAGAAGGGGAAGTCGACTAAATAGGCATTGAACTGAGCTGGACTCAGAGCGAGTTCCCAGGAGAAATGTTCCTGAAAATAATCCCGAAAACCCTCACATATGCCTGCATTTGTAGCCACGGTCCGATTATCCGACAATGTGATACACAAGATATGGTACAGAGATGCATTCCGAGTTTCCTCTGCGCGCAATTCAACTGCCATATACGTCGCCCCAGAGGACATACTTTTTAACCTAGCCCTACAAGCGCCTGATCCTTCTTGATAAGCAAAGAGGCCAACTCTGCCCCAGCTAAAGCTACTCCCATTATCACAAGATTTGATCACAGGCCGTTTGAGTTGCTAATCTATCTATATTGATCCGACGATTAAAATCAACAGTAAACGTTCCATTTGTGGATTTTAATTTATCCCACCAGGCATTCCCAACCACAGCCACCGTCACTACCCTCTGTATCATTAGTAGCAGCTGGTCCCGGAAACCTTGCTCAAAAATAATTAAGAGTTCAATTTCCAGTAGCCAGCTATCCTAACCATAAGTTTATCTAAGTTTACACGAACCCGGACAAGGCTATCATCCGAATAAAATATATAACAGAAATGTGGGCACATTAATAGCCTTACATTGACTCACCTGACAAAGACTCGGTCGAGGTAGCTAAAACGCATCTCTGTACTCGAGCCGCCACAATTAGTCCAAATCCATACTGCATCCCGAGGGTGTTCATTTCGCTCCTGATCGACAAGCTTCATCTTGTCGATAAGTCCCGAAATTGTTTCACGTCCCGGTTGTTAGTACCCGTATATGGCCCTATACAATCTATGTCGGGATCAAGAACGCCATTCATATCCCCCGCTAGAACTACCCGACGAGATGTCATCAAAAACGGCTCTGTCTGCCGAAATATGCAGGACGCTCGGAATGGACATTGAGCCGATAAACCCCAATGAGATGACTAGCCTTATGTTTCATGGTAACATCCCGCATACAAAGTATGCCCGCCGGATCTGCTGCGAAGACAGGAACACACGTAGCGTTCAAAGACTTGCTCACCAGCCAAGAGACACCTCTCAAGCATCCATCAAATCATGCTGAATGGAAGGAAAACATCCCTAGACAGAATGTATTTTTTTTTTTTACTTATTTAAACAGATTCAACTGGTTCTGTGAACGGGCTTCTCTGGCGTCAGGTTTTTAGGAGTTATTTCGGAGTGTGTTGATAGGAGTAATAGAGGGAGATTGATTGTGAGTATTAGCCAGGGTAGATTTTTTTCTTAGTCGAAGTTTTGGGAATAGGGACCTTTTTGAAAATGGTAATTTTTGAAGGTGTTGGGGATAAAGTATCGACTCTTGGAGAAGGAGCCCTTAGTGAAACGAGATCCAGCTGCTCGGAGCTTCCATTTTGTACTGACAACGACCTGCCGTTCCCCCTCTGCCCTCTCCGTAACCGTACGAACGGCAGGAAAATGATCTCGCGGAATAGGCGCAGTGAGACACACTGGTTTTACTCCACTGGTCCCGATCGCTGATATGCCCATTACAGGCGGGACGGAATTTACAGACTAGGATAAAGGCGGATTTGGGTGATCGGAGGCCAGAACTCGAGAGGCCTTCTTCTCTGAGCAAGAAGAGAAGAAGTGACCAGTCTCCTCACACTTCCAACACGTTGGTCTTAGGCCGGTCACAATCAGCGTTTTCTAGCCCTCAATATTTAGGCAATTGTGATGGAGACGAACGCCTTTCGATCAATTATCAACTCGAAGATCGATCCCCTGGTCAAATTGTCAAAAAGGGCACTGAGTATCTGTCAAAATTGGCACAGGAAGCGGCCAATTACTCCTCATTTATCTTGGGAGGGACTTTGTTTACTGATATGTTATGCCCTTGTATTCTGTTCAGAGAATAAGGTCTTTCGTTATCAAATCCGGACAGAAGGCTGCCTCACAATCGGCAGCCATAGGCAACAGTAAGTTCCACATAAAGTACCCCGTACCTTTAATGATTCGTCGGGGTTTGATCTCAAGTAATGATAATTATTTAATTAAGGTTTCTCTTGTAGAGCAAAACTTTTTGCGCGAGCGCTTGTCTACGGCAAAAACTGACACAATTCTTTTCTCAACCTTTTGCAGTTTAACAAGATGAGCCAAGAACCGATCTTTTGTAACAAGATGTGCGTAACTCTTGGACATCTCGAGGAATTCCGTCATATTTATTTTGAATTAAGGTGGGGATTCCCAGCAAGAGTATATCTCCCCGACTGCTATATTAACATCTGTGTTCTTTCCCTCACTATCGTTTGACTGAGTTGAATTTATTTCCTTTAAATTTTGGCTTTTTCAGCCACCATACTTGTATTTTCCGAATCAAAATTTTTGTCACTAATTTCAAAAGAAGTTTGGCTATTAACGACCTTCTTACTTTTTCCAGATCCATAGCAAGAACGCTGCTTTCTTGAAAATTTAAGCCTTTTTCGGCTTCCATATTTTTTGTGGAGTCCATATTTATATTTTCATGGTCGTTTTTGTTGGGAGCTTCAGATTGCTTATCGGTTGGATCTTTTTTTTGGCCCCGAATAGATTTTTTTTACCGCATTTTGGGCGCCCATTTTTTAAAGCTTTTTTTCACGTAAAAGGATAAAAAATAAATTAGGAATGAATAAAATAAAATACGAATAAATCACATATTCAACAAAATGAAACACAAAAAAACAGACGTGCAAAGGTGTTATGCAGAAGACAAAAGAGGAAACGTTTCACTTTAAAATGGAAAAATAGGTTAAAAAAAAAAATATGACAGATAAGAATCACAAATCAGGAAATGCACACAAAAAACGGTTACACGTGCGAAAACTCGCAAAGTAACGCAGCCAAGAAAAAAAAATGAGTATCTTTTTTAATTATATAACACTAAATGCGAAACAAGTAATACGTAACAAATACAAAATAGCTGTCGTTATAAGCATCAAGTCAGCACGAAAACGAAAGAATCACCTAAACTAAAATTAAGAAGAAAAAACGGATAGATTAGTAAAAAATAAACACGAAAAGTTAAAATAAGCACTAAAAGATTTAACAAATAAAACACAGAAATTTAACATATATGTAAACAAAGAACAACAAAAAACGAAGTAACACGTAGTAATAATAAATAAACAATGAAAATTAATGTTGAATGTAAAATAAATAAACAATGAAAAATAAAGTTTTGCGGGTTGCGTTATACAAAATTAACAAAACGGAAAATATATATTCAAAAATAAGAATAAAATAAAATAAAAGCTAATAATAAAAGAATAAGAAACAACAATGGGTGAAATTGAATTTAGAAGAAAAAATAACAATGGCAAAATAGTAAAACCAACGTAAGAAAATTTAAAATTAAAAGGAACTTAACGTAAATAATTGTTGTAAATCAAAAATAATTAACAGTTAGTGGCAAAAATGAGTCTGGCGTCAAGCACCGGCCGTACGAGGTGACGATAGAATAGAAATGCGATATTTCTTGTACATATTGCACAAATGTGGCACAAGGCCTAACATTTGAAAAGTGGAGGCTGGTCTTCCCTTGTCTTAAAATTAAACTTAGCTAGCCACAAACACTCACCCAGACATACTGCAATAACCTTTGAACGAAAAAGTCACATTCTTAAAAGTCACATTAATACTACAACCGCCACAATACTGCAGAGACTGTATGAAGTCCTAACTAGACCTCATATGTACAATTTATGTCTGTGGGAGCTGGGGAATATAAAAAGAATATAAAATAAAAAAATAAAAATGCCCAATAAAAATTGATAATGTAAAACAAAATTTATTTACAAGAATCCAAATAAAACGGTATTAGAAATACTCCCCCCAAACAATTACTAAAAGTGGCGAAGACATCAGCTAACCCGACGAAATTATTGCGAAACTTAAATAATAATACAAAAAAGACTCATACTGCCGTACGCTCACAACCCAAACACAATAACAAAGACAAAAAAGCACACCCCGCCAAAAATTTAAACAAACACACACACAAAAAAAAGCCACAGGCGTCCCATATCTACCACATAAGTGACATCTCAGGTCACCTAACGTAGTGGGGGTCAGAGGGAGTAAACACAAAAATGGAGGCAAAAAGGGGGCAATTAGAATACCTACCGTCGCTAAGTTAACTTGGCTAAAGAGAAAGAAACTAAGCAAAAAAACACAAATTAATCTAACCAATTACGGGCGGGGTTGCAATTGTTCAAACCAGCAATCCCAATATACTTAAAGCCTATCCGGAATCAACTGATTAGGGTAGAGACACTGCCCTGACCATAGTCGGGTAAGGATAGCAACAGTCTCCCCCATCGACCCTTGACCCATCTCAATCTTGATGGTACCGTCATGGGAGTGAACGCCAATATCCCAGGGATAGGTCAGTTTTAATGCTCTATAGATGGAAGTGTAAACTAAAACTAATTTTTTAACTGCACTTTTTCTACGATGGCAATCATCACTTTTAAGACGCCCCCCTAGGACGTCTTAAAAGTGATGATGGCCTCTTCTAAATTTGCCCACGCTTGCCGCGTCCCCGGCCTAGTTCTGATGACTGCCAATAATCTCTGTGTGTCTGGAAAGTTCTGCTGGTCATCTATGTCTTTATCACCGATCTGTTTAACCGACAGGAGATATCTAAGAGAAAGCCAGTGATTATGGGAACAGAATCTTTGATTCTGTTCCCATAATCACGGGCTTCTCGGCCTGGGGCGGGGAAATGCGGAAGACATCCTCCTAAATTTGTATTATATATATATATATATATATATATATATATATATATATATATAAATTGGTCTTTTTTTTTTATATTTTTGCCTCCAATGAAAGGCTTGTGAGTCTTTTAGAAGGAGGGTCATTCAAGATTTTTAACTATTAGGGGTATGCCGAGAGTATGAGGGGTTTATGGAATGGGCTGGAATCTCCACTAATGAGGACTGCTTTTAACGAAAGAGGAAGAATGTTTCTGTGGTGTAGGGGAGGACGAGTTAGAGGTCAGGAATAGAGATACCTTTTTAGCAGACGAAAGACTAATATTCCGTCCAGGCTGTTTTTGATTAGTTTGGATATCTGTCTTTTGGCATCCATTTTCATGACTGTTTGTAGATCTTTCTTCGAAGACAATTTTGAGACCGCGGCATTGCCTTTAACTTTGATAGTGTGAGTGCGTCTGCTCATGCCATTAGTCCTGGGAGCTTCAAGGGACTCAGGTGTCGCTGTCTGGCGCTTCACTCTGAACCTAACAGCCACCTAAATTTTCTCCCTCTCCCTTCTCCACAACTGCAGGGGGAGATAGCTTTTCAGTAAATGGGTGCTTAGCCACTCTGGTCCTAGAGGCTGGAATGCCCATCACATGCGTGGTGGAAATCAAAGTCGTTCAGAGTGGGATCTTGCTCGACCGAGTCCTGACTTCCAGAGGCCTTCTTCTCTGGGCATGAAGCGGAGAGGTGACAGTCTATCCATACTTCCAGTACAAAAGTTTACAGTCGGTCACAATTACCAGCAGTTTCTGGCACCCTACTACCTGAGAGTTGGGGATAGAGAGGAAAGCTTTTCGGTCCAACGAGATGCCGAAACTCTATCCCCTAGTCAGGCTATTGTAGTAATCATCCAGTATTTCTCTATACTAGGTAAGACATCCCGCAAGATTTTCACCGGTAACGTGAGTAGGGACCTCGGATATTCGACGCCTGTCTTTGTACCCAGCACCCTTCATTGTTCTTAGGGGCTTAAACCCTAGGGACTTCAGTGATTTAACCACTGTGTCTTTTGACATGAGTGGGCGAGAGTAGGAGGGGAATAAAATACACCAATAAATATATAATTTAAAAACTGCATAATAATAATATATAATTCAAAAACTGCTAAATAATAATAAAAATTCCCGGAGACTTGCCTAGGCTGACGTTCTTCAATTCTAATTAGACTTTGCTCTCTGTGATCCCAGTTTCGAGGTTAACCGCTTCATTCGGAGAAAGCCGAAAAAGTCCACCACTGAGTCCAGGCTCCTTGGTGAAACGGCTTTTGAAATGCAGCCGAAACGCCTCTCACATGTCCTTGGTTGAGATCGGAGATCGCCCTTCTGAGGTAATGACCTTGCGAATATATTCGGCACCCCTGTTAACGGTGTTTCTAGACATCTTGTTCAACCTATGTTTAACTAACTGACCCTAGTAACGCCTGTTAGCCCCGCATTTTAGTGACACTGTAGCTACGGCTCTCTTTAGGGAATCGCCTGCATAATCCACCCGGGACAGACTATACACTAGTGTCTTCACTTTTTTATTTCTATCTAGAGCAGTTTGTTGGGTATATTCATTAGTGAGGACCTAATCCTATCGACTCGTGAGAACAGAAATGCGATCAATTTGATACACGCAACCTCCCATATATGCGATTCCTCTATGGTCACCTAGCTTACTTAATTTAATAATGGGATCTATGTTCAAACGCAAGTTTCGGCAGCGACACTTTATTCCTATATAACACATTTATATCCCATACTTCATTAAATTTTCCAAATTTAACAGTAATCCTCTAATATTAGAGGCTCATCTGATTTGTGACCAGTACTAAGCCTAAAGTACAAAAATAGAAAATGCATGTTTATCAGAAAAAAAGGATGAGCGCAAAATGAAAATTACAGGTCGGGAATACAAACATCAAGCAGGTACAGAGATTTAAATGTGAAGTGTTCTAACAGGAGACGGAATATGCGACACCGAGATCCAAAGTATGGTATTGGAATGACAAAAGATGCATTCCAAAAACTAAACAAAGTATTCAGAGCGAGAAAATGTTTGTTAGAAACCAAGAAAAGAGTACTGAATTTTATTTGATATCTGTCCTCTTGTATGGCAGCGAATGATGGACTATCTCTCCAAAGATGAGGAAGAGGCTTGAAGCAACAGAAATGTAGTTCTTCAGAAAGGTGCTGAGAATAGCTTGGGCAGAGCATGTGAGCAATGACACGATTTGGGAAAGAATGGAAACAAAAAAGAAACATATATTTAACATCAGGAAGAGGCAGTTGAAATTTCTTGGACACGTAATGATGTGGGAGGGCTTGGACAATCTTATACTCACGGGGCAGATTGAGGGAAAGAGGAAGATAGGAACGCAGCGCGTAACATACTTGATGGGCATGAGCAAACGGATTTCAGAACAGGTTTGGGGAGAAATAACAAAAAGACAATAATTTTTAAGAGCTAGATGGGACAGAAAAATTTTGAGTGCCCATGATCCCTTATTTCCTAAAGGGAGACTTCACATAAAAGAGGAAGCTGTTGTATAAAAATGACTTTAAATGGCCATCAGCCAGTTTAATGGATTTTTAAAAAAAATCTATTTCTACGAGTTTAATCAATGTCAATACTCAATTATACGACAAAATTTAAACCGGTTTCTATCGAAACGTGAAGTAGAAGGATTGCTCAAACATTTTGCCGCCATTGTGCATGCTGACCTTCCAGAATTCGCTATTGAATATAGAGATAACGGCTCATCACTTTAGGCGTCACTGCCTCGGTTTCAATACCAAGTAGGATTTTAATGGGTGCATTTACAAGAACAGCGACCAAATGATTATGAATTACTCATTTTCCTTCTTGTCGGTTGATTAAAAATCTAGAAAAAACAATTTACCCTTCTTAGGGGAGAAACAATGCCTTAAAATTATTCCAAATGTATTTGTTGCGAAATTAAACACAGCGGATTAGAATTTGAACTAGACAAGCGAATAATACTTTTCACAGAAATATCATCTATGCTACATGCACACAACTTTTTGAATTTGTTTATATTCTTCAGTAAAAAAGAAAACTTTTATATTGCTGTAAGCTTTCCATTCACGAACACTGTCTCTTTTTATATACTGCTCGTAACATCGATGATACCTCTTAAATAAATGCTTTGCATTTTAAAGAAGGGCAGGTCTTTAATATTTTATCAACAGAAAATTAGAAACATTTACTGTACACGGAAGGACTTCAATTATTTGTCAAAGCGAAAACGAGCAATCAAAATTTCCGACCAAACAATGAATTGTTAATCCGCAAAAAATCCGACTATAATTACAGGACCAGGAAAAAATAAATCAATACTGAGTATATATTAACAGAGCTGATTAGTAAAGAATGATGAATAGAAAGGAATCTAAATAGACTTGGCGTAATAGACACAGATTCAGTAAAACAGCAATGAAGAAATAAAATAGGATTAATCATATCAATACAGGAATTATTTTCTCTTATTTTACACATAAATATGAATATTTGTTATGTTGGTGCGACCATACATGCGCATGAACCATGGATGCTGGTAATTTGAAATTTTATATATTTTCATCTATGTATGCCTTTTTTGAATACTGAATATAAAAATGGCTTGGAATTTTCGTAAAATTTATAAAAGAAAGTTGATCATTTTATTAGAAAATATATATCACTATTTAAAAATCAATGTAATATCGGTATTTTTATGTGAATATCAGGAAGAAAAGTACATGATAATATATTTTGTATTTTGTTGCAGTGCCTTCTTTCTCGTAATATGTAGAATAATTGCCATCCTAATCTGGAGCATTTGAATGACTTCATATAAAATGGACAGTTATCAGTTACATTTTATGAATAAATATATCATTAACGCTTAGACATTTTTTTAGGGAAACGTTAAATAACGACTAGTTAAATGCTGATATTGCGTATTATTAAAATATATAGATTAACAGTGTTCCATTTCTAACTTGAAAATACACTCAGTCAAATTGCTAGAGCATTGCTGTAATTTTTCCTTTAAGTATGTTTAATAAAAATACTTAGGTGCACAAAACAATAATAGATTGTGAAATTATTCGCAGCTAAATCATTGTCCTACTTCCAGAACGAAAGTCTATTCCAGGCATATTGTTGCCGGTATAGACTAGTCGTTGTATAAATATTAGCTATAGATAAATCTCTAAAACCGTGATCTAATACAATTATTAGAATATATATCTGAAACTGACATTGTATAATAATCATTATATATATATATATATATATATATATATATATATATATATATATATATATATATATATGAGTAAAAGGGAATGTGTAGTTATTGTACTGATACGGGAAGACTTTATGCTGTCAAAAATAGTTTGTCAAAATATGTAGAAAATTAATGGTCTCCATTCTTACACTAACCTCATATTGAAATACACTTTCATAAGTTTGGTTCTAAACAAAAAAAAAAGAAAAAAGGCAAAAACGATACTCGATGTGTGTGTTAATTGTGGACTTTCTTTTGTGTCATTTAGTGTGAAACCATCAGACAGTGTCTGAATCCAGAAAATAAATTTGTCAATATTTTGTAATTGAGACTTTCTGTTATCTCAAATTAGGTTCGGTAAGTTTCCTCGACATTGACTTCGTGGAAGCTACATTCAATTTCTTAGTTATAACTTTGTGTACCAGAAACATAAAGTCACATGATTCAGAAATAAATGATATGTCCGTAGAGACAAAAGATTTAAATAAACGAAACCACTTGAATAGATGCGTTTATTGAATTCTAAGATGAGTTTTCTGATTTACATTTGGTATTTGAGTGGATTTCATAAAGTGCATGGTAATCTGACAAGTAATTTCCTCTTTACCACTAGGATTTTAAAGACTGTGTTGAACGATAAACATCTAGTAACGTCAAGTATATATTCAATTGGAAGAGTGAGGTCTTTTTTCATATTTTCATTTTGCAGATATGATAAATATTCCGAAGTTGCTATAAAAAGGTGATAGGAAAATTTACAAATTGAACATGAAGGTCAACTTAGACGATAAAGACTTAATATTTGGTAGGCTAAATTGCACAATAGAATTACCGCTTTATGGAAAATGTAAGCTTTATTTACATAATATTAAATTTATTATTATTATTATCTTTGATTTCTGGCGTTTACACATTTCTTTCCGGGTCCCGCCCAGGGATCTAAGGTTAGAAATGGCATAATGACACTTTCCACTGGCAAAAAAAAAAAAAAAAAATAAATAAATTACATAGATAAATTCTTCGTAAAGTGTGGGCTGTACTTGTCAGAACAATCTTGTGTATCTCCTTGAGGCATGGACTTCTAGGAATCCCTTCAATTAGTCTACTGCAATCTTTTCCAGCCAGACCTAGGGATCCAACTACAACAGGGATTGTTGATGTTCACATATGCCACATTTTCGAGATTTCTATTTCAAGGTCCTTGTATTTTGACAACTTTTTGAATATCTTCAAAGATACGTTGCAGTCAGAAGGGACTGCCATATCAATAAGAAGGCACTTTTTTGTTTGTGGTCTTTAATAACAATATCTGGGCGGTTGGCTATGATTGTTCTCTCAGTGTGTATTGTGTAGTCCCATAGAATTGTGACAGGTCATATCTCCGTAACCGGGTCTGAGTGGTGTTCATACCATTTTCTTTCAGTTTCCTTCCCGTAGAAGTTGAAGATTTTCCAGTGCAGATATTGGCCCACTCTGTCATGCCGGGTTTTATATTCAGTTGGTGCCAATGTCGTGCAACCTGACACAAGATGGTCAATCGTTTCTGGATATTTATAACAGAATCTGCATTTTGGGCTGACACAATATTTTAGTATGTGTGCTTGATAATTCCTAGTTAGCAAGTATCCTTCTTCTTTTTCTTCTTCTTATTCTTCTTATTCTTCTTCTTCCTATTATTATTATTTATAGTAGTATTAGTAATAGCGGTACTAGTATCGTTTTATTTCCTTTTATTTCTGTTGTATACTCATTTCTTCCGTGTCCCAAGCAGAGAGACCTACGGTCAGAAATGGCATCATATTTTCCACTCATCGTATTTGTAACTAAAAAAAAAGAAAAAAAAACAGAAACAAAATACACCCATCAAGCACGTTTTACATATGTAACACCCCTCGTAAAGTGTGATCTTTATTTGTAAATGAAGTTATTTGTTTTTCTTTAAGGATTGGGTTACCAGGGTTCCTTTCAACGGCCCTATCAGAAACTTTTCTAGTGAAACCTAGGGTTTCAACCACAACTGGAATAATTGCGCAAATAATTCTGTTTTGGGGTCTTTCATCACGATGTCTGGGTGATTAACTTTGATTTTTGTGTCTGTGTGTATTTTAAAGTCAAATAAAAGTCTAACATATATGCAGGGCTGAATTGTTTTCAAACCATTTTCCTTTCCGTAAATGTTGCATATTTTCAAGTGAAAATAGGTTTTACGTTGTCATGCCAAGTTTTACATTCAGTGAGTGTTAATACCGTGCAACCCGATACAAAAATAGTCAATTGTTTCTGCATTTCGGGTTAACACAATTTGTTAGTATGCATTCTTGTTAATTTATAGTTAGCAAGAATTGGTCCTGTGCAGAAAGAATAGAACATTCGGTTTCAGCTTTTAACCGTGTACTACGTAAACAGTGATGGAGACTGGGTTAGTTTATATCAGCTTGTTTGCTCAGGTTGAGTATTGACCATAAAGATGTTTATCTTGTCACTGTTACTGTCTTTAGTTCAGTGTATTTGCTTTATTTTTAAGCTCTTTGCCGTTGCAGTACGTGTATTATGGTTTATTTGCAATTCTTCGCCTACTGAGACAGAATGCAGAATTATTGCAGCTCAGGACCAAATACTCGCAGCCAGATTTTATCACTGTCACATAGACAAGGATGGAACTAACCTGAAATTCAAGATCTGCAGAAAATATAATGAAACGGTCAATCATATCATCTCAGGATGTCCGGATCTAGCAAAATATGAATATACCCATAGATATAACAAGGTAGCGACATATCTGCCCTGGAAAATATGAAAGAAGCATGAAATCAGTACCACTGAGAGATATTATGAGTACCAATCAGACACAGTTAACCAAAATAATAATGTAACCATCCTGTGAAACATGCCAATTGGGAAATAAAAGCCAACTGACTTGATATTATTAAAAACGACAAAACATCAAGAAGGTGTATTCTTATTGACATAGCAGTATTATCTGAGAGAAACAACTCCTAAAAAATTATTGAGAAATTATCCAAATACAAGAACCTAGAGATAGACATTAACAGGATGTGGGGAATAAAGACTGGGACTTTACCAGTAGTAATCGGAGCTCTGGTCCTTGTGAGAAAAGGAATGGACAATTTTACTAACAATATCTCAGCTAACATGAACGTAAAAGTTGCCCAGAAGATAGCGGTACTTAGGACATCCCATATACTTAGAAATGTGCTATCACTTAAATGACAATTCCACTCTAAGGCCTAAGCACCACAGTTCAGACCCAACACTTCAGGATACAAAAGAGGAAATATAACATGCACAAATAATAATAATAATAATAATAATAATAATAATAATAATAATAATTTGGTGGAAGAGGCCGCAAGCAAAAAAATATCTCCTTACTGATATGACTATCCCTGCAGACTGCAATGTATCTTTGATGATCTGAAAAAGCTATGAAAATACAACGACCATGAAATCGAAATCTCATGAGAACATCAACAAACTTTGTTGTAGTAGGAGCCCTCGGATTTATTACAAAAGATTCCAATGCACTTATTGAAGCGATTCCTGGGAGCCCATGCCTTAAAGAAATACAAAGAATTGTTCTCACGAGTACAGCCCACACCTTACCTATGTAAAATATGTGTGTTTGTTTTTTTAATTGTTCAGTGGAAAATGTCATGATGCCATTTCTGACCTAAGGTAACTGGGTGGGACGCGGAAAGAAATGTGTACCCACAAGGAACCAAAGGAATAATAATAATAATAATAATAATAATAATAATAATAATAATAATAATAAAGAAGAAGAAGAAGAAGAAGAAGAAGAAGAAGAAGAAGAAGAAGAAGAAGAAGAAGAAGAAGAAATTATTCATCTTATATCAGGTTGTACGCTGTTAGCACCCAATGAATATAAGTCTAGGCATGAGAGAGTGGCCCACTGGTTAGCACTGGTAAATATGCAACTTTCACGTTGGTGCAAAATTCAAAAATATTAACGATCATTTTTATTGTATCAACTGCTTTTCAATTCACAGTACATATGTGTGATTTCAAACTTTCTTCACTCAGTGGAGTAATAATATTATTTCAACGCACATCAGTTTCAGTTGACTTCAGTCTTTATCTTTACAATAAAATCATATTTGTGTGAGTTAGTAATATTTTACTAAAAATATTTTGTACGTTTCCCTGGTTTGAAATGATCCTGCACTAAGACGATGCATTAGAAATGAGAAATAGATTACTATTAGCAAGTCACCTTAATATATTATTCAAATGTTTCCGTAGCATTCGTTCTAGATCAAGTGAATGACCCTAAACTTAAAAATTGTATTGCCTGTGGTATAAATACATTTCAGAAAACTTTGTTTTACTAACAATTAGATTTAATAAGGGATGGTTAAATATTTTGAAATCCATTCCGCTAAACGTTAGAATTTAAAAGGCAAATTTAATAAAAGTTCATAGATAAATTAATATCAGTAAATGAGGAATATCCTGAACTAAACTTTCACACAATGAAAGTAATTATTTGTGTATATGTTCTCATCTATATATATATATATATATATATATATATATATATATATATATATATATATATATATATGTGTGTGTGTGTGTGTGCGTGAACACGAACACGCACACACACATTGGTGAGATAAACATTAAGATAAGGAAGAAAAGGAAAAATAAATTATATAAGAACAGTAACTGCAAATAATTATCTTCTTTGTCGGCTAATGTTTTATAATTATTTGCATATCGACCAAAAGGCGACGTGTTAGCAAAAAAGGGGGAAAATAATAACAATCTCCCGTTTGAAACTCGGAGCATTCGATTTTACCAAAATTCTCCTACGTCATCGTAATTAAAGGAACGCCAATGCGTCTTACATTTTTACGTTTATATTTTTTTAAACGCTAGCCTTATTTCGGTAAAAAAAAAAAAAAACGCAAATGAATATTCGTTTTTTTATGTAGGAAACAGAATATTTAAGATAAGGAAGATGGCGGAAGCGATTAACCTCTAATGGGAACAATTTCGCACTTTCGGGGATATTCTATAATAAGAAGAATATTCTACCTGATAAGCTGCGCTCGTTTTCGTCATCGGATTGTTACTCACTGTTGAAGTAAATTGTGTTTCTATACAATCTTGCCACTACGCTGCTGCGAAAAATAAGTGTATGTTTCGCTGAAATTTATTCAGATTTGTTTCTATTAAGTTACAATACACGTACATAAAAGCATTATCCTTCATTTAAATCCAAATCCAGATCTGTTGTGGTAGGATCCACCTAATTTGCATAGTGGAGTACCGAGCATACAAATATGGTTGGTACCGGGAAGAGAGTAGAGGAATCAAAAGATTCAATCCAGAGACTCTGCCCGATTGCGACTCAGTCAACACATTCTCCAGGAACGGTCTTCCCAGGAATATACAAAAGACTATATGTAAATATTGTGTACACTTTCTTGTTTCAATACATTTTGTTCTAAGTACATTTTGTGTTGCATTATTATTCCATGCATTAGTCAAGTTTTAACAAGATCCAGTGCCTTTTCACTTGCTGATAGGGAAACCACGTGACTGACAATGTCTTCAGGAGTGTACTTACAATAATTAGCCAATTGAGTGTTGGTGGGTCTAAATAATCTATAAATATAGATTTTGAAACTAGAGTTGTCCTTTTCCTAATTTGGTTGACTCATGTCTGTCCTGCCATTTACCCATAGTTTAGGGATAAGAGATTGAATCATACGTATATCGAGTGGAACTAGAATACTGCTCTCAGATTCTATATTTCGAGTCAATCTCCATTACTTCAGCGTGCCTCGCTTGAATTGTGACTTATTTTTCATTTGTTCTGTCTAAGCCATATAGATAAACATTGGAATTGTATTTCAATAATGAATAAGTTAGACTCAGACTATAATAAACCATATTGTTTCCAACTTTTCTTTTTTCACACTGTTATCGTGATTACTTCTATTATTTATTCTCTGTTAGTGAGATATGCTGTTGCTGCTTTTAAAATTACATGCCCCAAACCGAAAACAAATTACATGGACAAAGCTATTGGTAAATATTGCTGCCAGTTGATTTCTTTCTGCCTGGGACGATTCGATAGGTCGGTTCACAAAGCTTACTATAAAACAGGACTGATTCACCACGGTTTTCTATTTAGAGGTTAATGTCTTCTGAATGGGACTTGTAAACAGAACTAGTCTTTCAAAAACGAACGACCACTACGTTGGCTTAAATCCTTCCTCGGAGTAGACGTGTATATATTATTTTTTTATCGAAAGTAATCTTTTCCAGACACGTATGATTAAACGCAAACCAGCTACAGACGAGTTTATACATCGATCCTGAATCTCTGCATGCCATTCGATATGCGAATCTGTTTTCCAATAAACGGTCCTTCCTGCCTTTCAAAGAAAAAAATATGTTTGTTATTAATCTACTACCATTTTTTACATTACAGGATATAATCCGATATTACTAACCTGGTGCTTCGCTTCTCTGCTTCAGTTAAAAATTGTAACAGTGAGAATAACCATTGGCATATATTATAGGATAGACAAGTCGTTAAAGGGAGACAATGATTTAAATTAATATAAACAGACTTCTAAAATATATTACTTGTCACTTATGCACACCAAGCCCTGGAATTGTAACGGAGTTCTCATACATCGTTCGTAGAAAATGTAGGTCTTAACATGAATACCCTATGGTTTTAATAACTACAGTAAAACGATTTAATTAACCACAGATTCATTTTAGATATGCCTGGTGTATATTATTTAAAGGTCTGAATAGCTATTATAACATGACTTCGTTGTCAAGCTTTTTGAATTTTCCTATATTTGTATTTGATTGGTCATTCTAGCATTTGTAACAACGTTTTCCCCTTGCGAAGGATTGTTAATTAATTTGAAACTTTTAAAACCATTTATTTTACATTCAACATAATCACTTGATAAGACACCGGAGGTGTTGAAACAAAATGGCTACTTTTGTAGTGATTTTATAATATATAATGTTATAATTATTTTAAATAAATAATTATATCTGCTCTACTCTGTAGTGAGCACTCTTTCAAGAATAGTAATTGTTGGTTATTGGAATTCATTCCTTATACACTAATTATATTCTTGGATATATATATATATATATATATATATATATATATATATATATATATGTATGTGTGTGTGTGTGTGTGTGTGTGTGTGTATTCCATCGAACAGTTTCTTGCAACGAAACACTGCTCTGTGTAACCGACTCCCAGAAGGATGTTTTCCGATCACTATATTTTTTTCTCTATACAAGTTGAGGCCTAACCGCTAACTTCACCACATATTTGCACTCTACCTTGATTAGATACATTAATATAAAAACATAAGAAAATAGATTCAACAATAATATTAACAACATTTACTCAACTTTAATTATTCGGCAATACATTACATCACTTAGAGTCCTATATATTTTGCATTTACATTCGGAGTATAAGATTTTTTTTTGATCTTTCTCGAATTAAACAATTTTGAAAACCTAAAGATATGTTTTTACATATATATAAATGTATATATTGCATATATACATTTATAAATATATGTTGTAGAATAAAACCGTTACATTTTTCTTGATAATGTCGATCAGCAGATTGGTATTGAAAAGTTTTCTTTTGTATCTATCTATCTATCTATCTATCTATATATATATATATATATATATATATATATATATATATATATATATATACATTTCAAAAATTATATGGTTTCATGTATATTACGTAAAATAAAATATATCTCAACGTGATTTAAAATATTTAAATTATTTTTTTATATATGCGCTCGCCCTAAGATATACCGAGGTGTTTTAGATAGTGAAGAGAGTTATCAACGGAAGCCATCTCTATCCCTTGAGACTAAAACTCAAGCTATCTCTCGGCAAAATATTCCTACAGCCAGACATAAAATGTGCCTGTGGGTTTCTTATAATATTTAGAGTTATCTAAACTTGAAAGAACTAAGCGATACCTACAATAGCAAGACGAGTAGGCTTATACAAATATTTCATTAATTTCATATATTAATTTAGCTAGTTATATTCCAAGACAACATTCTATGCTTGAATTTCTCTCTCCATATGTTTCTGTGTGCGTGTGCTTGCGCGAGCGCGTTTATTTCTAAAGGTAGGCATTTGTATGTACAAGTAACTGCCACTGTATTAACTAAATCAATGCTTGCATAATTTTCTGAATTTCCCCGATGAATTTCAAATGTTGTTTGTCTTTTGCTTTCGTTTGTTGAGTCAAAAATATTTCCACAGCAACATCCTCTAAACCACATTCAATTGAAATTTAAAGAAAAGTGATCGTTAAGTCATAATTAAAATAAGAAACTCATTTTGGCGTTTTCATTTGAGGATCTGTACTTTCTTTGTTTTCCGTTGTATTTTCCCGACCTTTTAAAATGAGAATTGAAGGCGTATAAATAACTACATGTGTATGTGTGAAATGAATTTTTTCTCGAACAAGCTAATCCCAAATTTTAATAACTATAAGGTTCGATCAGTTTACTCTTCTACTGAATCGATATTTTCGCTTGGTTGGAATTTTGCCAGCGAGACAAGCAGCTGACAATAAGAAAGGAAAGTCGAAAAAGTCAACAAGACAATCCTGTCGGATAAAACACCCATTTACAACCCCAAAGACTAATCTGAGTTTCCAGTGACTAAACAATGTAAGCAAACACAGTCGATGGACTCCAAGACATACGAACACATCTTTTGTTGATATCTCTTTTTTATTCTTTTTGTATTTTTGTATAAACACTTTACGACCTCGACCCACCACTCCTACAGATTTCTCTTTTGATTATTTATTGCTTTTGTCTGTCAAGTAGTTTTTCAGAGATAAGAAACTGTCCTTCTGACATAAAGATTCTCCCTTTAAAATCCTTTTTTAAAAATTATTCAGCCACAGATTTATTTCTAACAGACGGAACACACAGTTAGAATCGGGAAGTATTTACGCGGAAAATGTATTTTTCAAGCAGTTTGCTGAAAAGTTCTCGGCGCGATCTTATTCCGTAAAATCTTTAAAAAATAATAAAAGATTGGAACAGATTTGGAAAACACTTATTGTTTTGGTTGGTACTCTTTAAAAACATACACGTATAATCACAGAACTTGTAGAACTTAGAAAGCTTAACAGTATTGACCAACATAAAACTCCTGCCACCATTTATTAATACAGAATAAATAATACAATGACGAGCTAGTATACCGACGAATAGAAAGAGTCTTATTTCAGTATGTCATGCAAAGAGATAAACAATGAGATTTAAGGCAAACAGTGAAGATGTGGTCTTTCTAAATTTCAATTCGGCTTATTTACATTTTTTGATGTACAAAGATTATTATAGCTTTCGTAGCGTAAGATGCTGTATCGTATTATATTGTGGATGTAGAAAAAGTGATGAAGTTATACATGTCTATGGGCTTTATATCTTAGGGGAATTAATGGTTTTCATCGGGTTGTTGCATTATCCGTTGTTGTTAATATAGCACTGCAAAGAAGCGCATCGACTTTCCCTGTAGTGCTCCACCAAAGTGGACGAGAGACAGAAAAATATCCGTGGTCATTACGATTCGCCTTCTGCCAGAAATTCAAGTTGATGGCAGCTCATATGATATTCGTGTAACAGGAATATGCACTGTTGCTTGTAGCTGTGTCAATCCTTTCTTATTTGTCAGAAAATATCTTATGACTTTAAAGTTGTTCTTTTTTTTTCCTCAGAAATGGATGTGCGATGTGGCCTAAATTTCAGCCATTTTTATTCTGTTGAACTGTGGCTGCTGTTGCGATTTCTGAGGCCTTCACTGAAAAGTGGGTGTTGCTAGAGGCTACGATAATTTCATTAATGGGAGCAAGCAAAATTAAGTAATCCTGCATTTAGCTAAGTTTTAATATATGAATATTTTACATGATTAATAATATAATAACATTTTTTAGTTAATGAAGAGAAACATTTCAGCTGCCATTGAAGTTGAGACAACTCAGTTCTCTTTTATTATTTGTGATAACTCTTCCTTAGCACGGCTGATTCTAAACCCCAGGAAAGGGACTCATTGCGCCTTCTCGGGCTAAAACTTTCAGATGATATTGGTTAATTTTGACGTATTGTATACGTTGTATATTTGAGAAAATGGTTTCATTTATTAATAAAAGACAGTTTCTCTTTTCAAATTTGAAGTATTGCTTCCTATCAATGTATATTCAGAGAATTTTGAAGCTTGTGTTGCCAACATATAAAATTCATTATGATTTTCTACGAGACAATTTTCCATTTGGAAATAGCCGTCATCGGTTTTGGTAATTCAAAATAACGATTACATTGGTTGGTGTAAATATTGTTTAAAATACAAACAGCTTGCAATGAAACCATGGAGATTGTTATTAGATATCAGAATTAGAAAAAATATGAAATTATAATATAATAGTGTATACAAAGATAAACAAATATGATTCAGCGGAGAAATATTAAAAGAATGGAAAGAGGTTGTCTAAAGAAAATATGAGGAATGATGTTCGCAAAAGGAATACAAATAAACTCATAATTTTACAAAAAACACAAGGAAAGAATAGACAAAAAGAAAAAGAAATGGAAAATATATAAAACAAATGCTATTAAACTTTTGAATATTTTTTTTTTTCACAGGACTAACTTTCGAGACTCAAAAGCGAACTGGGATTGGTTCAGGTCTATCATTTTATAAGCTACGTTCTTAGAAGTCATTCAGAACACATATTCCAGAACAGCTTTCTTCATTTTCGAAAGAATTCTTTTTGTCATAGTGTGTTTCATACAACACTAAAAATATCTGCAAGGACTGAATAGACAGCCTAGGCTTACGCCTGGATCTGCTACTGTCGTATGTCAATGTACTCCCTACTCACATCACAGTTTAGCAGAACCCTTGATGTATTCAGAACCCTTGATGTATTCAGTTCGTAATCAGTGCAGCATGGAAAATGCAAAGGAAAACTATGCGTAGCCAGACGAAACCAAACTTGAAAACAAAAGACATAGTTCACGTGAGTTTTAGTAATTTGCTCTGTTATCAACAAGAAAGCTGTTAATCAACCCGACATATATAATCTCCTGAGCGAAAAAGAATATAGATCAAGCTCACCTTCGTCAAGTTCTTTTGTTTTCTGTTATCACACGCAGTATCAATGAAACACTTTATAATAAACTAATCTAAGAGATATCTATTTAGATATCTTAAATGCTTTTCACAAGGTACTGCATAGTGTATTGCTACACAAGCACGCCCACTGGCTGAGTAAAGTCTTCGCAGTTATCAACCTATCGTGTAGTTCATCGTTAATTTTCAGTCTAAAGTTAGTGAAATCAAAGAAGATGTCCCAAAAGTTCGTCTCCTAGGTCCTACAATAATTAGTCGTATCTTTTGCCCAGGAACATTATCAGTGGACATGGAGATTACGATGGGAATCTTATCGCCATTTCATATTTTTAATTTTAGCAGGTGCGCGTTGTTTGATTTTTATTTTGACGACTACACTATCATAGTTTTATCTGGGCAGCGTTTGTGAGACAAAGAGTACCATGACGCAATTCACTCCGCCCGAAATTTGGAAACAGAATATTGTACTGCTTGGCATTCGCGCCAGAAATTCTGATATGAAACGTACTGAGAGTTTGGGTGTCAATTTGAGGACAGAGCATAGCATTCGGAAAAAAATTGAATGTGTCTAATGATAATTACGAAGGAACGGCAACTCGGAAAACTCAATCTGATAATTTTGATGTGAAAAGATGTTCCGAATTTGTTGGTTGGGGCCTCAAACTCAATAGGTAGGCTTACACCAAGTAAAGAAGAGTTAGTACTGCGCTGAGTCAAGAGGGTGGCTGCTGGAAGACTCGATGTCTGGCAACAGGACTCTGAACCGTGCCACTCAAGCATGAAAATCCAGTCATATCTGTCAGACAATTTCTGGTGCCGCATCATCCCTTACATCTTGCCACCTAACTCACCAGACTGCAATAAACTTGATTATTATATGTGGTACCCAGTAGAGCCAGAGACCGAAACAACTCATATAACACCAAAGAAAAGCTGAAAGTAAGTATTACGACAATGTTCACCAACCCGTAGACCGTCCAGAAGAGATGAAGGAAATTCCGAAGTTGCCCGGAGGCCTTGGTTGAAGACGGTGGCGATTTTATTAAAGAAATTTACTCTTTCGTAAATCAAGATATTTTTGTGTAATTTGGGTAAATATATCTGTTAAAATGACATGTCAAAGTTATTTTCAATTTTGCTTAATTTAGACGAGAATTTACCCATCGCACCCTCTAAACATTGATGCAGTTATTGAATATATACACAGATAAGACCAAGGTTTATGAACGCAGCTGCAAAAATCTAGATAATCAGAGACTGGTATTTGACTTCTCATTTGATCTTGCTATGAGTGCGCAATAGAGAAATCTGGATTTGTAATATTCAATACTTTTAATAGGAACTAATTAGTGCTTCAACATCACAGTCAAGAGCCTGAAAACTGTCTCGTCATGAGGAACGGTTGTACTCTCAATGTGTCTCCTTTTTGCGCTTCTATTGTGTCTCAAGTTTTCTCATATCTAAAGTAGAACTCATATACACGATTTATCGTTAAAGTTGCTTGAGAAAAGGATCGGTTCCTCGTGACGTACCAGAAACTAATATCTCCTGCTATACTATCACAAAAAGCAGATCAAATATAAAAAAAAGAAATTATTGCACTAATATTTGTTCTGAAGCTGCTAAATCCTCTCTTTCCATTTTTGACAGAGTTAAAAAGCGTTTACACGGACTCTTGTGTTATTAATTATTTTCACCCCGATAACTCCCAACCCACTTATCCATACATCATCGCAATTCACATGGCAAATGTTTACACGAGCTATCTTCCATAGTTTCACCTGTTCAGACATTGACCGCTTCGATTAATTATGCTACGTAAAAAGGGTTAAACCATTTTCATTCTCCTCGTATTCCATTGGTAATAAGCATTTTCCACTCAAATACATTCTTCCTTAGAAATCCTATTTCCTGTAACAGAGCTCCGGAAAATGCTTCCTCGATGACTATAAACTTAACATCATCAAACCATCAAGCAATTACCTATCCTACATATCCCCATAATCTGCTTCTTTTACATCCATACAACAACTTCATTTACTAACCTTCGCTCTTGAGAGACTGTTGGGTATTGTAATGGTTGAACATTTAGTTGAATGAAATTAAAAACAGAATAAATACAAAACAAATGAATAAAAGTCAAAGAACAAATTATGTAAAGCATTGATAATTTAAAATAACAATAAATAAGCAAAAAATAGGAAACTCAATCGATTTAAAGGGTGAATTGGAAAAAAAATGACAAAAGACGAAAGGACAAAGATTCAAATAAAGAAGCAAAATAAATAACTGAAATAAACGCAAGAAATGAGGGGAATAAAGTAATTAATTATAAAGAGAGAATTGAACAATAAAACAGCAAAGAAAAGAACAAAGAAGAATTGAATCGATCAACCCCCCCACCCCACCCCCCAAAAAAAAAAAAAAAAAAAAAAAAAAAAAAACAATGAAAGCAATAATCAAAATTTGGAAAGAAAATCAAGTAGTAAATTGCAAAAAAGAAATTGAATAAAGATCTTTGGAACTTAAGAAATGTTTGAAAATATCAATAATAAAAGAGGATAAAATAAATGATCGAAATAAATGAATACGGCTTCCAAATTCTCTTCAAGCTACATGTTTTTTAAGTATACTTTTCTTTTACAAATTCGTGACTTTCAAGACATTTTCTTCAATCAATTTCTGAGAATATCCCAAAGCAACCATTGTAGTTCTCCATTTTTTCAGTGACTATTACGAATTTTCTAACAAAGAAACCCTATTACAGTAGAACATACGCGAACGTAATTACTTGCCATACAGTTAGGAGTAATGATGTACAATATATCATTTTCATTGCAGTACAGCCATTTCAAAACGTTGGTTACTACCAAAACCATAACGACAATATATTATGAACACTGATTTATTTCACTTACTGAGATTAACAATATTCAGTGACGCAGAAACATACTCAATATCTATCTTTCATTATTGTAATAAAACGACATATTGACATCCTTAGGTGAGAATTATCGGAAAATATCTATTTTTTTTCATCTCGATGTATTTTTTCGACGGTTTAGTTGTCGAATCACATCTCAGCAATACACTAATTTATTTGATATTGCGTCATATAATACATGACATTGGCACAATGTTTATTTCCTGGACTCGTTTTTACTACAATGACATTTTATTGTATATAATGCACGGAGGACGGTAATATTCTAAAATCATCTGTGATTACATAAACTTACTTACTATGCTATGCAAGAAGGCGCATTACTTTTTCAATGGAAAGAACATCATTCTCGAAGCGACATTGATGTAATCAAATATTTCTTTTGGCTTGAAATCTTCTTTCTTTTAGTAATGGTTTTGTGTGACAGACTTGCGTAGTGTCATCAAGTGTGCATACTCAGCATTCGACCAGCGCTCTCTGCAAGCGGAAGAAATGTCTCCAAATGCCTTTTATGTATCGTGCGACTGGCAGATGGCACGCCTAGATGTAGCACATAAAACACAACACGAGTAATCAATCATATTATGGTACTGTTCTCCAAAAAAGGAACGAAGTGCTCGTTCGATGCATGTATCTGACAAGTGCATTTTTAGAAGGATTTTTTTTTTAGTTTCTTTGTATTATACATATATTTTTATTTTATCTGGATTTAGTCTTTTTCCAAAGAACCTCAACGGCCCAGTAACAAGTAAGAAGCCTCAAATAACATGCCTTTTGGCCCTGCACTTACTTACGAACAGTTTTCTTAAATAGCATAGGCATAAAAAGACCAATCGAATGATGTTAGACTGCATTCAATATATATAATGAATTTATTTTTATTTTTAATTTCATCTATTATATTAAAGTAAATATTCAGGTAAAAGTAAGATTTATATACAATAATGGATTTTTATTCGATTCCATCTGTTCTTCTTCTGAAATCTTATTTGGAAAATGTATATAATAAAATGCATTTTTATTATGGATTTCTGAATTTATTTTACAAGATTTTTGTTCTATTCTGCTTACAACGTAATTATTCAACACAGAATATTTACTACTTGAAATTCTAATTTTCGGCAGTTGCTTTATAATTTTTTTCCGTTCATAGTCAGTTTCACTTTTTACAGTTACTACCATTTTTAGAAATGTTAGCTAAATTTGTTAGCTAAATTTGTTCTTATTTTGTGCATGATTCATAAATCCTATACCATAAATCATTCACTTTTCAGAAATACCTAAACTGCCATCTGTTCACAACCGCTTTCTCAGATTATTGATGAAAAATATTTTCGATGGAAACCTGTACATTTCGGTGATTGGCTTGTTTCTTCGAATCTTTTGGACTGGCGCTACTCAATCCCAAACGGAAAACACATTACTTGAGAATTTTCAACAAAAGCAGCAACAAATGTGAAAAGAAGATGAAGTAAAAATAACATAATCAAGATGTTGAGAGACGACACAACTTCAAACAAAATCTTAGGAATGAAGCCCCCATCTCCAGCGTCAAGATCTAAAACACTTACTGAACATGAGAAACCTATTTTCTTGAAATTTATTTTTAGAATAATATTTCAGAAATATCAACTGAAAGTAGGCATGTAGGTTCTGTCAATTAGTGCCGAATATTTTCTTATCGTTATCAGATATTTTCCTATACTCCTGATATATATTTAGAGATTCTTGATAAAATCCAATGATCAGGCACTTTGAATCCAGTCACTTTCCTAACTGTGTCTTTTCTATAAATACTTTCATGTTCGGAAGAACTTTTCGCTATGGTACCTAACCTTTATAAATTTGAGCACATTTCTAATCTGGCAATAGGGGGCTCATCAATTTATGGTTAAATTGGCTAGATATAAACTTGTTCTATGCTGAGAAGTTATTTCCTCGCACTTCTCGCTTTTGGACTTCTCTTCTGGTTTCATGCTTCCTGCCCAACTTTGATCTTCAAATTTTAAATTCATTGTCAATCGTTATCTACTGTCTTCCTGATTACTATTCTATTCCTCTCGCTCATTAGTAATGCTTATTTTTTGTTTCGTACTCGTTAGTGGATTTATTGTCTTGCTTGGCGTGAATTCGATTAAATAAAAAATTATCATTACTCTATTATCTATTGACTTCTTATTACAAGTTTGTTTTTTTTTACTGTGCATAATCATCGTCATTTTGTAAATTTCATAAAGAAGAGATTAGTTTTAATCAATTTCTGTATATTAAAGAAATTACATAAACTGATAAGCACAAATGAACTTGTATGCAGGTTATAAAACTATATTTTTTTAATTCTATAAGTGGATATAAACAAAAGTATATCCGACTGTAAATGAAAGTATTTTCTTATGTTTGAACAAGTTTTAATTTTGTGTGCCTACCGAAGATCTCAACAATCAGATCAATATTCTAATCGTAATTTATATAAAGCCGTTGAAACAAATGCTTACTAAAATAGAATTGAAATGGAAAATTTAGATTACAGAAATTAGTGAAACCAATGTGTCTTCAGTTAATGGTATTATCTGAATTGAAATGACTATTTTAATTTTCGCTAAATTTTCCGTATGATTAAACTGGTTTCGTTGTTGCCTAAATTACTTTGGATTGGAAGGAGAACGTTAAGTTTGAAATACATTAACATAAATAAAAAAAAGTACGAAAAAACTATTTAAGAAAAATATAAGTTTGATCAATAACCCAGTCTCTCGTATCCAACACAGTGCTCGTAATATGGAATCGACACAATAGGGAATATGTGATATGCACTCATTTACACATTCCTGAAATGTTTAGGATTTGTATTTCTCTCAAGATTTAAGATACACTTAATACGACAAAACTAATGAAATACATTCATCGATTATGATAAATATAATAATGATGAATCTTCGAAATTGTGGTGAATTGCATTTATTGCGACTGATTAAATGTGCACCCCTTTTCTGGGCAATCACGAATTAATTGCATTTTAATATTTTCTAAAATAAAAAAAGTATAGTTCAAATCGAATTAAAATGTTTGCTATTTTTGTACTAACCAAAGTTTTCTGTGCTGTTTTTTTTGTTGTTGTTCAAATGCATAAAATATTAGGTAAGAACGCTTTTCCGATAATGACTCAAAATGACAATAGCGGATTGTAGTGATTTTCTAAGATTAGCTTGGATGTGGCACAAAGCCGAAAGTAAGGGAAGCACAGTGAGTATCAAACTGTCTACTAATTCGTAATTGTTCTAGCGAGACAAGCTTGTTAACCATTACACCAACTTGAGGTACCCAAATGGCTGGATTGTAATGTAATATGTAATTTCCTATATAGCATCTAGAATTAAATGTTTTGTAAAAGATAAATATAGGTTTTATCAAAAGTGATAATATTGTACAGACGGATATTTGCATTAACGTAGATAAGTAAGAAAAGAGGAAGTTTAAAAAGAATGAGAAGTAGAAAGAAATTACTTCTAACGGCCAGTGAGTAAGATGAGATTGGAGTTAATAATAAAAAAAAGGAAATAAATCTTAGACATTGTAAAGCTGAGAATGAACATTGAATTCAAGAGAATCAGGGTGTGATTAGTGAGAAATCAACTTGGCAAATTTGAACTAAACTACTTCGGTTTTAATCGTTTCACCGCAAGCAAGATGTTAATGTAAGGGAGGTGATAATGCCATTAGAACACAGGGGGATGGCTGGAAAGGTAAGATAATGAGAAGCCTGAGAATAGGGAGGATTGAAGAAATGGCCTAAAGAAAAGGAAAAATAAATGGTTAAAGGAAACGGAAGATGGCGATTGACATGCCACTTAAATTGTTCAAGACTTTAGTTATCAGGGAAGCAAAGAATCTCAAGGGAGTTTCACAGGTGCGATAAAATAGAGTATAAATAGCAGTTGCATCTAGTTAATTCACCATTAAAATGGTGACACATATTGGGCAATATATAAGCACGTTTAAATTTCTGTAGTCGATTTAAGGAACGTAAAAATCTGATCAAAACAGTTGTCATGAACATATCAAAAAGAAAAAACAATGTAAACCACGCCTCGTCTGTGAGAGATTGACTGAAGTTGTCATGCTTGGTTAGGATATATTTCATTAGAGACCCTTTTGTGGTATGGTCAAGAGACTGGAGATATTCAGCAATTGCATCATGCCAGACGTTTTCAGTTCATGGAAAAATGGTTGATTTATAATGATGCAAGAATTATTCTAACGAGTAAAATATTCTGGCCCATCAAGGTGAAACAAGTTTTCATACAGTAGATGTAACAATTGATTCGATATCGTCACTTTACTTCATCTAAGGGAAAAAAAGCGATGCCACGAATGCGTGGTGTGTGGATTTCCTCGGGTTTAGCATCAGTTTTGCTGCTGACAGGCAGAAAATCAACGATGTCGTGATTAATTGACAGCTGCTTTTTTTTTTTGGTGGGAGTTATTTACAAACGATTTTTGCTCTATCTAACCACTGATTCGAAGTCCTTTTAAAGAGCAGCTGCCATGTTTACTTAGTGAGATCTATCAGATTTTCTACTAAAAAAAAAAAACTTAAATGGTTGGGTTATCATTATAAATACCTAATTAGGTAAGATTGAAATAAATGCCTAATTGGGAAATACCTAATTGGGAAAGATTGAGAAATATATATATATATATATATATATATATATATATATATATATATTACAAATTAATTGATTTAAAATATGGTTTTTTCGCTACACATTTCTAACCATATTTCAAAAAATGGAAGCTAAAAGCCACGGATTTAATTTTGTGATTAAATTAAAGACATTAGTTCCATTTCATCCTCACAAATTTACATTGAGCACTATTTTGTAAAAATAAAATATCTATAACAACACCGGATTATATATCTTGCTCTTCTTTTATATATATATATATATATATATATATATATATATATATATATATATATATATATATATATATTTCTCAATCTTCGCAATATTTATAGATATGCCATCATTTTGCTAACCTGCACATTCTATGTTGCATGTTAATGTATATTTTATTACTCACAGTCACTACTCCCGTTTTCTCATTCTACCATAGTTATTTATACTATCTTTCTTTTCTTGATCCTGGCTATCATTCCATAATCTATATGGAAACTATCTTTCTTTTCGTGATCCTCTCTATTATTCCATCATATATAGAGAAACTATCTTTTATTTAGTGGTTTTGTCTATCATTCCATCATCTATTTGGAAACTATGTTACTTTTCGTGATCATGCCTATCATTTCATCATCTATATGGAAACTTTCTTTTAGTGGTTTTGTCTATCATTCTGATAATAGTGAAAATATCTTGGTTTATTTGTTTCATTTTTTTATCATATATCAAAATAATTTTAAAAGAAATCAATCTCCTATTTCGATTTCTGTTATTTGTGACATGAATTTCTATCCTTCAATCAGCGATCGGTTATGGCGAGAAATTAAAACAGTTTCGTGAAAATTGATGCATCACCTATTATCAGTCCCCTTGGACTTTAAACGAGTCGTCGATTTTGTCTGCTTCTGAATATAATCCAAAAATTTACAAGTATGCAGATAAGAAAAAGCACCGAAAAGATAAGCGTATAAGAACTAAAAACATAAAAGATCACTGGGTATATATTTCGGTTAATATTTTTCTGTATATATTTAATATCTAATTACAAGTGTTCCCCAAACACACAAATATGACATAAGGATTCCTATTATCTCGTCTATGTCTAATGTTCATATATAATTTATTTATACGCCTATAAAAATATATCTGTTTTTTCAAATTTTCTTTATTGATATGGACGCAGAAGTACTGCAAATTTACCGGCACAAGTAAAAAGAGTATTTCTCAAAATTTTAGGAAAATAAATCATACAGAAATTTTTCAGTACATCACCATATTGATGAGGTATATGTCTTTAAAAAAAATTCTTTTCTGTTTTATTGCCACTCATAGTTAAATAAAAAAAGAATGTCGCAAAAGACAAACACATTCACAAATTACACTAGGATTGTATGTGTACTGGAGTAATAATTATCGAAATCTGTCTGTCTCTCTCGCTCTGTCTGTCTGTCTGTCTGTCTGTCTCTGTCTCTCTCTCTCTGTATATATATATATATATATATACATATATATATATATATATATATATATATATGTATGTATATATGTAGATATATGTGTATGTGTGTACATGGGTATATATATGTTAGTATGTGGGTACACTCCTATATGTATGTATATACGTGTATATGTTATTGTGTATGTATGTATACGCATGTGTTTTTGAACATAAAAATATAGGTCCTTGCTAGATTAGATAATCGTTATATTTATTTTTTATATGATTATATTTGATTTGTAACCTGTAGTCGATATTAAATTTGTCAAAACTTCTTAATTACACAGCGGTCTTTTCAGTAAATGCCCTTCAGGTTTAGTTTCCCCCGCCCCATCTCTCTCCCTCACCCCTTTTTTCTTTTTCTTTTCCTCTCCCTCTCTCATCTTCTGATCTTCAAGATTAGATCGTCTATGGTGTGTGTATGTCACCACGAAATGTATCATTTACGGTTACATCTTTAAAGTATTAGACATCCGACTACATTCATATTTCTCTTACTTAAACCTCTTCAACTCACCTCTCTAAAAATTATCTCTGTTAAGGTTTAATCGCCCACCTTCTCTCGTCTGTTAGCCCTCTCTAACATTCGTCCCACGCTCATATTTACACTCTCCCTAAATTCTATTTTTATTTCCGGAGTTGTTTTTTCTGTTTTCTTTTTGAATTTGTAGGTCTGATGAATTGTATCGTATTTACGATTCTGTTGTGGTAGGATCCACCTAATTTGCATAGTGGAGTACCGACCATATAAATATGGTTGGTACCGGGAAGAGAGAGAGGAATCAAGAGATTCAACCAGAGACTCTGCCCGACTCAGTCAACACATTCTCCATTTACCAGGAATATACAAAAGACTATATGTAAATATTGTGTACACTTTCTTGTTTCAATACATTTTGTTCTAAGTACATTTTGTGTTGCATTATTATTCCACGCATTAGTCAAGTTTCAACAGATTCCAATGTAATAAATTATGACCATGGAATATTAGTGTTTAAGCCTTTTTTTATATATATATATATATATATATATATATATATATATATATATATATATATATATATATAAAAGAAGAGATAAACCGCAAACGATTTTGGTTGTAATGTGAATTTTATTTTAAATAGTATGCTTTATTTTCCATAATTTTGCGAGACGAATTTCCAGTATCGAGACCTCCATAAGGCAAAACGTGGAGATTTCCATATATTATATAATAATTAATTTTTGACTTATTTTTTACAAAACAATTAAGATTATCCGAGAAATGGTGAAGGATTTATCGGCATTCTTATCTTTTAATGACCCGTCTGTGTGTCTTAGATCTATTTCCATTTTCTTGAGTTTTTGTAAAAAAAACATAAGAAAAAATTAATTATTTTGCCGCCCCAAGAAATTTGTCTCGCCGGAGTCAATACTTCAAATCTACAAATCAACTATTCGCCCTTTCATGGAGTATTGCTGCCATAGATGGTCTGGAGCCCCTTCTATTTGTCTCAAGGTCCTTGATAAAATCCAAAGAGGGATATGCAATGTAATTGGCTCTGATCTAGCATTTGGTCTACAGCCGCTCGCACACAGACGTGCCGCTGCCCCCTCTGTCATTTTTTACAAATACTTGCAAGGTAACCGCTCCGATGAGCTGCTTTCGCAGGTTCCCAGACTTCATGAATTTATGCGATCACCTAGGCTAGCATCTTGCTCTCACCCTTTCACTGTCGAAACTGTTAAATGTAGACGTCTCTTCTACTCCTATAGCTTTATTTCTCGCACTCCTTGTCTGTGGAACTCCCTCCCCAGTTTTTGTTTTCATGATAGTTATGATATCCAACTATTCAAATGTAACATCAATCGACGTCTCCAAAGGCTCTGATCTATCCCCTAACCTTCTCTTTATCCTTTCCTCTATCACTCCTCTTTGCTTTCGCTCCAACTCTCTGTAATCCCTTGCGTGCTAGCGGCTTCCAGCCTTGCTTGGGGTTGAACTTTTAAAAAAGAAGAAGAAAAAAACTATACTTAGTGTACCTAAATTAGATTTCCTGCGAAAGTGTCCTTCAACTGGCATGATCAACCTCATTTGAACAACCCCAGAAGGCTGAGATCCTCGATTACAATAACACATCGACGTCCAGTATATTTAACTGTCAAAATCTGGGTATGACCCCCTTCTCTCATGAACCCTTCTCCGGTGCCGCATACTGGAAATTGCCTCCCCAATAATTTACCCCCTGGAAAAATCGACACTGGCTTAATAGCATCTCATGTCTCATGGTTCAGAAAGTAAACTTCTAGCCATACACTGACGCGCCTACATATATATATATATATATATATATATATCACTGATTAATTTCTATTTCTCTGTTTATTCCTCGCACCCTTAATGAAGGACACAGTCCGAAAATTCTGAACTTTAAATCTTTCGTGCTTCATTCCTGTCATATGATTTATAAGTAATATTTGATAAATGGTTATCGTGCTGATTTTATTGGTAGCGTTTCCTTTGTTCTTGAGTTGTCAACTAACCTATATATTTTACACACACACACACACACATACACATATAGCTTTAATATTCTCCGTTCAATCCACTTTGCAAAATCTAATCCATATCTTTTTCACTATAACTGAATTTCATTAGTTTTTCCTTTAATATTGGAAGTTAAAGAAAACTCATGCAGCGCTAGGATAATAATTAGAAGAAACTAGAAAACCTTTCAAGGAAAAAGTAATTTATACGGAAAGAATAATGAAGATTTCAATCATAAAAGAAAGGAATATTTTTGGCATTTATTACCATTTAATCAAAGTGTTGATTTTAGTGATACGATGATGGTCGTAAATTTTAAACGTTCTTTTTTACGTTTAACGAGAAGTTATTAAGAATTCTTATAGTTGCCAAATAACATTAGGAAAGCGTATTCACCAGTCGAGAGTAAGCGAATAATTTAAAATGGAAGATTTTAATACATCACTGGTTTCTGCTCTTGATATTTGCCCCACCAATTTTTACTTTGCCCAGGTGTACCAAAGCTCATATTGACATTCTTGTGGAAATTCGAGGTTTAACACACAGAAGTATAGCTATGGTTATTTAGAAGCGATCTTAAATGTGAGATTACTTGAGAAAAATTATAGGATGGAATTGTGTCTGAAACATTAGTAAAAAGTCAAAGGAAATCGAGATATTTATATTTTTTCTATGTTTATAGTTAGGAAAATTCAAGTCACATTTAAGTTTAGACAATATTTGACAAATTCGAATTAAGCACTAATTGTTTTATATTTTATTTGTTCTTTTGGTTTACGAAGAAAATGCAAATTCCTGAATATAGCTAATTTCATTTTGTCTACTCAATTCATTTAGTAAATAATGTACATCTGCAGAATATCCGATATTTCTCTTTTGCAGTGGCATTACATATTTAAGTAATTATTTCTTTTTTGTAACATTCTCAATAATTACAAAAGGATGGGAATATATCCACTGTAGGACAGATTAAATAGCTATCTTAATTCGGCATTTTGTCTCTTTGAATCTATTCTATAAAAGCTAGTCAAATGCAAAATACAATAGCTAGGCAGATTCTCTTAATTATTTATTTTACACCTGTTCCAGTTTGACCATATGAAATAGAATTGGATTTCAAAATATTTAAGAGGTAGACTGAATTTAAATAATAGGGAATATATTTAATCTCATAAAAATTTGACGATTTCTGTTAAGAATTGTTTTTATATGGTTTATTGTATATCATGGGATTCATTTAAGTCATATAAATATAAATAATGATGACTAGTTTTGAGAAGAGATCGAAAATTCAAATTATATATTGCTTGCTACGGTGCAACAATGCTGAAATTAAAATCTCATCCATAATTGACCATCTGCAACTATGATCATTGGACTTGATACAGCATAATTTGAGTAATCAGAAAATAAACGTAACTTTTCACCCTAACTTTACGATCGACAGATATATATTGAGTGGTCCTTCATTTTGAGTAAATGCTGCTCTTTCTTAGAGAATCGAATAAGTCCATTGCAATAACTTTCTTTATTTTGAAAATGTTACGGAAATGTATGAATTGACATGGAACCCATATAGGTTTGTGAATGTTCAGTTTATACCGACATTCATATGATAATGTTGAAAAATAATTGGGTCGTAATGGATGCAGTATACCTTGCGCATAATTACAATGGATGGTGAAAGAACAGGAGATTCTGGGTCTAAAATTGGCTATGTTAATCAAATAGAAATCAGTTGTGGCTGAAGACTTGATCAAATATGAAGCAAATTAGTGGACGGGCGAACGAAGCAACCAACTAACAAAGCTCAGTGAAAAAGAGAGTACAAAGGGAAACAATAAGTTTGTGGGAATGAGAGAGAAACGTTTTTTGTCGCCTATAACCACAAATTACAGGATCCTAATTTAAACATATATTTTTCTCATATATATATATATATATATATATATATATATATATATATATATATATATATATATATATATATTTGCATCAAATTAATTGGTTTTATAAAATTCCCTAATTTCCTATGTGAATAAGAGTGGAATTTTTTAATTGTTCCTTTTTTTTTTTGAAGATATATAAATATTGACACTGGTATTGAGAATTACATGGCTTTTAAAGATATAAATGATATTGAATATCTACTGGAATAGAAATATCTTAGATAAGAGAAGAATCAATTAAAATGAAAAAAAAACTTTGGTAAGAAGAACAGGAGAAAAGTGGATTGTATAATGTCACAAAAATAGATTTATAGTCAAGCGTTCAAGTTAAAAGCAAGAGAAAGTTTTGGGGCAGAATGATTTAATTTGTTGCAGTTGGTAACAGAGAGAAAAATTCAAAATATTCAGATCCTAAACCATCCTACTTGCCATTAAATGTAGACAATCATTTGCTTTATAAATTGAAACTCTAAATTCATCGCTTGAAAAATATTACATAAAAATATGTTTATTCTTGTTTAATTCAACAGAATGTAGAGCTACACTGGACAGAACTGATTGTTTGCTTAGAGATTATGTCTCTTACAGAAAATAAGTCATCCAGCATGAGTTAGAAGGCTAATGAGAGATCAATATAGAAGACATTTTTATGTAAGCAGAAAAAAATTGGATTTTATTGAGAGTTGATAAGGACATTGACATTACGACTTATTATCGTGTACGTTCGGGAACAAAACTGGTTTTGAGAGGTAGAATTCATAACAAAGCAGCTTACACTAAAGTATATGAGGATCGACTGAAAAGGTCATAGTCAGACCAACATACTCTCATTGAATATGAAGAAATGAGATTAATTTTTCAACATTGTCCTGCAGACAATCCACACATTATTCCATCGGAGTTGCAGAAATTAGTGAAGAATCTTTCATTCTTTTGGTAAATAATTCATTAACTACAGATATGACGTCATTGTCAATGGGATACTGGTTCCCAGTCAAAAGTTTTTAATGTGGCGAATCGATTATAGTCAGATGAAGCTAACTCAGGAGAACAGGGAGTGTAACCAACAATTTGAAAGTTATAATCAGACACGTCAGCCATTGAAACCAATGACGTCTGAATTGGAAAAATTTCCTGATGAAACAAGTCCACTTTTGTCAGCATTACTTGGTGTTTAGTCATGAAAGCCTTTCACAACTTTCTCTCTAAGTTGGCATAGTACTCTCCATTAAAGTTTAGGTCCTTTTGAAGATAGCCAATATATCCAATTTGTTTTGTGTGACATCTTCCCTGCAGATGCAACGGATATGACCTCCTTTGGAGCAGGTGAGAAGGGTGGTTTTCACTGAACGGATTCAATAACTCTCATGCTGGATTATTAAACCATCGATGAAACCAGCAGGATCTGTTACAAACAATATCAGATTTCCCCGTAATATGATCAGTGTCAGAAACCGTGTCACCTTCCGAGCAGAAACATTCATTGTGCAGAATATTCCTACTTCTCTCTCAGGATATGCTAATAGCATTGGTTGTTTGATTTATATTTAATGGGATGAACACAATCAGTGTTTCCTTTGGAGGTGGCATTTGCCGGAATCCAAAAACCTGGGTCATTTTCAAGACTCACTCTTGTCCTCCTTACTTTAGCTGCCCACTTTTGCACTGTTAAAAAAACTGCTGCATCATCCTCTAATGTAGAAACCATGTCGTCACGATTGAGCTTGGGGGCTAAACCCTTTTTCTTCAGGTACTTGATAATACTACAACGCCGAATTATGACCATTTTCAAGAGAAAACGCTACTAGTTACTTTGAAGTCTTCTTTAAAACATCAGATGTGAATTGCTTGAGTAGAAATAACTTGGTCATAAATAAGAATTTAAATTAATGCCTATAAAACTTCATAGTTCTAGTATTCTTCCTTCTCCAGCCGTACCTCGTATAGGAATAAAATGTAATTCTTCTTTACAATCTAGTGCCACATTGACAAAAATGTTTTCAAAGATATTAAAAATGATTTATAACCGTGGCGCATTTTTAAATAAGCTTTATATAAATGTGTTAAACAATTTTCAAGCAACGTGGCTCTATGAAATCAATAAATAAACGCTACCAGTAATATGAATGTCGAGACAGTAGAAAATTCAACAGAATCAACGCAAACAATATTATGAACCTTATGGAATATTTAGGGGAGATTATGAAACGTTAAAACTAAGATAATAATTTATTCAGGTAAATATATATATTCTTAAATAAATCACATTCTCTGTCCGGTATCTTTTTAAATTATTCATAAATAAAAGAATAGCTTACACTTCCTTTGTTCCCATGATACAGATCTCGCAATAACCTCACAAAATTATTGAAAATTATATATATATATATATATATATATATATATATATATATATATATATATATATTTATATATTATTTTAGTATGAGCTGAATCTCACGTGTTATATTGCCAGTATAAACAATATATATTGAAAGGTTTAAAAGAATTAGGATGGTTAGGACGTATATTAGGGTAAAAAAAGTTGATTTGCTTAATAAAATATATGTGCATTATGGTTTTTTATAACACTATATTCCTCTTCATAGATGGATAAACGTTTTTGCCAAATGTCATGAAGTTGGTATTAGTATTATAATTCTTGAATAAAGTCACCCTGAACTGGAAATTCTATTTTTACATGTATGGGTAAAAATCAAAATATTTCCGAAGTATCATTTTTCAATTTGATAATGGTGTAATTAAATAGTACTTATATATTAAAAATGCACTTAAGAATTTATATCTATAACGTAATATACAACCTTACAAATAAACAAAAAATGCAAACTTACAGAAGCTTTATTTTCAATTTACTATGAATTAAATTAGATCCTAATTACGTATTTTAATTTTTTTTTAATTTTATAGCTATAGAATAACATTAAAAAATACAAATTATCATAAACAATTTCTAGAAGATTCTATATGGCTCTAGAGGCCCCAGAAAATTCTAGAAGTTTTCAGAAAATTCTAGAAGACTCCAGAAACTCATCTTACTACTAAATTTTATATACGATATATGATTTGGGGTTGTGAGAGATATTTTTTAGAAAATAAAATGAATTAAATTGGAAATATGATAAAAAGAAATCAATTATGTTACAAAATGTCAAAAAGTTATGAGACTAAAGTGCATCTGTTTGTATATTTATGAGTGTGATTGTGTGTAGTTGCAATATACAGGATTTTTATGTGTTATCACTATATGTATACAGTTAATATCTCTTTCCTTAACAACTGTAGTCAATTTGTCATAACTGACCCATACACGAAGGTAATTGAAATATTTTGTATTCTCTCTCTCTCTCTCTTTTTTATATATATATATATATATATATATATATATATTCACACACACATATACACACAAACACACGCAGACACAGATATGTAGGTACGCGTATATGTACTAATTAACACATATCTTTGCTCTGTATAGCGACATTGAGCACTATTACGTTAGCACCTCATACATAAATTTAACGATTATTTATTTGCTTGTCTGGGTATGCACACCAGTACACGCGTACACCCCTGCTTATATTTGGACGTTTCATTTATCCACTCTACAACTATATATATATATATATATATATATATATATATATATATATATATATATATATATATATATGTAGGTAGGTAGGTATGTATATATTTGTGTGTTTGTGTGTGTGTGCGCGCGTATGAGTGTGTGTGTGATTGTGAGTGTATGTAAGCGTGCGCATATATATTTATATACATTTTATACATATATTATTGTGCAAACTATTTTGTGCAGACACTTTTGCGCATGAGATAATATTTTGCCGAGTTAAAATATAACTTCGCGCGCGCAAAAAAAAAAAATTGAGATGATAAATCATTTGGAACCATTAATTTTGTCACTAGTATCAATGCTGGACTAAAAATAATCAACTGATACAATTTTTTATGCGAATTTAATGGAAGCGAAAATGAAATTACTATCTTTTCTAATATTAGGAGATTTACAGACGCGCTTTCTCAATCGTCTTTGTTTGCATGTATATAAATACCTTTTCGAAATATAAAGAAATAATGAAAAAATATTCTTTGTTCTGAAGCTAGTTCGTTCATAATTCGATCGAAAAACATGAAAGAATTCTCTGTCTCTCCCTCTCTCTCTCTCTCTCTCCCTCTCTCTCTCGAATATTATGCTAACTGATGACTTGTACATGAAAAAAAAGAGAGAGCTATGTTTTAAGCACTAGATATTTACACATCCTCAACTAGGTAAGTAAATCAATGCAAACATATTTAGCAATTGAAATTTATCTTTTTGAAAAACAATTCTTTCTTTGTTGTTTAATAAGAAAGAAAATATAATATTAAACATTTCGCGGCTGCATTGTTACAACACTTATGCTAGCTATACATGTCCATTTACGGAAAATAGAAAATAGACAGAGTGTAAATGAAAAGTTTTCGTCGATTTCTAATGGAGCCTGCCATTTTGTTTTCTGTAGAAAATTCAATAGACACTAAGCTAAACTGTATTCAAAACACACAGTATAAGAAAGAGATCAGTTAACTTTAGTATTGTAAAGTACGTCCACAGAGGATGATATGTTTATCAGTTGCCAATTACCTGTATTCTTTTAACTTTTGATTGAGCGTATTTCAGACGGACTTACAGGATGTCAAATATGGCGCTTAACTCGTTCAGTATTACACAAACGGCCAGCTTTAAAAACGATTATTGCGAAATAGGAGATAATTATCTTCATAAAGTAAGTATACACTATTTTCGTAGCAGATGTTTCGCCCAACATTGCACATTACAAAATTCGAAGAAGTACGGTACTGTCTAAGATATACTACCTTCGTTCGGTTGAAACCATTTTTAATAATGAATTCCAGAAAGCGGTTGTATACTGATGACTATTTTTATCACCATAATGAATGATTTTATCACATTACATGACATCAATAGGAAAATCTTGATTACACTTTTTCATTAAAACCATATGATTTTTGTTTTTCGTTTAATGTCTTGTTTTCGTAGGAATGTCAGGTGTTTAACGAAACTACCTCTGCCGAAACCTATTTCATTTTCAATTTTCTTATCATCTATACTAAATTTGTGATGAATGATCCAAACAAGAAGGTATTTGAAACATTTGGTATTTACTAATTGAACATCCTACATTTTATGATGGATTCACGGTGCCTGCTGTCATTGCTCTCATTCTAATGACAGATCATAGATACTGATTTTGAAGTATCTTGGGTGATATTTCTTGGAACACTTTGTAGATAATGTTTAATAATTGTTTAAGATCATTCTTATATATACCATGAATACCTATGTTATTGACAAAGGCTTCATTCACAATTTGTGCTTTGGCCGTGGGAAGGAAAGCAAGACCGCTGTTTTATTTAAGTAGATTTGTCTGGAATGTGGTGTGGAATACTTCAGTCATCAGTGTTTATCGCTTCTCATTATTGCTTGTATGTACATAGGACTTCCATTGCACTCATTCCATCCTTATCATATGAAGATTGAAATAATACTTTATTGGGTTCTATTTTTGAAGCGATATAAGTCTCTATATTATCTAGACAATTAGTGGAAAAACCCTTGGAAGACAGTAAAAACACGTCTCGATTTTGGCTTTGAGATCAACATAACGCGTATAGAATATTCTTCCTAGAGAAGTCTGTTGACATAAAATGGTCGGCTTGAAAGTTAATATGCTGACCCAGGGATTGTTGGCTAGCTGTTGGATTCAGATATACTTGCTTGTCATTTTGTCTACAAATTTGTGCGTCTAGATACATATATATCTTGGTCAGCCTATGCACTTTCCACTCAACTCTCGTATATAAATCATTACGACCTTTACATAAACAAAACCAAAGTGAGTTGTGGGGATCTGAATTTCATGGAATGATTAGAACGAAAATAATAATATGTTCATCGCCAGCACAAATCCAGTGACATATTTGTATGTGCGATGGAGTTAAGAAAAAAATGCTGTTACCATAGTGCACTAGTGCGCGATATAGGCCACCTTTTTGAATATATTTCTGAATACCGATTCCTTTATGATGTTGAGAATCTAGGTTTTAAGTTCTGGTTGAGGGTACGCCATATTCAAATGTTTAGATCCGATGTCATGTATAATGTATTATCATTAAGATTTTTCTCATAACTTTCCTAACTTCCTTGTTACTGTTTGTATTTGTATACAGATTTTGTGATAGTGGCGTTTTTGTTCCTATTTCCGTGCCCCTCTTCACATTAATGAGGTGAGGGTTGAAATGTCACGATCATTACATCATTATTGATTTCCATTGTACGATGTTATCGTAATTTCCGTTTTTCAAAATTTGAACACAGTCTACGGTGTTTAACTTCATTCATTTTCAGAGCAATTTTGCAAGGATATCTTCTTGTCGTTGTATTAAACATTTCTTCATTTATTGTATTCGTTTAGTAAAGTTTAACATTATTTAAGATTACTACATTCAGTGAAAATCACGAGAACAAACAACAATGACGCACACACAGACACACACACACACACACAAACACACACACACACACACACACACACACACACACACACTATATATATATATATATATATATATATATATATATATATATGGAATTAACTATAATTCCATCTATATTTTACGCGCGCGCGTTTCCTCCCTTCCTTTCACACTCGTGCGTGTGTGCGCGCGGTTTTCACCCCTTTCTTCCTCTCACAGCTAGACATAGCAGTAACCGTCGCTAGCTCCTACTGATGAACTCAGACTAATAGATTTTGAATTTTTTTCCGCGCGTTTCGCGGCGTCTCAAAAACGGCCAGCGTGTTCAAGCAGTTGCCTCCCGACTTTCGACCTGACTAGATGGGCAACTCATTTATTCCGTGCCCTTAACCCATATGCGGGCCGGAATATCTTATTTCAACAATGGCGACCTCACACTTTACCAAGACTTCTTCTCGTCTTGACGTTACCCGCAGGTCAACTAGTTGCTTCCCGATCCTCAACCTGAGTAGACGGCAACTCATTTATTCCGTGCCCTTAACCCATATGCGGGCCGGAATATCTTATCTCAGCAATGTCGACTTCACACTTTACCAAGACTTCTTCTCGTCTTGAAGCTGCCCGCAGGTCAGACCTTCTCCGTTTTCGACCAGAAGACGTTAGAGACACGACACAGTCGTCGGCAGAAACTTCGTATTCAACAGGTGACTTACACTTACCCCTCGTCAGTGAACCAATAAATACAGACAGGGAACAAACATTTTTCGTCTCTCTCTGGGCTCGCCGTAAACAACTCCACAAGACCATGAAAATCGCTTCAAACATTCTTCGTTTCTCCTGGCTAGATGCCCACAGCAATCCTGTAAAATTTCCAGCAGCCAATTCAATGCCTCACCAAAAACTCTGAGACGACCGAACATTCTTTCTAACTATGAACCTGAACACAAAAATACCACACACACTTACAACACCAAAAAATCCACAGTGAGTACTCCTTTCTATCTGTGCGCACATCCTTTTTCCAGAACCTTATAAAACTCTTTTTCCTGCCTTAGCCATCTTGCATTCCTATTATGGCGCGGAACTTTTCATTAATCTCGTACCACGGGATAAGTTACTTGTTTCTATCTAATTAAAGTTACACATGTTTTATAAACAGACGTCTTTGTCATTTTATTCCGGCTATCTCTTTGATGTTCATTAATTTATGCACTTGTTGATTGACTCCTTTCCTCTCATTGTTCATTCACGCATTTTTATTTTTTTTATTCATTGCTTGTAGACTCAGTAGTTTAGTGTGGTGTCTGGCACAAGGCCACTTCGTAATAAACCAGCACTGCACGCTGCCGGGTCTGCAATATATATATATATATATATATATATATATATATATATATATATATATATATATATATTAGAGATAGAGTTATAGCTGTTCCAAAAAGACTATTTGAGTGAGAAGAGAGACACCGCAAACATTTTTATTTTTGGTTAAAATGTGATAACGTGTATCAAAAATAAGGAAAATAAAGTATAATATGTATTTTAAAAATACACATTATTGCCAAAAATTTTTGCGGTTCCTCTCTTTTATACACATATATATATATATATATATATATAGACGCGTGTGTGTCTGTGTGTCCCTCATTGGTGTTTGTTTCTCGTGATTTTCACTGAATGTAGTAACCTTAAATAATGTTAAACTTAACTAAACGAATACAATTAATGAAGAAATATTTAATAGAACGAGGAGAAGATATCCTCGCAAAATTGCTCTGAAAATGAATGAAGTTAAACACCTTAGGCTGTGTTCTTCCCTATATATATATATATATATATATATATATATATATATATATATATATATAATTTTAGTTTTAAATATTTATTGTTTTTTTTAACTGTTAATCAGTGAAGACTTCCTCATAGCATATCGATATAACTTATTAATGAAGCAATTTTTGTTTGCTGTTTGTCCGTCGGTATGTCTGATTTTGTTTACTGTTTAAAAATACCTCAGTCTATATGTTAATGTTCATCTATCAATATCTGATATTCTTTAATATAGGTCTATCATATATGTATTGTTTTTTTAGCGATCGATACATTTTAGATTATTTTCTGCTGATCTAACAGTATTTGTTATTTTGTTCCCTTTCATCCCTATGTCTGCTTTCTCAGTGTTTACCTAATATTGTGTCCGATTTTCTAATGTTTATCTATAACTATGTCTGTCCTCTTTGTGTGTTCCTTACACTATATTTTTTTTAGTGTTTATATATCACTGTCTCCGATTTCTTGATTGAGCCCCACTTTGAGCTGAATAAACTGTCTGAAGATTAGAATAGAACTAAAACCTCGAACAGTTTCTACACAATTCGCAATGAAACATGACCTAGTGCACATGCTAGTACTTCGTATATCCATTCCATGATGTCGTTCATTGTAAAGGGACCACAGATTCATGATTGAATTTTTATCCCGAGAGTTTTTCAGGACAGTCTCTAGTACTTTGATTTACTAACTAGTAAGTCTAGCCAGCTATTTCGTGCAGCGGTACAAATTGCGTAAGCTTCCTTGGAGTAAAATCCATCGCAGCCAATAGTCGTAAGTCGAGACAATAGTGTATGGATGTAATAAAAATCTGATGCGATTACGGATGATGTAATATTTTTCAAGGCGAAACAAAATTCATCATACATCCTGAAAAGAGATTCATATTACTGCACACCACTGCAAATAAGATAAACTGAGGAAAAAAGTAGAAATCGATTACACCCTGTCAGTCAGGTGGGTACGGTCAAATCACGCTGAAAACACCGGTTCTCGTTCGATCACCGAAGTTAAGCATCGTAGAGCCAGGTCAGTACTTAGATGGGGGACCGCTTGGGAACACCTGGTACTGTAAGCCCCCAAAGTCCAACCCTTACCTCACAGTCGGTGGGGGGGTGTAAACGGTAGTGTCAGAGCTATGCCGCCCGGAACTTCGTTCCTGGTAGGGCCACCCAAGGTGGACAGGTCTGACACACACGCCGACTAACAAGGGCTCTGGTGAAAATCCAAGGAGCGTCTGCATCGGTAACCGGCGGCTTCTGGTCGTTCCTGTCTCTGCGTCTCACGCGGCAAGCAAGAACGTTATCCGAGTAGTCCTGGGTACCCTACTTCTGTAATTTATCCCAAGAATCTTCTTCTCATAACAGGAAGAAGCCGGCTCAATCCGCCCAGGGTGAATGCCGCATCAGTATTGTACAGTACAGTCAGGTGGGTATAAAACTGACCGTATGGTGAAAGAAACGATACTAAGGTGTTTGGTTCAATTCATTTGAAGATTATAGTTCTCAGGAAAGCAAAGAGTTGGAAGGGAATTCCAATGTCAGGAAGCGCGAGAGTAGAAGCTGTTGGAGTAGAAGAGGCGGTCTCATTTAACTGATTCCACACTGAAAGGGTGGGGCCAAGATACCAAACTTGTAGCACGCTTAAATTCACGCAGTTGGCGTACCACTGAAAGTAGCTCGTCAGAGCAGTTTCCATGGAAATATTTGGAGAAAAGATAGATTGAAGCCACGGCACGTCTGTGAGAAAATGACTGTAGACGAGATGCCTGATCAAGACCTATAAAATTGCATATCCATCTTTGGATTTTATCGTGGACCTCGAGATGAACGGCGTGTTCACCAGATCATAGATGGCAACCGTATTCAATGAAATGACGAAGAGTAGATTTGTAGATTTTAAGGATGGACTCAGGTGAATTCCGAGATGACGTATGCGTAACTCAAACTAACAAATTGTCCACTGCAAACGGTTCTATCTACCTTTTAAATTCATTGTAATTTTACTTTTACATTATTTAGTTGTTTGTTGTTGCTCGTTGTCTTTTGCTTAATACGAAGATATATTTTCGTCAGTCATCGTTTATGTCTTTTTGTAGCCACTAGACATACGTTTCTGGAGGAAAATATCTCTTTTTTAGTTGTATGGTAGTAGATAATGATTAAATCATAATGTTTATTTAATTAGAGTATGTCTGTCATATTTATTAGTACTGGCTTCTGCTTGCGAGAATTTGGACGACGATATGTCTCATATTCAACCCAAAATATTATGTAATAAAAATGATCAAAGCAAATGTTAATATGACTATCTACATTTCCATAGACGAGTACATTTTACAACGGCATCAGACTAAAAAGAGAAAGTATGGCCAATTTTATTACTACACTAGGTGAAGAAACTATATAACGTTTCATCTGCGACATAATCAATTATTTGATATTAAACCAATATATCAATATTGATTAAAATTAATAGAATATATAACATTTTAAGCGATAATCGATGTGGAAATTTAAAAAAAGAATAACTAGGTTTTTGTAGCTTCTTTATTTTTCGACGGATTTTCGAGGTCCACATGCACACACACACATATATATATATATATATATATATATATATATATATATATATATATATATATATATATATATACACCCATGTGCAAATGAAATGAACCAACCACCTTAGTATCCTTTCTTTCACCATACGGTCATTTTTATACCCACCTGAGTTACAGGGTGTAATCGATTTCCACTTTTTTCCTCTGTCACACATTGAGAAAGTCTGTATGAGTGGTATCATTTTTGTGACAGCAGTCTGAAATAAAAAATCATATTATGTAGGGTGACAAGACATTCGGACCACCCTGTACATGAAAAAACTGCAGTCCTTATTTTCACCTTCATTGGTTTTCTTCAATGCACTTTTGAATGTATCAACGAAGCGTTCCTTTGCCTCTTCGAGCTTGGATGTTAGGGGCTAGTTTTAATATGTTGTATTGCAAAGTTCTTAAAAATCTTTCAAAGTCTTTAGGAGAGAATAGCGTGATTTTGTACGAAACAATGTTTTACGCGGTACCGTATCGGACAAATAATTCATGCAAGAAGTAATTGTAGAAATTGGACTCTTATATTTTAAATTTTTTGTCAGTTTGGAAAAAAACTGTCTACAACGATTAAGTAGTAGACACAATTTATTGATCCCACAAAATCGATGTGTAATCTCGATCGCGGAGTTTCTATTTGATCAAGGACGTTTTGCCATGGCAGAAACTCTGCACGCTTTTACCGATCTCTCTATGTGTTTGTATATATTGGGCCAATAAGCATAGCTCAGCATGAAGAATTTCGTTCTAGAGATACCTTGATGACCTGTGTGAAATTCTTTCAATATCCTTTTCTGAACACATGCAGGAATTACCATTCTTTTATCATACATTAAGAATTCATTACAGATTGAGAAAATATTGTCAGCGTCAATTTTCAATTTAATTTTATTTTAATTTTATTTTTTCTCCTACTAAGTCCAACTTAGATGCTTCTTTTTCCTCTAATAAAAATATTCGCCTGAGTTTTTGTTTTAGTTTCATCGAGCTCCACTAGTATGGTATTGAAGAGGACGTAACTTATTTCATTCTCAACTCCTAGCGATGTAATTACCATATCTTGTAAAAGTTTTCATAATGTAGTTTTGAGTCACGACAAACAATCTGCGTGATTTAGCTATTTTGATGGCAGGAATTCCATTTTAAAATTGTAATTCGCTGTAGTCGATTAGCTCTCTATATCAGAATACACTTTTTCGACTCGAGAATAGCTAACAATGGACGGTGATTTTAGGGTGAACCTTCTACCGTGAATGAATTTGTGAATTTTTTCCACAGCAAAGATTATTCTCAACACCCGCTTCTCTATCTGATTATAATTCTTCTCATCAGATAAATGTGTTCTTGGAGCATGTGCTATCGCTTTTAAAGAACAATCTATGTGCTTATGCAAGATTACGGCACCGATACTGTAGTTAATATCGTCGCTCGTCACGACTATTTCTAATTTTGTATCAAAATGCGAGAGATACAATCCAATGTTAGATTCTTTTAAATTTATTCTAATACTTTTGGGACTCAGCTGTCTAATTCCACTTGGTGTCTTTTTTTTGTTACTAAATCATTTAATGATACTCACAAAAAATGCTTGTTTGGAATAAGAACATAATTTACGCAACTTAAAATTGCTTGTAAATGTGACACATTTGTTGGGGAGGGAATATTTTTAATCGCATTTACTCTGGCTGGGTCTGTTTTTTTTTGGCGTGTTCGTCGAGGATTTGTCACACACATTTAATTTTCATCATGAACAATTCGCATTTCTCATAACTCGGTTTAAACATGTATTCGTCTTGTTTTAATATTACCTCATTTACGTGCTGAATATGATGAATAATAATTTACGTGTATATATTTTTATATCATCTATGTAGGCCATTGTAAATTTTACATCGCTCAACATTGTGTGCGTCACTATCAAGTTCTACCCTATTTATGAAAGGCTTTTTAACTTTTATAATCCCTTGTGTGTATTGATTGCTAACAGATTTGAATATTATTCTTCAACTTGGATTTGTAAATATGCGTCTGACAAGTCCATCGTTGAAAATTACTTTCCGCCGTTTAACTTTGCGAAATTTTATTCTGAGCTTGCCAGATGGTAATTGTAAGCTTGTCGGCAATCATTCAGCCCCGTGACGTAATCAGTACATACTGAAATTTTGTTATTTTTCTTTTTCACGTAGACAGTCGAGGAGGCACCAATTGTTATAATCCACTCCCATATTATAAAGCGATATAATTCCTTGTTTATCGTATCCAAAGCTGAAAAGGCACATTCCTCTTTAGTCTAAAACGAGATACATTTTCTTTTAACTACAACTTCGTGTTAGTTTTTGTGCATCTTCTTAACTCTACAGAAAATCTTCCGTAAATTGATTTTTAATTCGTTTTCTAGCCTTTAAGTGTTACTAGAAAAGCTATCCTCTTTATTACAAAAATAGTTTATTGGTAAACCTCATAAATTGAACAGTTTGCATCTGTTCCGCACAAGTTATTTTATGCTTTAGCCTCCTCAATTTTCCCATAAAACGATACATCAGATGTGAATTCACCTTTAAATTTTCTACCTTTAGCAATTTTTGATAGGTAATCTTAATATTGTTTTACTGATTCTTTCCAACGTTTCTTTTTTTATAATAATCAAATCGGATCTTGTGTCTCGCTGAAAATTTATATTCCTCTTTTTTTTTACGTTTATATATTTCTTTTTTTTTTTCACCTCTGTCTGAATTGTCCGTCGTCGACGCAACATTTACAGTACTATTTAACTGACTTTTTCTTCTTTCTCTAACTTTACAATGGGAACTTTTTGAACCCACATTTTCACAGTTGCAATATTTATTTTTAAAAAAGACTGTCCTTCCTGAAATGTTGTCCGCCGCATACATAACATAGATTTGATTTTATAACGTATTTTGTTTTCCCATATGATTTCAGACGAACCGAATTCCTGTGATATATATCGCTTTCCTCAATTCTAACACTATTGTGTCGCAAAGTCACTATTCTTTGGCAATCTTTAGCTAAATCATGCAAATTCAATTTTGAGTCCTGTTCAAGTTTAGTCAAATTTCTAGAACAGCTTTCCAAATCCATCTTTGATTTCAACAATTGTACAAATTCTAGCTGTTAAAAAATGACGGGAGTTAATACGCTTACCTTGAACTTTTCCCTGTTTACGATACGTCAATATAAGTGGTATATTGTTTTTTCTTCACAAGATTTGGACATTGCCAACGTACAGTTTCTTTCAACAACATTTAACTGGGACCTTTCGGCAGGATGTTATTCACATAATTTTCGTATTTCATTGTCTCTACCATTTTTATCCGACCAGCGTGTACAGTCTTTTCTAAAGATTTTCTCATAGCCTCTGTCTTATGCTGCAAATATAAGTTCTTCATCAGGGTTATATTTAAATTCACCAATTTTATTCACTACTGAACACTGTGAAAACAAATTAGACGTGTTTTCTTTAATTTTACTCTTCATAAAAAGTTGAAGTATTTTTTGATTTTTCTTGTTGTCTTAAAACTTTTCCTGGAATTTTTGTAGTTGTTCTTGCTTACAACATTCCTGCATTCTAGTCCTCCATCTGTAATAGTTTGAATTGAAAAATAGCTTCAAAGAGATTTTAATATTCCGTTGTTTCCGCATTAAGTTTTTTTCTTATACGACGTACTGATTTCACAACTTAAAAAAACCCCAAAAAACCAAATGATTATGATTGATAGTGAGTCATCATCTTCCACAACTTTTGTGGTGTGAAGTCTGGCATACATAACACTTAACTCAACAGAGTCAGTTATGATTGTAGTATTCACTACTCAGCTAGACAAGTCACTGCAAAAGTATTATCTTTTCCCTGGAAAATTACACAGGACTATTTATGAATGTATTAATCCATTCATGACAGTAAGGAGGATAACAGTTTCTTACCACAACAATATGAAAGCAAACTAAAGCATTCCGAAGTGAATCGTATAAGATCAATTAAAGAATAAATTAAATGTAAATTACCACAACTTAGAAGAAAACCAAAGTGTTGTGGATCCCGGGTTGAAATCCGGTACCAATAAATAACAAATGCCAGGAATTAATATATGAAAATAATTTATTAACGTAATAATACAAACTGGTAATGCAGGTTAGTAGTTCCAGGTATAGGGGTTAGTAGCAAAATATCTATACAGTCTTTGGTTTTGAAGTATCGCTGTATCACTTCTTACTGAGTCTACGTGCTCGCTCCCGGCGACTCCTACAAAGCTGTTACCTCACCTTCACTCTTCCGGTTAACTACAACCTTTTACTCTGTCACTCTGGACTCGACTTGACTCTTCGGTCTTCCTCCCTCTAAATTAAATTAAATATTATTAAATATTTTACTAAGTCTACTATTGTTAGGAAAGTGTTTTTCTATTAAAGCTAGGAATTCTTCTCCTGACGAGTTCTTAACCTATTTTCTATATATTTTTCACACACACACACACACACACACACACACACACACACACACACACATATATATATATATTGTAGGTCAACCAGCATGGAAGTGATTGTTCTTCAGGTGGTAAGAACAATACTGATAGTGATAAAATAATAGTTTTTATTTTCGGTGGATACATAAAGTGGTCACAACAATACTGATTGCGAAAGTAGTAATAGTCGTTACAAAATAATAATTTTGAAGTGTTAATGGTTTTACCTTTCGTGATGACTGTACTAATTATCATATTGATGGTTGTGCTTGTAGGGGTGGATGTAGTTTTGTTAACAGTGTTCATAGCGTTATTGATCTATGTTAATTGTTATAGTGGTGGTTGTGTTTGCTGGGGTGGCAGTAGTATTGGTAACAGTGCAGGTAGAATTATTGATTCCTGTTAGCCGTTATGTTTTGGTGGCTTCCCTGTTCTTATGTTCTAGTGTTCTACTATTTTTTACGATAGGTTCTTTCCTTATTGATTTTAGTTTTGTTTTAGTCATTATCCGTTTGGTATGAACGGCGATAGTAAATATTTATTTTTGTACATTTTGAAATTATATCCGATTTTTGGTTTAGCTATTGTTTTGTTGAGTGTGGGAGATTATTAACACTTTTCGTACAAAGTAGACATATATATATATATATATATATATATATATATATATATATATATATATATATATATATGTATGTATATATATAACGAAACTTATAGCATATAAATGAAAATTAACCGTAATATGATTTAGCAAAATGAAAATAATAATTTACGTTTATGTTTTTTATCTTAATATGGAAATTTTCTTTTCATTATTTTTTTCTTGACCATACGGTCACAACGTGCTGCCATTTGTTCAATAATATAAAAAATCAAAAAATATAATAAAAATATTAATAACGCCTTGTCTTGTCAGACTTCTTCAATCACACACACACACACACACACACACATATATATATATATATATATATATATATATATATATATATATATATATATATATATATATCAGGTCATCCATAAGCTCTGTCCGAATTTAAATTTTTTTGTTAAAATGAATGAAATTTAAAGAGTATTTTATAATGTCGAATGGAGCTGAACATTATTTTTATGTTTAGATGCATTTAAACTGATCAAATTTTATCTCAGAGAACAATAAAATTAAATTTTGTTTGATTAAATCCCTGGTAACATGGAAGTAGCCAAGAATCATTTGAGGCACATAATGCTTTATGAGTTCGAGAAAGGAAACTCAGCAGACGAAGCGGCTAGAAACATTCACTCAGTTTGATGAAAAGCTTCTTGAAGTAGCCTTTGAAGAAAATCCTGCTTTATCAGTTGAGGAATTGGCAGTGGTTCTCAGTTCAAAACATACAACTGTTCATCGTCATCGTCATCTTCAACAACTTGTAAAGTTTCTCAAATTGGAAAATGGGTGCCTCATGAATTGTCTGAAAACAACCTCAAATCCCGAGTTGATATCTGCTCTTCTCTCCATTCTCGCCAAATTGTTTCACCTTTTTTGGATATACTTGTGACTGGCGACGAAAAATGGATCTTTTATCGAAATGTTAAGCGTCGTAGACAGTGGCTTGGTAAAGGGGAAGGACCCCAGCCACAGCCAAGAAGGGAACTTCATGGGCAAAATGTTCTTCTTTCAATCTGGTGGGATCGCCAAGGAATAATCCACTTTTAATTCTTACCACCTAATGCAACAATTAATACTCAAATATAGTGTCAGCAATTAGAGCGTTTGAACCAAGCTTTGAGGAAAAAATACCTGCTCTAGTGAATCACAGCAAGAATCACGTCACAAAAATCGAAGAACTTGGTTGGGAAAAAATTCCTCATCCACCTTATTCTCCCGATCTTACTCCTTCAGACTACCATTTGTTTCGTAGCTAACAGAATCATTTGGAAGAAACCGCTTTTGTAACACAGGAAGAGGTTAAATCTGACATTTGTGAGTTCTTCGAATCAAAGCCAAAAGGATTTTACAGTAATGGAATTAGTAAGCTTGTTAATAGATGGAAGGAAGTCATAGATAATCAGGAAAAATACATTGTTGATTGAATCTGTAATTAAATGTAACATTTGGTCACTTGTTTTCTTTATTCAAAATTCGAACAGAACTTATGGGATGACCTGATGTATATATATATATATATATATATATATATATATATATATATATATATATATATATATCTTGTCATCCACAGACAGACTGCTACACTGTCTAACAGCTGATCAGCGTGACCAGACGTCAGATATAGATGTGAAATGTGTGTTTATATATACATACACACACACACACACACACACACACACACACACACACACATATATATATATATATATATATATATATATATATATATAGAGAGAGAGAGAGAGATGCATTTTTTTATACATATTATTTATATAATATATATACGCGGTAATTATTTTAAAGCGCTCAATATCAGTGATAGAGCTAACATATTTACTTGGATTTATGTGAGTTTGTCACCCTGGGTTTCACGCTATTTGCAATCGTCAAACATACTAAATAATTTTTAAGTTTTGGATTTATATATTGTTGCCAATCTCGGTGGTTTTATGGTAGTGATGGGAAAAAAATTCATAGGAACGCCCCTCATAATTACGCAAACATATATACACGCACGTTCACTCATTGACGTATGCAGACATACATACACGCACGCTCATTCATTGGATCCCCCACAAACATAATCATATGTGAATAGTATGGGCCTGGGCATATATGCGCATTCATATGTCGTTGCGTACATACGTATGCATTTGGTCGCTGTATTCAATGATGGATTATGTAGCGAATATGTAGCGCAGACCGTTCGTCGCTCTCTCTCTCTCTCTCTCTCTCTATATATATATATATATATATATATATATATATATATATATATATATATATATATATATATATATATATATATGATTTTCTGTATTATTTAACGACATATAGTATTTACATGATGCGGATTACTTAAATTTTATAACAGTTCAGTTCATTCAAAATTGCTCATGTCCCAATGTCGGTCTCATGCAAGATAGTTTTCTGGACAGAATAAATATATTATGACTTGCCTTTAAAAATAAGAGTAACAAATATTTCAAAACGTATTGTAAAATTGACAGCAATAAGTATTACTTCCAAAGTAATATCGTCAATTTTGTTTTTCGTATTTTATATGAGAAAGTTTTGATGTATTATTCATATACTTTTAGTGATTTTATATAAAATTTAATAATGAAAAAAATACAAGAAAAATGAATACGATTAATTTTTTATAATAGAAAAGTTGGCAAATATTTTAGCTATACACTGTTTACCTTTCTCCATGGAGTAGTTTTAGATTTTTTGACTGGACATAAAATAAGTTGAATAAAAATCAAAGCAAAAAATACAATTAAATGTTTCACTGTGTATATATATTTATTATTTTTCAGAAATTCCTTTCATTTTACTCTTAAAATTAAAATTGAACGTTTGTTTAGGGAAAGATTAATGAAATTACAAATATAATTCCCCGCTTAATTCAGATTATCGTTAGTACGAAGATGTTCATCTGCTAAACACAGACATTCACCGACACGTGGTTAAACGCTGAATTTCGTCCTCTTAATTAAACCAAAATATGTTTTAAATAAAAGAATCTAGAGAGAAATCAAGATAAACAGAATTAAATACTGAAGTAGTATTCAGTGATAATTCAACCAGTATATCTCATTTCATTTTACACCATGTTTTATTTTGCTTTTCTCTGTGTATTTTATAACTGTATTCGCTCCTGCAAGCACACATACACACACACATAAACTCTCTCTCTCTCTCTCTCACAGACACACACAAACACTCTCTCTCACACAAGCACATACATCTATATTTATGAGAGTATATATATATATATATATATATATATATATATATATATATATATATATATATATATATATATATATTTGTTGGATAGATGTGAGTTTGTGACGCTTTAGCGATCGTCAGACAAACCCCTGACGATCGCTAAAGCGTGAAAACCAGGGTGACAAACTCACATCGATCCAACCAAATATGTTAGCTCTATCTCTGATATTGAGCGCTTTCTAATAAGTACCGCATATAATATATAAATAATTATACATATATATATTTATTTATATTTATATACACTTTTCATATATATATATATATATATATATATATATATATATATATATGGAGAGATATATATTCATATATATGTTCGCAAATTTGATTTTAGATATTAGTGGCGGCTCTGCAAGTGTGTGCTGAAGCACATCAAGTCACCAGTCCCTCTCCGAATCAATCAATTTGAAGTCCTAGGAACTACCCCAGATAATTCTGAACACTTTCCTCGGAAATTCTCATCCAATTCAATACTCAGCTGATCCATTATGACCACACCTGATTTACCTATCTCTTAGAACTGAGGCTTCACTGAATTCTATAGGCAATACCCTATCGCTGGTCTCGGACATCATTTCTAAATTACTCTCCCATAGAGCGAGTGGAGGTGAGAGGATAACATTCGCTATCATAATGAAATGGAGATCTGGTTCCAGTTCTCTACAAGCTATACAACTTTTGACTCGCTGCTTCTTGCTTTCAAGCATATTGGAACTCCACGTCGGTTGTCCCTGATTTAAAGAAATCTGGAGAACATTCTGATACTTCGAACGACCATCCTATCAGTTTCCTATCAAATTTCAGGAAAGTCATCACGGATTTAATCAATGCCGAAGTGCTTAAGCATTTTAACTCTCACGATCTACTCTCTGACAAACAATATGGATTCCGTTTTGTCCGGTCTCCCACTGATGTGATTACGGTCATAGCTGAATATGTATATCAAGCTCTTGATAATAACGGCGAAGTTCAAGCTATGGCCCTAGATATACCGAAGGCGTTTGACAGGATTTGGCATGCTTGTCTTCTAAATAATCTTCAGGGATACGGTGTTACTGGACGATTATTAGATTTAATCTAAACATTTCTATCAAATCGTGAAATGAATGTCATCCTGAAGGGTGGCCCCAAGGCTCAATCCTGGGCCCTACACTGTTTCTCATCTTCAGTAATGATCATCCTGATGCTAGCACTACGCAAGTAGGCATCTATACAGATGACACTACCATTTATTCCTGTTTCAATAAAAAAATCGGGTATCACTGGCAAAGATAATCTGGCCGCTGCTTTCGAAATGAATCTCCAATCAGTGGTTTACTGGGGCAAGAAATGGCTTGTATATTTTAATAACTCTAAAACTAAACTGCTCTCATTTAACCAACACAGAAAACGTTCCTGCGCATCATCAGCATTTTTTATGCTTGCTTTTGTGAAAGCATCTCTCTACGTCTTCTTGGGCTCTCGTTTTCAACTGACTTGAGGTGGAATAACTACATTGAATCAGTAGCTATATCTGCTGCAAGGAATATTGGATCACTGTGTTGCGCCAGAACTTTTTTCTCATCAAAGTCCATCTTCCACATCTACAAATCTATCATTCGTGCCTGCATTGAATACTGTTACCATATCTGGTCTAGTCCCTCTGCTGTTCATCTCAAAGGTTATTGGCAAAATCCAAAGAAGCATATGCATTATAATTGGTCCTGACTTGGCATCTCTGCCTCAGTCAATTTCTCACAGGCGTGATGGAGCTTCACACTGTCTTTGCTACAAACATTTTTGTGGCAAATGCTAAGACGAGCTTTATTCACTTGTGCCCTGTCTTCATGAATTTATGCGTGCAACTAGGTTGGCATCTAGGTCCCACACTTTTACTGTTGAAATAGTTAAATGCAACTGCTACTTCTACTCTAATAGTTTTTTTCTCTCACTTCTCGACGATGGGAATCACTTCCTCTGCTTCTCTGAAAACTAAAAGTTCAAAATTTTAAATGATATGTCAATCGTTATCTACAATTGCTCGGTTAATGTTTATATTTTGCTCAATCCCCAACATACCCAGTATTTTCTGTCACTTTCACTGTCTGCAGCTTGCTAGTGGCCCTGCCTGCTTTGGTTGGGATGAAATATATACATAATATATAGTGTACTATATATATATATATATATATATATATATATAGTACAGTTAATATATCCGTTGGTATACAATCCAAGTTGATCCTAGTAATATCACATACTAAAACTGCTCCACAAAAAATGTATTTATTATAAGGTAGCATGTAAATAATACAATGAAATACAAAATTACCTCATATACGCCCAATATAAATTTATTTGGGTTTTATATATATATATATATATATATATATATATATATATATATATATATATATATATATATATATATATATATATCCCACTATGCGGAAGTCTGTGCCAAATATATAGACATTGTTGATGTTGATGTCGTCCTATTATTAACGAAAAAAGTATCAACTTGAAGAAAATATTCGCAAATTTTAATTTCCACTATGATATATACTCAACTAACTGTATTCATATACTCCTTCTCCTAGACCAGTTGCCCGCCAAGCCTATAGAACCCAGTCTGTCCTGCTATTTACTCACAGCTGGAGGGGAAAGGAGGATTCACACCTTTCCCAAGGATATTAGCCCGTAAGTTTATGCAATTGATTCGACTGAATTCCAACTCCACAGTGCCTGCTATATAATATATATATATCCACATATATATATATATATATATATATATATATATATATATATATATATATATATATATATATATATATATATATATATATATATAAAAGAAATATAGTTTTAATGTGTGCTATATTTATGGGATAAAATGCTCAATATCAGAGAGAAAGAGGGAGAGCAAGTGAAATGTAAATATAAACGTGAACATTGAAGTTAACACTCAGGCGATAGGCTTGACGGTTGCGTCTAGCACGAAACAGCCTGTCGTCTCTGAGTGTTGACTTCAATGTTTTTGTTTTTTTCAAATACAGTTATACCGGCGCTTACCGACAACTGCAGTGCAAACAGATACACAACATTAGATACACAACAAAGGCGATATATGTCTTCATATTTGTTATTCGCACGTTTTATGTGTAGGCGTATGTATTGGAATTCCTTTTATTTTTCATTCTGTAAATGATATACACATTATTTACGATATTCTTTACTGGTGGCAAATAAAATAGCTTTTATTTGATTCTGTCGTTTACACATTTGAAAACTCTCTTTAAGAGTATATTTTATATTGCGAAAGATAACCGAATGTTTTTTTCTGTTTATCTTATTGTCAATTAAACTTACTGAAATAATTTGCAACGAAAGTGTTACTCGATTTCCAACGATGTCCACCACACTTCGAGTTATAATTTATGACAATAAACGAATAAACAAGCCAGAGTACACAACTATATTCAGGCGAATGTTAAAAAGTAAAATCAAGCTATACTGAAAATAAAATGTAAAGTATATATAAAAATCAAAGAGGAAAAAATGCAATTTAATAAAAGGGAAGTAAATGAAAGCTGCCAAGGAAAACTGATTGTATATCAGCGAAAAAGTAAAAAGCGTAATTTGTAGAAATTGGAAAATATGCAAGATAGCAATAAAAAGAAGGAATACTCATCATGCTTTTTAAAGGTATAAAATTAAATAAAAAAAATGAGGTAGGCGTGAAATTATAAAAAGGATAAAAGAAAGTAAATGAATAGTCAAACACAAACAGGAAATAAAAAAAAACAAATCAAAATATATAGAACGATAAGAAAATGGTAATATGAAGATAATGAAGAAATGGCAAACAGAAAGAAAAAAACAAGAAAAATATTTCGCTAATCAATATTAATTATCATTGCTGAAAAGTTGAACAGTTGAAAATCAGTATGAGTCATTCGATTGCAATTTGCTTATCTTTTGAAGAATCGCGAGGAATTTGAATTCAAAGAAGCAGCCACTGTCTCATCTGATGCTTCAGTCACCAATCACTTGAATGGAATGTTGGTATAAGGACATTTGCTTTAATGAGATGCTTTTTATCTTAAGATATTTCCCCGCCTTTCAAAAAAAAAATGCTATCAGTGTGAAAATCTTCATATTAAAGGAATGAATTGCCACACACTAATTCCTTAACAGATTTGGAAACATTTTCAGTGCTTGAAGATTTGCTTTTCGAAGTAATTAAAAACGGGAAATATACCAATTTATGAAATGTATGCTTACATTTTGGGTTATATACTTACTGAAGTTTTACAATCAATTACCACAGCAGAAAACTCATTAATGTTTCAGTAATATGAGCTTTAAATACATTTTTCTTTTATATTTGTTTACTCATATATTGGCTGGTTTGATAGCTGAGATATGAGACATCATTGGCAATATTCTGTGATAGATATACTATATTTAATATAAATTTTTTCCCGTTAACATATTAAGAAAAATATTTGCGAAACACATACACACGTATGAACACACTCACACACATTCACAAGCGCGCATACACGCACAAACTCACACACGCATATATATATATATATATATATATATATATATATATATATGAAACTGTATAATAAAAATATTGTCTTTTCTTTTTTCTTAAAAAGTGCACTTCTGGACGTGTAATAATAATAATAACATTATTAATAATAATAATGAGAAGAAGAAGAAGATGAACAACAACAACAACATCATCATTTATGAATTTGATTGATACTTTCCCGATGCAATCCCGAAACACATTTACATATGGTGTGTTTCTCAAGTCTGTTGAAGTTGTCAAGCTTATTCCCGGATTTCGAGAACGCGGGGGAACAGTCATATACCATTCATTATAGAACTTTCAGAATTTTAATTGTCATTAGTAAGCTTTTTGAAACTAATCAACAAGTAGTGTGTTGATCACCTAAATAAGAAGCTGCTGATCCCATACTTAGGCACTAGACAAGAAATATACCTCGAGGAAAATAGCTTTAGTTATTTCAAAGGCCTTTGACATGTTTTGGCACAACGGATTGCTGCTCAAGATCTCTAGCTATTTAATTATTAGAATCCTTTCTCAATAATAAAGTCTTTTATAAGGAGTTGGTCCCTAACGGCCAGTCATTTGAGATCCTAAACTTCGAAGAAGGCATCTCCAGATATCGCTTCTTGGAACAATAGTACATTGACTTTACATAAATGATTTGCCTAAGAGTATATTGAGATCATTTGTGAATATCTATACCGATGAGACAACAATATATGGGTGCACCACTAAATATCTAGATGAAAAAAACTATTCTCTTCTCAGATATAACGCGTGGAGAAAAAACAACTGGTTACATTCAATGCCTAAAGAACCAAACTATACCTTTTCAACTTCAAAATGATAATAATCAACTTCAAAATGGACTTATTTTCAGGTAAAAAAAATAATCAACTCTAAAATGTATTAATCAACTCCAAAATAGATTAATCAAATCCAAAATGGATTAATCAACTTCAAAATAGATTAATCAACTTCAAAATAGATTTATCAACTTCAAATTGGAAAACAACTTCAAAATGAGAAATAATCAACTTCAAATTGGATTAATCATCTTCAAATTGAGTATTAATATAATACTAATAAATATAATATTTATTCTTTTATTTTTACTTAAAAGGGATATAAAAAAAATATAAATGTTCCTAAGAAATTTATTTAAAAGATTACATCATCTAAGTTAATTACAGAGGGAAGTAATCTCTGTATTCCAGATACGAAGTTAGTGCAAGTCTCAGGGGAAATATTATTAATTGCCTCGGAGATCATCGCTTCTAACTTGCTGAGGCGGAATTCTTTAGTAGTTAAAGATCCCTGGCCATCACCTCTTAAAATCCCAAGAATTGAGTCTGCCATACTTCTTTTTACGTCAGCTTTAATGACTGACCAAACCTTTTCAATGGTATTTAACATCGGACTATAGAGGGCAAGTCTGAAAATTTGGTGTTGCCTAAATTCATCCTCCTCCACAACTTCTTCAATTGAAGTATGGCAAGGAGCGTTATCAATAACTAAGACAACTCCACTTTCATGAATTTCATTTGTCTTTCTAAGGCACACCCTGTCCATTCTTTCGTATCCTCTTTTTTGAAAGAACCTCTTTTAATTTTATGAGGAATTAATCCATTATTAGTAATACATCCAATAACATGGATGTTATTTTGCCTGGATCCGGCCGCGATTGTAGTGCACCTGGTGCCTTTTTTAGAGCGACCTTCTCTTCTTGAAATATGGAGATTAAAATTGGTTTCATGCATATAAAGAATTGGCACATTTTGGGACTGAAATTCTAATAAAGCTACTGCGTAATCCTTACGTTTCGCCTTATTGACATTATTATTGGCAGCTTCTGGTTCATAATGAACCGCTTTTACAGTAAAGGCTATGGACTCCAAGTGCTTTGGACTCCAAGTGCTTTCTCATGCATCCTTTCGTCACTCGAACCTCATATTTTTCGACCAACTTATTTATAATGTCTTGAAGAGTGACCTTAGGAGAGTTTTCAATTAATTCGGCCATAAAATTCTTATGCTCTTGCGTAATTTTATATTTTCTTGCTCCTACACTAGAGTCACTCTTATCAGCACCCTGGTTTAACCAACGGTACGCTGTTGGCACAGGCACACCAATTGTTCTTGCCAGGTCTTTCCAATTTCCTGCTGCGGCATGTGCAGCTAAAATCTGGCCTTTTTTTCGCCAGCCACAGTTTTCTTGAGGTAAGTCCTCTTTGGAGCTGTTGCTAATTCTTCTTCAGCTTCTTTTATAGAGGTCTCTCCAGCATCATCATCAATCATCATTTTTGCCCGTACGGAATGAAGACGAACATTCAAATTCCTTACTCATGGGGTAAATTAATTGAAAAAATAATTTTCAATTTACCAAAAAATATCTCAATTTGAAGTTGTTTATTATTTTGAAGTTGATTGTTTTTAGGTTTTTGACATTTTCTCAATTTGAAGTTGATTAATCCATTTTGACGTTGTTTGTTCCATTTAGAAATTGATTGGTCCGATTTGAAGTTGATTGATCCAATTTGAAGTAGATTAATCCATTTTGAAGTTGATTAATTTTTTTTACTTGAAAATAAGTCCATTTTGAAGATGATTATTATCATTTTGAATTTGAAAAGGTATAGTTACGTTCCATTATCGCCGATCGGATCCTGAGCTACGACCAGTCACGATGAATAGATGTCCCCTAGCAACAATTGGGCCTTAAACCCAACCCAGACGTCAAGTGGAACTTGTACATAGGATGCATCACGAAAGAAACATGAAAAATGTACATACGATGCATCACGAAAGAAACATGAAAAATGGTCGGTTTTCTGTACCAATAAACTCCTGACTCCCTGTTCTATCTACTACAATACTAGAGCCAGATCTGGCCTAAAATTGAGTGCTGCTTTTATATTTGGGCTGGATCTGCGCAGTCCTAACTCTTCTGTCTCGATAGCCAAAAGAGTCTTTGTGGGTGACAAGTTATATTCCGCTCTACATCCCTTCTCTCACAGACGAGGTCTCAATCTTCTCACCTCTATTTCTCTTTCCACAAATGAACTACATTCTTTATTTTCACTAGTTCTAAACTTCAGAGCTAGAATCCGCCATGTTACGCGCATTGTAACGAACCACCCTCAATCCCTCCCGTATTCAACCCGAGTAGAATGCTCTCCCGGTCACTAAAATATTAATCTGCTCAAATCTATGGTTAACAGTTATTATTCGCAAATATCCACTTAAAATGTGACCCTTAATCCGTAACACTTTAGCTTGAGTGGCTCCAGGGATTTGTACGGTGTCAATCTCAATTAAACAAATAAAAATAAAGTGATTTCTACAAATTGCAAAAATATTATTGTTTTCTTTTTATTTATTTTTTTTCAAATTTAAGAATACTTAGAAAAGTGACGTCAGAGAAGCAATTGGGGTCGCGAAGTGACACAAGTCAGTGTCTGATAAACGAATGCCGGGTAAGTGATGTTCTTGAAATAAAGTTTCATGGAAATTATCAATTACATTATTTTAGTTTTTAGATATTTGCTCCTGCTTATAAGTAATTGTTACAAAATATAATTCTTTCATTTGCCTTGATAGATTCTGTCAGAAGACGAAACACTTCGGCTTATATAAGTTTACCGATATACTCTATCTGAGAATTTCACACACACGTCTGTGTATGTATGTGTGTGTGTGTGTAGTTGCCCGTACTCGTTAATGTAATTAAACTCAATTTTATATCCCACCTTAAATGTATAAGACACTGACAAAATTAATATTCTAGTCATGACTTTCTAACTTATTAACGACTGTAAAAACAAATTAATGGTAAATGTATCGTATTTATGAAATTTAATTTGAAGAAAAATATACTCGAATATATTTCCTACACTTAATGTATTAAAATAAATTCTAGCTTGCGGTGTTATAAGCTTTGTACAATGAGAGATTATTTTATAAATTCGTCTGGTAAGTTAGTCATATTCAGAATAATGCGACTCAAAATGTTTAATTGTTGTTTAGCTTAGAAGAAGACTTAGCAATGTATAGAATATTTCTCTATTACTCTAAGATAGGAATTTGAGTTTCTGCATAGCAACTGCATAGAAATTTGATAATATTACCAAACGCCAAATGTACATTTAGTCATTGTCAGTAAACGAAAACTGCACAAAGTAATGTGAAATTACTTTTCTATTTGCAAGTTGGCATTTTCATAGTGAGCGTCATTAACCTTGAATTGAAATGTTTCTCGTCTCAGTAGGGAAATATCTGTCGTAATAATATAACGACCTTTGCCTCTTACATTCAAATAAATTTACCGTTTACCGTAGGTCTCTTAACTTAGCATCGATTTTAGAATAAACTCAGGAGTAACAGAGAAAAATGATTAAAAAGATTGATATGTTGCCAAGATTTCCCAATTATTAATATTTATATGCTAAAATTATACACTGCTTTTTGCGTTGGTTTTTAATTTTCATGAGATGAAAAATATTCATCAACTATTAATTTTTGACAAGTATTTCAATTTTATTAATATCACTGGCAGACAAGACGTTTGACTTTAGGTAGAGGTTGACAACACCTCTGTCTTCGGGTAGAGTGTGACTTATTCGGAGCTCTGCTTTCGTATAGAGACTCGGCTGAAAAAAATACAGACAGGTAATATACACTAGTCCGCTTTTGAGAGGTCTGGGTGAATTTTTACCAATAGCCCGGGTTGGAACGCTCGGGTTTCCCATAATAAGCCTCTCATCTCAGTGGGGAGACTGGTAAATACTGGTCACATTGGTGTTAGTCTCAGGATTTCGACAAAACAAGAATTCTCTTTTCAGGGAAGAGGGTGATCATTCAGGGTTCTGTCTTCGGATAGAGACTCAGCTGAGAAAAACTGACAAGTTGGAATCAGGCAGTTTGCTTTCTGGTTGCGGCTGACAAGATCTCTGTCTTCGTGCAGAGAGTGAGTCAGTCGGAGCTCTTTATTCAGGTATAGACTCTGCTGAGAAAAACAGACAAGTAATTTAACCTATCCCAACCTATCTTTCTATCAAAGATTGGTCAACTTTCACAAGACATCTTGATTATTACATTTATCTTGCAATGTTAAGCGATTCTAAAATTATTCTGCATTTTATATAAACAGATTTTCTTATTGTGTTTCTATTTATATTTATCTAGATACAATAGATATCACCTGACATAGATTATGGATGAGTACACATTAATTATTAAAGACTGTTATATCTTGACACACATTTATATCTGCAATCATTTCTCCGTCCACATTTCATTTAAGATGCATATCTTAAAACAGATAATGTAGTTAGTTTAAAAGGACAGTACAGGTGCGAAATATGAAATCAGTAAGCCTATTTGAAAATTCCGGATTAGTCTCCTGCCTTCAATATTGCACTAATATCATAGGGAAATTATGATTCTGCCAGTTATCCTACAAGTGGCCTGTTAGATAATAGGGTAAACTGGGCCCTATAGAGAAAAAAATCTTAATCGCAAACCATACAGAAAACAATAGACAAAACCCAGTATATTCCTTAAAAAAATCATTTATTGATAATAATATAAATTAATCATTGTACAACCATGATCATCTACGTTCTAAAGGTATGACATGAAAAACATTCGTAAACTTTAAAAGACAGTATTAAAACTAAACGGATTATGTGTTTCGATATTATAATGTGACCACTGTGTTTGTTTGTTTCTTTCTTGTTCTTCTCCTTCTTGTTCTTCTTGTTCTTGTTGTTGTTGTTGTTGTTCTTCTTCTTCTTCTTCTTCTTCTTCTTCTTCTTTTCTTCTTCTTCTTCTTGTTCTTGTTCTTGTTCTTGTTGTTGTTCTTCTTCTTCTTGTTCTTGTTCTTTTCTTCTTCTTCTTGTTCTTGTTCTTCTTCTTCTTCTTGTTCTTTTCTTCTTCTTCTTCTTCTTCGTGTTCTTTTCTTCTTCTTCTTGTTCTTCTTCTTGTTCTTCTTTTTGTTCTTCTTGTTGTTCTTGTTGTTGTTCTTCTTGTTCTTGTTCTTGTTCTTGTTCTTCTTTTCTTGTTCTTGTTCTTGTTCTTCTTCTTCTTGTTCTTTTCTTCTTCTTCTTCTTCTTATTATTATTATTATTTAAGTCCTGCCTTTCAGGACGTAGGCAATTATGATCTTTTCACAGCTTCCTCCCCAGTGTAGCGCTTATTAAAAAAATTCCTATATCTCCAAATCATTGTTTCGTTAACCATGTACTCAAACTATTTATGAAGTTTATACACTGTATTCTTCCAACGCTCTTGACTCCAATATATCCTGTTAGTGTCTAATTATCCCAGCTCTTTTTTTCTTTTATGTCTCCTTGTAATCTCTATTTTTTCTGATTTTCTGTGTGTGTGTCTTTTGTTCCCATTTTCTCTAAAACATCTTCATTTCTCACGTGTTTTCATATTTTTAGCAGACTTCTGTAGAACCCTATTTTTGTGACCACTCCCTGGTTCTGTGATTAGACAATCCAGGATTCAATTCCATGCAGATGTAGCCATATTATATAACATTCCAGTACTACCTTTTTTGTTTTAGATTATTTTTTTTCTGTTTCTTAATAATTTGCTTAAAATTTGGAAGGCACATTTTACTATCCCAGGCTGTCTACGAATTCAGTATTGCGTCTTCCATCTTCTGTTAGACAATTTTCTAAATTTAAAGTGTGACACTTCTTTAATTTTGGTATTTCAAACTTGTACGTGACACGTGTAGCTTCCTTTGCTGACAACCATACCTTCTGTCTTTTTCCAATCATTTCTTCTCTATTAATTTTATTACATTCTGTAGGAGTCCTCGTCGTTTCTTTTCTGTGTTTATTAACGTTTTGTCATCTGTATAGAGCCCTTTAATTTGTGGATATCGATTTCATCTGCAAAGCATAGAGATATCAAGATGGTTAAAGAGTTTTATTAAGATATGATTGATTTGTTACGGGTTGAAAATATCGGGGTTTTGTACACTTTACAGGGAATTCGGTAAGAATGCCCAGTATTTTTATGAATAGTTTATCTGACAAATAATCATTCGAATTCGTTTGATTTAGCTTGTACACGGATCGGTCTTAGAGAGTTATAACACGGGAGTGACTGAGAAAGAATTAAAGTAGGCACATTTTCGAATAGGAAAACCGAATTAATAGAAAAATTAATATATATGCGTATGTATATTTTTCTTTTAAATTACCTATATTCATGCGGAAGAGTGTTAAAATATTAAGAAAATATAGTTTTAATGTGTTATATTTATGGATAAAATAAATCAATATCAGGGATAGAGCGAATGTGACTGTACAGGTAGACACGTCAAAACCAAGCGGCGACACGCTATTCCATGCTTGAACGGAAACTTCAGCCCATGTGCATTGTGTGTCTATATGTCTATATATATATATATATATATATATATATATGTGTGTGTGTGTGTGTGTGTGTGTGTGTGTGTGTGTGTGTGTGTGTGTGTGTGTGTGTGTGATGACATGTCTTCCGGCGATCACTGCATATCGCCGTGATGACATGTAATTTCGGCGATATGCGTATATGCGCCCGACGCGATATATCCACGTGTTTGTCTCACTGGACTGTATTGAATTCAACAAAGGATAAGAACAAATGCTTTACACGACATTGATTGGAAAATAGAAAACAATAAGATTTCTCACTTAACAGGCAATATATTCCTTCACCTTCGAGAAGGTGACTTGCTATCTACATAACTTTCGGCGGCAAAAAAGGGGCCTTACACTCATTGCTCGACTGTCACAGCGACTGTTGACTCACTCATTGCTCATCCTTCCTCACTGACAGTTCTTTACTCTCTGACACTTGACTTCCTGCTTGGCTTGGATTATATGGATACAGGCTGGGGTCCCACCATGTCTATTCGTCAACATGTGTTTTTTGGTAGTTAGTTTTTCAAAAGACTCAACTTTTATGATTATCTAAAATTACTAACCAAATTATATGTTTGTCTATTCAAAGGCGGGCTGGAGACAGGGTTCCTGAAAACACGGGTCATTAAATAGGGTTAAAAGATGGACTGAAGAAGAGATTCCGAAAACCCTGACCATCGAATTGACTTAAAAGGAAACATAATCTATCTATTTATCGCCTAAGTATGTGTACGAATATGAATTGATACATATGCTTGTCAGTCATGCATTACGAGTCGAAGGTCTATATTTGGGATTAGCGCAAGTATCATGCTGTCGCCGTTTCAATTTGGTCAGTGTTGAAATTTTTAAATAATATAAAATTATTGATTAATGTTTCTCGCTAGAATTGGAAGCCAATTGGTATAGGATAATATACTAGAATAATAATTTAGTCAGATATGTGAAATACTTTAATAATAAAATATGTTTCGGTAGCCAGTATATTTAGGATACTATTTTAAGCTAACTTTGCATAATAAATCGTGGCACACATAAAACATTCAATTAGAAATAATTTTGAAACGATAATTATTACTAGCGGAAACTATCGAAAATATTTAGGACATATAGTAAAAATTTAAAAATTAACATTTGGACAATACCAGATTTATCGGGAAAACAATAGCACAAGAACATCAAGCATTGTTCAATGTACACTATTTTCTCATGTAAAGGTGAATAAAATTTGCGTATTTCTAATAAACCTCTACTCAACTAGAGACTTACCGTCAAGAAGAACACTTTATCTTCATTTAAAATAATAAAACTTATTATGGATTTATGTTATTTATAAGCGAATCTATTGCAAAATGTCATCCTTCAATAATTTTAGAATTTATAGCGTTTCAAAGTTTTGGTATACTTTGTTGCGATGAAGAATAACTACAGATGTCATTCAGGAGGAGAGCATTTTTAGATCCGTTAAAGTTACTCATTCCCTTCCTGGATTATTTCAGAATACCGAGGATAATCGACAGTAGTTTTTCGTGTGTAACCTCAGGTTACGTATTTATTATTTTGTAGCAATAACCACTGAGCGAAAAAGAAAAAAAAATAACATCTCCCAACATCGAAGACCCCAAAATCAGTTATGTACTTGGGATGACCTTACAGCCGCGGAATGATTATTCAATTACTTTTGGTGTAGAATGATGTAAGGTGAGATTGTCACTTTTGTTTTCTCTTCATCTCCCTCGCGCATCCAACTTGTATCGATCGGAAGGGGAAATAGGCAGGTTTAGTCGGTTGTGTGGGAATCCGGCTCCCAGCTGCGATTTCCACGCCTAAGTAAGTTGTGTTTGAAATGAGAGTCGGAATTAGAAAGAAATTTAAGCCGACGATGCAGACATTGGTGATGTTTCGTGAAAATTTCCAGATGTTGTTAATGAACTGGATGCTAGGATTACGAAGGTTTTTTTTTCTTCTTTTGTTGCTTTTCTATATTATTTTCCGGGGTCTTTGATTTGTATTACCCTCCCTGAGTAGGTGTAAGAATGAAAGTGGTAAAACAGATATTATCCAGTATGTCTTTATTCTGATGACGTAAATTGACAATGGAGTTTGTTATTTTTTTCTACGCCGGATGAATTGTTTAAACTCTTTTTCTATTACATTGTGGCATTATTCACGAAGAAAAGACATTTCTCCTGCTAGAGAATTTACACTGGATAAATCGAGAAGAATATTGATATTTCGAAAGTTTCATAGCAAATGTGAAACATAAAGATTTTAGTTTTCATTTGGAATCGTTTCCGCTTTGTCTGTGGTAAAATTATCGCATTTGATTCCTTTGTATAAAATTACATTAATATCTAAATATAAACATTGATAAATAGACTTTAAATATACAATCCGTGCAAAATTATTATCGAGATAACTTTTTTCTAATATTTCAAAAACCGTCCAATCAATTCACACAAACTTTTCACACAATGTTGGCAACATTGACCTGTGTAATCACTGATCTGCGCAATGTAAACAAACTGGCGCCATATTTGTTATCAGCACGGTGATTTGAGCGTGCCAAATTATTAGAAAAGTGTAAGAATTTAGTAAAAAGATGAGCCATAAAAGCAGTGTAAGTCATGCTAAAAAGAAAAGTATCACCTCAGAACTCTCAAAAGGTAAATCTACCCTAGAAATTTCTAAAATGATAGGGAGGTGTCATCAAACAGCAAAAAAGTTCACCGCCGACCCTACACGAGTGAGCAAAAGGGTAGATAAAGGCAAGCCAAGGGTTATTTGACATCGTCTCATGTCACGACTTAAACGAGGGGCCACAAAAAAAACCTGGACTTACCAGCCAAGAGCTTTTCAGTCGCATTGGGGATCCTACTGTATCTAAAAGTACTCGGTGTCGGTATCTGAGGGAAATATCAACAACAGTCAAACCTGTATCGAAGCATCCGTTGAGGAGAAATCACATTCAAAATCGATTGAAATGGGCAGAGGACAATATGAAGATTGACTTCTCTAAAGTTTTGTTCACAGACAAAACTCGAGCAACACTTGATGGGCCAGATAGATAGTGCAAAGGCTGGGTAATGAACGGACAGAATCGCCATCAGTGTTTGAGACGCCAACAAGGCGGTGGAGGCATAATGATCTGGGGTGGTATTATTGGAAAAACATTAGTGGGCCCATGGGGAGTACCAGATGGCGTCAAAATGACTGCTGATGGATACACAGCGTTTATGAAGGAGTATCTTGAACTGTGGATGAAAAGGCAAAGAGTTGCCTTCAGAAGGGCCATTGTTTTTAAGCAAGATAATGCTCCCCCATATGCTGCTCACAAGACTACTGAATATTTGAAACAGTTAGGCTTTGATGGACCTCAAAAAATGAAGTGGCCAGCAAATTCTTTGGATTTGAACCCAATCGAAAACCTTTGGTGCATCATGAAGCGAAGACTGTACGCCAACGGACGACAATTCAGGAACAACACTGAGTCGTGTGAAGCAATTCTTGACATATCTCGTGGCATTACAGTAGATGACATCCTACAATTAAGAAATTCTATGGATCGTCAACTTCTTCAAGTAATTTCAAAACAGGGAAAGCACATTCCCTATTAATTTGTTTAAACTTTGCCTTTGTTTGTATCTGTTATTATTTGTTTGATTATCTTATTTATTAGCTTCTTTTGATCATAAACATTCACGTGCAACATTAATAAACGTTTTGTGTGCTCAATTCTGGGATTTTTACTAAACCTTTCTAATCATTTGGCACGCTCAAATCACCGTACTGATAACAAATATGGGGCCAGTTTGTTTCCATTGCGTAGATCAGTACGAAAATTCTAGTGCTTGCGCAGGTCAGTGTTGGCAACATTGTGTGAAAATCTTGTGTAAATTGATTAGGTGGTTTTTGAAATATTAGAAAAAAAGTTATCTCAATAATAATTTTGCACGGAGTGTATATATATTTCTTAAGTCAGATGAAATCATTTGGACTATGTACTATATACTAATGCATTTGAGCAAATTCTAAGCCCACTTCGCTCTATATTTTATTCGAGCGATAGATATTTTTCACAAGCTTTCATCATTACATGATGTGATAGCAATGGTTGAACAAGAATAGATTTGATTAAACCAATTATCAATAATGAACATAATCCTTTTCATAAATAGCATTGTCTGATCTGCACATTCGTATGGATCTCATGCATCGCATTGAAGTTCATTCAGAAATATCAAAGTTGGCATCTGTATGCAGTCGCTTGTTCAAATCAATCATTAAATTGGCTATGATCTAATAAACCATATAAATATTAAAGAAGACGATCTTTCAAAGAAAAGCTTTATCCTAATAACAGAAACCATATCACTGGAATATTCCAGAAACAATAAAAAGAATAATAGCTAGCACGTTATCTAGAAGAAGAATTAATGATATAATCAGCGTGCCCATTTTCCGCACTAGCTTAAAATGGTTAGGAAGGAAACGCTCTTTAGTCTTAGGAAGTACGATAACAGTTAATGGGATTGGGAAAGAAAGCTCCTGTAAAATGCTTTGAGCCAAGATTAACACCAACTGTTCCGTCAATATATGCTGAATACCTCCTCCATTGAAATGGACCATTTACCATAAGAACAACCTTAATTTAAGTCGAGCAAGTATAAAGCCTTTAACTTCGAAACGAATAAAATATTATAAAATAAATATATTGACACTGAATTAAAAAAAAATGTATTTTAGAATAATAGATCATATCCATTTTTTGTTCAGTATTAAGGGATGCAGGAAAATTGTACAATTCTACTGCGCAAAATACCTTAATGTAACAAAAGACGTAGCAAATAAGCAACAGTAACAATATTACTATATGTTCGTCATATACATTAAGGCGAACTATAACTTCTAGAAGAATGTCAAATATTTTTTGCATAAGAGTTAATTAATTTACTGCTCTTATTTCCGTATGTATTTTAACTGTTAAAATATGAACACAGGTTCATGTAGGGAAAAGATATTGTATCTCCTTATGAAGTATATATGCACGATGGATAATTTACATTATGTATCTTTAATTACTCAATAAGCATTTACAACAAAATTAATATGCACCTGAGAGGTATTAATGCAGTCATCAACCTGGTTATTATTTCATGTCTATTATCATTAAATACGCATCATAATAATTATGAAAATATTTCATATTCATAATAATGATGCATCCCTTTTTTCCTGTTTAAGTTTGGGTTTGTGGTTCCTTTTAAAGTCTGTTTGAACTGTATACTCGTTGTCCTTTCTTACACTAATGCAACTCCACATAGTAGCGCTCTACATTCAGTGGCTCTTGGGGCTTGTATTGTGTGAACATTATTAAAGAATAACTACGTCTCAATAAATTATTGAGTAGATAAATCACAGTTGTTCTCAGACGAGCGAGTTACGCTTGTACCTCTATGACTTGAACGATCACAAACTTTAAGTTATAATTTCGTATCGTGTTACATCTATTAGTAAATATCTATCAAATATCCTGGGAGATATCTATGATTTGCTTTAAAATTACGAATCTAGTTATTCTTTGAGCGTGTACACGGTACGGCAAGAAAATTATACAAGGCTACAGTTATACGGCAACAAAATTATACAAGGCTACAGTTATACGAAGCCGATTTATTCTGCTTGAATTTATCAAGGTGGAAATGAACAAGTTAAATATTATCATTCTAGGGCTATGTGAAACATGCTCGGCAAATACTGTTGATTTGTGTAGAGTTGGAAACATGATTAAAACTTCTTGTATTATTTGCCGTGTTCTCTACCTGGTTCTTTCCCTTGTAGCTCTGTCTTTTTGTGTTTTCTCCCAAACCATATTTTACCATTCATTTACTCAAGACCATCAAGTATGTTACGCGCTGCTTTCATATATAAACATAAACAAGATGAACACATACTAAAAAATTTAGTAAATTCTAATATATCAACTACAGATCCTAGCAAAAAAATTAAATTAATCATATACTACACTAAATCTAGTATATCCAACATAATACTTCGCAATGATTCTTCTCCCCCGGTTAGCGATTTGCAAAAAACCAACATAGTTTATAAATTCAAGTGCCCTTTGGGAGAGTGTATCTCCAACGAATTAAATAATATTTATGTTGGTCACACCACAAACTCGCTTTCACGACGCCTGACACTACATTTTAATGAAAACTCTAACATTTTAGGCATTTAAAACAACATGCCTGCCTGCACACAAATTCCGTAAAAATACTTGTCGAAAAACACAACTATACTTCGACATGAAAACAATAGACAAAAAACTAAAAATACTTGAAGCATTATACATCAAACAGTTAAAACCCAACCTAAACAAAATCAACTATGGAATCTCTACAAATATTCTTAAATGTCTATAATTTCTATAATTGGTAACAGAAGCCATTAGTTCATACCAACGGCTTTCCTTATTTCATTCTCAATTCACTCTCGTGTAGTCATGTGTGACGTCATGAGATGCGGTGCGATTTTCGCTTCTAGCGTCTTATATGCGCGTGTTTATCGTTGCTTAGTGATCCACTATGTAAACTAAACAATGACAGACTATCATCACTGTCGTGTCCGTATATTGTTTGATATGTTTGTAATTACATCTTTGATAATGGCTTGAGTAAAGCGAAAGCTTAGATTATATTAAAAAATAATGGATAAATATTGTGAATTTCTTTTTTTCGGTTAATGATAATGTTATCAAACTTATCAGAAGATACGAAAAAATTTACATAAAATAAATAGACAACACTTGTCTATATTATTTAATGAAACGTGAACATATATATATATATATATATATATATATATATATATATATATATATATATATATATATACCAAAATCCTACAGGTTCGCCCTACAGGAAAACAACATAAAATTACCAAACAACAGAATACTTTTTGTATCACAACACATCTTCAAATGTAAACAGGGTAAATTTAAAATTATGCCAATATATCAAACAATTATTCTTACCTTCAAATACAAGTAAAAACTTCATAAACAAATTTAAACCAGAAATAAATAGATCATAACCCCACACGTAAAAACACACAACATGCGCACATAATGGCCAAATACAGTGATCAATCCACTCACATGCATGCACACACGCTCATATGCAGGTATCTGTGGAACACGAATATATATATATATATATATATATATATATATATATATATATATATATATATATACACACACACATATATACACATAATGACAAAAGCAAAGGAACGACTCACTGGCGCGCACGCAAACTCCCACAAAACTTAGGAAGTATGTGTGTATGTATGTACATATATATGTGTGTATGAATGTGTGTGTATACTGATTCCCTGTAACGTATTTAACATCGAAAAACATTAGAAAAAAATTAATTTTTTTTAATAATATGTGGAAATCTCCACCATTTGCTTGATGACGGTTGCGAGACCAGAAACATGTGTATCAAAATTATGAAAAAAAAAAGCATAACATTTTTAAAAAAATCCACATTACAATATATATATAATAAAAAAGTGAGAACCGCAAGCGTTTATGGTTGTAATGTGGATTTTTAAAAAAAATATATTATGATTTATTTTCCATAATTTCCATATATATATATATCAACGGTACAGGCATGGGAGAGCTGGATGTTAATAAAGCAAAAGGACGATACTGAGATTGTTGGGAAGTGTGAAGACGGAAATCTTGACAAGCGCGGAGAAAAATGGATCCACTAATGCAGAGCAAATGACAAAGTAATAAACTTCACTATAATTCAATTGAACGGAAGTCGCTTATGGACATGGAAACGACTAGACAGAGACAAAAATAAGCATATCGATATACTTCTATGTGCTGCGTAACTTCAGGGCATAGGCTATCATGCTTCTCTAGTGCTTCATATCTCGTGTGACTTGTGTGAAATGCCTTTTAACCCTTTCCTAATTATGCCCCCTTTTCATGGGAATTGTTCAGATGATCTCTTCGCTATTCCGCCTAGAATTTTTTGGTTTAAGTGCAGTACTAGACTGACGTCGAGATCCCATCAATTTACAGTTACGTTGGCACGATGTAGACCTAAATGCTATGCTAACAGTTGCTTTCCTCGCACTTCTCGCATGTAGACCTCCCTTTCAGCTCTATGCTTTCCAGCTAAATTTAAACTCCAAATATATAAATGCAATATGTCAATATCTATATACTGTCCTCCTGGAGACTTTTTTCTCTTCCCATTCTTTAGTAATGTTTATATTCCTAATTTCCCTACACAGGAATTCCTTGTTTCTTAGTTTCATAACTACCTTTCTTGACGTCAAATCGATTTAAAAAAAAAACAAAAAATATAAACACATTTCTGCTCTCTCTTCTTTTTCGTTGCCGATTCTTCAGTGTTCACTGCCATATAAGATAATATAACAATAAAACAATATTCTAGGATGCCTGTATACACTGTAGAACCTTGAAGTATCGATACTTGGAAATATCTCATTCCAATCAAGTGCAATCGCAGAATAAAAATACTGAAAAAAAAGAAACGTAAAATAAATGGATAGATCGCGTAACGGTATCACATGGAAATATAACAAGTTCATTGTGATGTTGTTAAAGACACTGGAACAAAAAATGCAATATCTCCGATTAGAATGATATCACAGAATGAGATACAAAAGCAGAAGTCAATATATCAAATGATATAGAGAGTCCGTAAAAGCATTTGTTACGGCATGGCAGATGATTTTTTTAAACTTTATTTCGGAGCATATCAGAATAATACAGAATTAATAACAGGTGAAGGCCGCCTGCATAAGATAACATGATTAATTAAATACACAAAAATAAAAACATAGTAAGAAAAGGATGTGTCTTCTCAATGGATTATTTAATCAATACAGCTAAGAAATATTAGAGTGTTTGCTGTCATGCCAGCATTTATTTGTTGACACAATTGTAACGATATAAATTAGGAATGACATTCTGTATTGGCGTCAAACACAAAAACGAAATTGCTAGAACTCCTAGTGCAAGGAATAAATGAAAGTGAGAATAGCTAACCCTTATTGTAAGAAGAAAGAATATGTGGCTCTCAGCAGACAGAATAGACGAGATGCGAATTCCGAATTGGAGATATGAACGGAAGTAGAGCTCTCTGGGAAGTAATTCGACACAGCTTAGAAAATGTGACTCCAACACCTGAAGCCTTTTTTTAATAGCGAAAGACACCTTCCGAAACTAAACTACATATTGAGAAAGACGAGATTTTAATTGGAAACAATGACCAAACAGATGGAGAGATTTAATAGCGAGATTCCTTCATGAACAATGCCCAAGAGCTAATTGGGACGTCCCCCCGGTGTCGCTGCGCCAATCGTGACGTCTGCCTGGCCGCGTCCGCCGTGCTGTCCCGGTCGCGGCGCCAGTTGTGACGTCAACCCGTCTGTCTCCGCGCCGTCGCCGTCCTATCCTGTCCCGTGACGACCAAGGTGACTTGGTATTGGTCGCGGCACCAATTGTGACGTTCTAACCTTTTGCTGATTCGGATGGGAATCTGGTTAGATTCGGTATCAGCCTTGTCGTTCCCAGCTCGCCTCCAACGTCTGGTTACCAAAGTAACTGCTTTGATTTCTAGTCTAACCTACCCACGTTGTGATTTGATCTTAGGTAGACGAAATCGATCAGACGCCAGGCCGTAATGCAAGTCGAGTCCGAACAAGGGCGATATCGCACAAGTATATGTAAAAGAAAAGAAAATAATGACTCAAAAAGTTCAAATGTGTTAAAAAAGGATAACAATACTTTATATCTGGTTGCTGAATACAGGACTGATCTTCTTCCCAACTCGCTATATGGATTCGTGACACTGTGTTTTTTAGGCGAGTCTTAACATCTTAAGTTGTTTGTTCTTTAAGAAACTGGTTCTTGGTGTATCTTTAGGCGATATTCGTAAAACTTGTTTTGGTGGTGTGAGTCTAAGTCGTTCTTCAAAAATAAATTGTTCTTGATTAGAAGTTGAGGTCGTGATTTGCGTGGAATCTTTCAGTCAGGTTCCTGCGAGGCGGGCCCAACTCAATTCAACTCAGCTGCGAACTGCGAACTTAACTCGAACTGCCAGCTCAACTGGAACTGCCTTTCACTCGCTGCGACACTGCTTATATGGACGCCGACCAAAACTGGGGTGAGCTTGTAAGTGTTTGAGGTTACTTGATAATTCTAAATCCACAATCCACTTCTTTGTTTTCGGTCAGGAAAATTTATTATTTTTCATTTTTGGAAGTCTTTCGTCCTCCCACCTTTTTCTGTTCTCATATTGGTATCTCACCATACCCTCTGAGGGTGTCAACGGGTTTCCCCTCTCTCTCACAGTGGCATCTCATACCGATCCCTTCAGGGAGCGGTGTCAACCGCCCCCTCCTTCTTCACATGATTACTTTCGTCTGCCACTCACACCAGCATTCAGCCAATGGGCGCTCAGCAGTGTGGGTGTGGCCAGATTGGCCTCGGTTTAAAAAAATCTTGCTCAAAGAAAAAAATAATTATCTCCTTTTTTTTCTTTTCTTTCTTTTCTTTCTTATTGTGGTCTCTTAATCGCAATTCTTATCCTAAATGTCACCTGGAATTCATCAACCGGGACCTTCGCCAAATAAGTGGGTGGTCATCCGATGAGATCGCATTCTGACGTTAATTATTCCTGATAAAATAATTTTCTTATCATAGCTAGCTCCTGGCACAAAACAGATGCCTTTTTCAAAGATATCCGTAGATAGCTAATGGGTCAATCTTTTCTTTCTTTGTAACTTGGGTGGTCCAATGGACATTTTCGTTTTTCGCGACCCAATTAATTTTTATCTCCCAGTTTCTCTTTCGTAGGCCACTCGGCCGACCTGAAATTTTCACCATTTGGTGCGCCGTCATAAATTAAATTAAATCCGACTCATCCGCGACCTTACCTTCCTCACCAATGAGAATAAAACCATTAGCATATTTCTTTGTTAAAAAGATTAATATCGCTTAGTGTCCTTTTCGTGATTGCTTCTTATCACCTAAATTTAATTCTCGCCTTTCTATTTTTTCTTCTTTCTTTTTAGCAACCTAAATAGTGTCACATAATGGATGTAGACGTTTTCAGAGTTAGAGGATAAGTTTATGGGTTATGTTGGGAAGATAACTATATGATTTGAACAGGTTGATATTGTAGTAATCTTGAAGGCATACTTTGGAAGTAAATTCCATAAACTATCTATTCGTGGAAAGAAGCTAGTCGAGTGGAACCTACATCTCACGAATGGGATACGAAGGAAATAACTGTGGTTCACTACAATGGGCGTGGCATGTGGTTCTTAACCGTGAAAGTTAGAACTAGTGGAACTAAAGAATTCATATTTCCATGGAAATAGCAACAAAGTAGAGGGAGGCTTGCGACGTATCCTTTGTAAGAAAGGGGTTGTAGATTGGAAAATAATTTGTCACCCGCAATGAGAGGGAGGAGTTTTTGGACTCTATAGTGATGACTTGGCATATTCTGCCCACATATCTCAGCAAAACTTCAAGTATTTCAGTACTTTCCATGTATGGTAGCCTTATCTTTCTCTTGTAAACCGAGAGGATAACAGTAGGAGTCGGGTTATTAACTGGAACAGCGTTTGTTGCTAGAGCCGTTAGCATCTACCTTCTGGGACCAACCCTTTACGAAGGACTTTATTATTGAAAAAACACTTATTTCATAGCTGGAGTGGTTGTGCAGCAATCCTTTATTCCACGCCTATCCAGTAACTGGCTGATTCTATGAGTATTGGTAGTTAATATATCAGCAGTTTATCGCTGAAGGTGATCGACATTATTCTTGATGAATATAGCTTCAAAAGGTTTTCTAATGACATTCAGGGGTCGGATGGGTCTATCGTGCGAGGAGGATGAGCGCTCACCCGCATTCTAGAAAACCGGATATACACTTGATATTTTCCAGAAACTTGGAAAATATTTCTCCTTCAAGGAGCGATTAATACAAGTCGCTATTTTCGGGGAGATTTTATCTGGGCAGGTGGCATTTTTAGGATCAAAATTTTTTGATGTCTTGAGACACTTCGAGCTGTAATGGAAATATTACTGAGATTGTGTTCAGTTAGACAAAGGAAGTTGTGTAGTTTATAGCCTTTGATATTTAAGGTTGAGTGAAAGGCAAAAATTGAGGTGAAAATTTAACCTTTATCTGACAAGGATAAGAAGATCTCAGAGAGCATTTATAATATTAATCACTTTTGCTTTTCCTCTATTCCGAATTTTGTTGGAGATATTCTAAAATCCCGAGATTCAATTCTTTACATTCAAACTTGACCTGGACTAACTGTACAACTTATATTTTCTAGAACCGTTTTCCAGTGATTGCAAGCATTTTGAATACCGCAAGAGTGATACTCTCCCGTTCCATGTGAGTTCTGGTTGCAATATATCCAGGGGTTATGCAGGGCTAGCTTTTCCGTTTTGGTGAAATTTTTATGGGGTATAAAACTTTCCATTCCAATAAGGATCCATTCTGAGATGAAGTCAGCTGTTCTTGAGTCAGTTTATTTGAAGAAGTTTGAGAGTGGAGCTTCCGGCATATAGATATATTTTCATTCATGAAAAATCGTTCTACGAAACGGCATGTCAGTGGATGCTTTGAATTGGCATCATCTTTGACACTGACTAGTGAACGGTATGAAGTACTTATGTTGTAGGGGTAAACTTAAGCGAGGAATTTTCTTCGGGAATATGGATGTATTCTTCAAGGATCTGCGTTAGTTCGTAGGCAATGGAAATGTCAGTTAAGTGTCTTCATTCTTCATCAGTTTTGTTCGAGTGAACTACTTTCTCTATTGAAGTCATCACAAACATAAAAGCAAACCGACTGAAAGGATATTATCAATCATCTCAGTTATTCGGTCGAACATTACAATTCTATCTGGCTGGGGAGTATACTGAGTGAAAATGAAGGTGGTACTGTAGAAAAGTGCTACGCGCAAGTAAATATATTGGAGATTAGGGTCTATGTCACTGGCAAAACCGTCCTTGACATAGGCACTGACACCGTGACCGTGGCAATTGCATGGTCCTGTTTAGCAATTAAGGGTGAGTAAACCTGGATTGCGAGCACCTGCATTGGGATAAGTTATTAATATCAGTTTCAGACAGGAATAGGAGGTCACTTTTGGCATCACTGATACGGAGTTCCAACTGTGAAAATTTGCAAATTAGACTCCACACATTAGTATAGGATTGGATAAACCCGGAGTCTACTTTTATTTATTTTTGTTCAATTTAGTTATGTTCATGATGACAGTGAGTTTGGTAGTAAATTAGGCAGTGAAACATTGATAACCACAGTAGATGCATCCTAGAGTTCAGGTACCGAAGCAAATTCTTTCATATATGACGACTCTAAGACCCGCTGGGAGAAGGGGGTGACATGGGTTATTAAAGGGTGTACCGGCATAAACTAGCAACATTGGGTTTAATATTACCTTAGAAATTAAAATTGCAAGCTTTGGAAATTTTCTTTTTGTGTAAAGAAAAAATAGAATTACAAACATCCCAAGTTATTTTTCTTCATTCCTTACATGATTACATTTGTACACATCCTTCTTAGAATATAACGAATTAAATAAGTTACAAACAACATTTTTTTTTAATTTAAATCTTACCAAGAAAAATGATACAGTTCTGGTCTGCTCAGGTGTTGTATTAAATCATACACTTTGTAATTAGTTTTAGCAGGCTGATAATATGTTTTGTCATCCATCTTAAAAAAAAAACATTCTGATCATACTGTCCGTCCTTTTAGGATTCTATGTTTTGTTGCCTTTTCTTCTCTAGTAAAGAACTGTCATTATGATACTGACTATTCCTTCAGAGTGATGCTGATTTTATCATTGACGAATCATACTAACCTAGAGGAAGTGGGTGCAACGGGAAATAAAATGGGGACTCTGAATCAGAAAGAAAATTCCTTATATAAAATGGGGGATTGGGGAATTTTATAATAGTGGAGAAAAAAGAAAGACAGAGAAACTGTGTGTAACCTACCTAATATGATGTCTCAATTAGTGACATAAAAGGGCCTGGGGAAGGCAGTAAAGGATAAAAAAATCGTGTTCAGAATTACAAAGCTTATGAAGTAGAGAGAATTGATAGTCGACGTTCTGAAATGACACAAAAAGAAAAGAAGAAAAATCTACCCAACATGGAATCCGGTGTTATAGGGCTATACTGGGAACATGGTCCACTACAAAATGAACACGATATGCTGAGGACTTTTGATATAATAAAATCAGCGCAGGTTTTTACAGGATGAGCCAAAGAAAAATAGTTCGGTGAAACAATTCTGTAAAGACATTCTGGAAGGATACTCTCAAGTATCTATATGTAATCGCAAAAATAGTTTAGCATCTTTCAAGCTTTTAAAAATATCTCTCGACGCGCAATGTATGTAATTGAATGAACAGGTAGATTTTTAATTATTTTTGAAGCTTAGAATTTGGTTTTCCGAGGTTTTTGTTCACTAATCTCTTCGTTTTGGTACGTTTTATTATTTTTTCTTGCTCTCGGTTTAAGTGTTCATATCGGATTCAACACAGCCTTTAATACCGAATAGCTTTTTTCTTGCTTTTCTTTGTATATATAGCCTATAAATATCAGCTATTTGATATAGCGCTTTATGCATTTTCGCCAGCATTCTTATTTGTGGTTCGTTCTTATCAATGTCTCTCTTATGCAGTTCAGGTAACGTTTAAAGCATTTCACAATGGAAACTTACTATATGTTCATCCCCTGAATCCAACTTCTTCAATAGAAATCGGTAGTTAATATGTTGTTCATTTGTACATGCTTCAAAATACTCCGGTATGTGAAGGCTTAAATCATGTTGAGTTCCCCAAATACTTCATGCTAAAATCTCTTTCACTAAATTGGTTGAAGTATCTTACATGGCAACACTTTGTCTTTGGTTGAAACGTTTTAAGATTATCCATGCGATTTTTTCTCGATTTCAGTGAATGGGTAGCCTTACTTTCTTATCATTCCAGGTTAACACTTTATGTATGACGAAATATTTTAAGAGCTCAATACTTCAGAAGGTCTTCATATGAGTCATAATTTCAAAAGAAATAGTAAAACAAAGAAGATATCCGTATATATTAACGGCAATCTACACTATGTTTCCAATGAATATATGATAAATTACAGATAATAAAAGAAACAGCGGAGATTTGTGTTTACCTAAGTCCAGTAGGAAATTGAAATAACTAGGGAGATAACTCCCACATTACATCGGAAGAATGAATTCATTTCGTGTATTATTAATATTATTGAATGGTGAGTCTTAACCAAATCAAAGTGAATGTGTGTGTGCACATATTGTGATAGCGATTTTCTAAGCCCGGCTTAGATGTGGCACAAAGCGAAATTATGGGGCACCCAGTGAGGATCGAACTCACTCGTAATTGATCTAGCAAGACAAGCAATCTAACCATTACACCACGTCGAGGTACCCGATATTAGTTATTTTCTAAATTGCCGAAAAGTATGGGGTACCTGGTGAGGATCGAACTCACTTTTTGTCGTAACTGATCTAGCGAGACAAGCTTGCTAACCATTACACCACACCGAGGTTCCCAAGTGTGTGCACATATATAGTGAATGCAATATGCGCATTATGACAGCAAGTCCAATAAGAGTATTCCTGTCACATAAAACACAATGCATTGTGCGGAATATAATGACATATTTGGATTAAAACAGTATATATACTTGCAGGGGAAGAGCAGTTAAAAATACCTTCATGTCTAGTGACACATTCCACCTAGACAGACACCGATTGAGGGTGTATAGATTTGACACCCAATTCAGCTACCTCTATCTCATCATTCAATATTTAAAAGAAATACTCAACACCCGACATTCCACCATTAACCTCATCATAGATTGAAATTTATAATGAGTCACGCGCTACGAAACGGGCTCAACTGATTAAATCCAGGTAAGAAATAAGCAAATCCGTGATATTGAAAGAGATTTACTCTTTCTTAACTGACTCTGACAAAAAATGTTTACATGATAACACTTTTATCAATTAAGATCGGAAGCAATGAGTGTCGTGGTTTGTGTATCATGAACGCATTTATTATTATTATTATTATTATTATTATTATTATTATTATTATTATTATTATTTTATTTCTTTTGTCTTCTAGTGTATACTCGCTTCCTTCCGGGACACAACCAGAGACCTATGGTCAGAAATAGCATGATGAAATTTTCTAATGAGCGTATTTTGAAAAAAAAAAAAAAAAAAACTAGATTAAGATAACCAGTATTTTACATATAGAAATCCTATCATCAGGTGTGAGCTGTACTTATGTGTACATGTGTTTGTATTTCTTTAGGGCTTTGGATACAATTGATCCCTACAATAACCTTTTCCAGTTAAACCGATGATGCCAACTACAACTAGAATTGTTCATGTCCTCATGTGCCACATTTCTGAGATTCCGATTCCAATGTCCATGTATTTCAAAGATGTATTACAGTCTGCAGGGACTGCCATCTCAAGGTACATTTTGTTTTTGTGGACTCTGATCTCGATGTCTGGGCGATTAGCTTGACCTATTGTTGCTGTTGTTATTATTATTATTATTATTATTATTATTATTATGGTTATTATTGTCATTTAATATTTTATTTTTTATATTTGAAAATGGTTAATTATTTAAAAACCTTGTGTCATATAATTCGCATTTTACAAATGCGTATTTACTTAAACAACGCTTCAGGCTAAATGTTTTTATTTATTTCTGAAAATACATATATACTTTTAATCCTTTCAAATATATATATATATATATATATATATATATATATTATTTTCTAATACTAATTTAGGAAACAAAAGGCCATCTATTGACGATCAAGCTATCTAGTGTATTCCTGGTCTGCAAGACATTCTCGCTCAAAATTGCTCAACGGCAAAATCACCCTAACGACTATGATTTGGCAAGAAATAAGCCTCTTTAACTCATAAGAAATCTAGAAGTTTGTCCTATTCTCTGGGTAAATTTTTTTGTGGTATTTATGCATTAATATTTTCTATTTCACAATGAATTTAACAATCGTCACTACCAATGAGACTTTGAAAAATCGTCAACTTCAAAAAATGGTTAAGTTCGAAACAATGTCTTTAATATAATTATTATGGCCTTTCTCTCTAACATAACATCACCATGACGTTACAAATATATTCGATTTGAAGCTATTCGAAACAATGTAAACTTATATAAGAAAATAAACAGAGAAGGTTCCAAGGATTTCAATATTTCTACATCTCATAATAAACCTCAATACATTATATAACTCATGGAAAATGGCAGAAATATTTCCATCTTTTTCATCATCACTAATTTTATTTTCTCGATTAATATCTTCTAGCGTAGTACCCTGAAGCAATTTCCCAATGAAAAATATTCTCTTACACCGCTATATACACAATTTCTAAAAAGAAAAGAAATCTCAAAGATTTTTTCAACAGTTGCAAAGTAAGAGTAATAATAACCTCCACAATATCCCGAGTCGCATTACTGACCATCTTTCCCCTCTCTCAAAAGAGCAAGCTATATCTGAATCCTCTTTCGCTATTCGCACACGTATTGATATATCTTTTACTTACATGTTTCCATTATTTTTCCATCCCATGACGATGGAAGCGTTTTCCAAAAAGTTGAATTAATTCACGCCGAAGCAGTTTTGTGAGCAATTTAGGTTTCTAACAGGAATATTGTGCAGAGAACAAATATCAGACCTCGGAGCCAATTATCGACATACATGTACCCTGTTTCCACGCAGCGATGAGACTTTGCCAACCACTGAGACAATTAAATAGTGTTGATGCCAGAGACTTTGCCGGAAAGAAATCTAATAAAATGAACTTATGTAGGGAGAAATTAAACAAAAATAAAAAGCTTTCTTCTTTGGAAATTGCTACATTGGAATAATACAATGTCTTTCCGATTCGATGTTTTACTTCTACTGGTCCTTTGAGAAACCAAAACAGAAATTTATTTATGTATAATTATTTATGTATATACCAAAAGCAGAATTGAATTAGGCGAAGAAAGACAGTCCTTGCGAATGAAGTAAATGCAAACGATGAGTTTTAATACAAAAATAATTTATATACACCTATGTAGTCTAAAAGTAGATTTATGGATGCATGCCTGAGGGGGTAATAACCTTAGCATACCGATCGTGAAACCATTATTCGAATTTCACCATAGTCTCTTACACCGGTAGGTGTGAATTTTTTGGTAAATCCCTGAACTCCATTCTAAGCGATGTTAGGGCAAGTGTCCAAATGCCGTAGATTTTTCTGGAAACTATATTTTTTAAGAATGCTGGGAGACTAGCTTCGACAGTGTAAGCGAGTTTTGAGGTATCGTTAAATTTGTTTTAATTTGTCATGGGCTTTCAGAAGATTCCTTCATTTTGGAATCAAAAATGACATTGGCCAGTCACTGGACAAGGGGACCAAGGGTACTAACTCGTCAGGATGCCATTTGTCATGTGATGTGGCGTTGAAGAGACGAAGGAATTTAGCGTAATGCCCAGTATGTCGGTAATGTCATTATCCTTTTCCACGATCTGAATCAGCTCGATTGTGATGGAGAAGCTATGGCAGCATTTAACTTCTTAATCAGTTATGACCGAATAAAATGATTGCTCTTTTATTAACTATTGAAATCACTATAAATATGAATTTTAGCTGAATGTCAATCAGAGAGTATAACACCTATCATCTCAGATAGTCTGTCAAACATTGAAATACTATCATTCTTTGAATAATACTTGTTGAAGATAGAGAACATGTGGTTCGGGACCTAACCCATAATAACATAATGGACTATTCCATACGTAATAAATACTGAGCCTCAAGAGGAAGCAGCGAGTTCAGTCCGAACCCGAACGAAGCTACGCCGAAGGGCGGAGTCTCTTTCGGGGAGGTAAACCGACCCTGAACACGTTTATACGGGTTCAAAGGGCATATTTTTGGCCGAGCCCACGGGCTTGGAGATCCCACGTTAAACTGGCCTTGTGCCACATGATGCCCTCGTAGGGAGGGGACTAAATACTGTTCAGTCCGAAGTTGGGTGACCGACTGATCGCTTGAACGCTCTGCCTTCGGGCGGGGAGTAACCCGAACGAGGCTACGCCGAAGGGCGGAGTCTCTTCCGGGGAGGTAAACCGACCCTGAACCCGTTTATACGGGTTCAAAGGGCATAATTTTGGCCGAGCCCACGGGCTCGGAGATCCCACGGGCTCGCAGATCCTACGATAAACCGGCCTTGTGCCACATGATGCTCTTGTGAAATGGGGGGGGTGACTAAATACCGTTCAGTCTGAAGTCGGGCGACCGGCTGACCGGCTCATCGTTTGAACTTTCTGCCTTCGGGTGGGGAGGAACCCGAACGAGGCTATGCCAAGTCTCTTTCGGGGAGGTAAAACGACCCTGAACCCGTTTTATACGGGTTCAAAGGGCACATTTTTGGCCGAACTTACGGGCTCGGAGCTCCCACGTTAAACCAGCCTTGTGCCACATGATGCCCTCGTGGTGGGGTGACTAAATACCGTTCAGTCTGAAGTCTGGAGTGAAGTCCGTCAGGAGTCTGTCAGACAGAGCGAGCGAGTCAGTCAGTCGAGTCAGAGGCTGTCCGAAACAGAGTCGCGTTCAAAAAATTACTACAAAACCTGATTGTTCGTACTAACATTTTCTACTTCTCTGTATATATTCCTGTTTGTAATATATCTGTGTTATTCCATATACGTGTTTGAGTTCTTCTTTATTGGAACCGTACCATAACAACATGTTATGAGCAAATTCTTTAAGGTACACGAAATCGGAATCCAGGGTACTCGTTTTTTGGCTCCTTGTTTAATTTGAAATCTTCATTCCATGTTCACGGTTATTATAATTTTGATATTTTAATGGGAGTAGGAGATGATAAGTTAATTTCATGTAATTACTTTTACATAGTTATAATTGTTTTTTTTTTATATATCTTATGTCGGAGTTAACTCCTCCTTCACTCCGTTAACCCTTTCACCAGGGGTCTCTCTTCCCTGGCTATAAATAGCCGCTGACCTTTCACCTCTATCTCTTTTTCCTTCAGGGTTTCAGCTATCAACCTCGAAATGTAGGCGCTAACAAGGGATAGCGTGGAAACACGCTAAGCACAATACACACACACATACAGAATATTCACACACACTTCGTCCTTTGTACTGTTTCCATGTATTGTAACTTGTTATTAATATATATTTGTATATACATATATTATCGGTCTTGTGTTTTGTTTGCTTTCTTTACCTTCTTCTTTGGACTTAATCAAAGTCCAACCTTTTTATGTAGTTGGGCTCGGCGGGCAGGAGTATCTGAACCTTGCGTTTCTTCTACGTCTGACTTCTATCAACAACATAACAGCCACGGCCCCTCTACACTTATCAATACGTTGACAATGTAATGAACAGAACATTTGAACAACGAGAAAATATCGAAGAATATAAAAGCCAAATATTTACTTGGACTTAGTATCAGTAAAATCTATTTTAAATTTATGAAACAAATAATTTGCATAATTTGAGAGTCTTAGCAAAACTGACTGCGAGAAACATTGAATAGCGTGACAAACTTGTGTAAATGCAAATAAGAAGAGAGTGTATCATAGAATAAGAGGAGAATCATAGCTTACAGAAAGTTAGGAAGTTATGGAGAGACATGATCGTCGATGTTCCAGAGGGACGAGTCATATAACAGAAGTATTATTCATTGCTTCTGTTTCATAAATAAATTTCATTGCATTTTTAAACACATTTAACTTTTTACTGAAATGTATACCATTCTGTTGCATTTGTAGCTTCTTTTATCAAGGAAATTTCAACATACTTTTGGGGATGAAGAATTACGGTTTTAAAAATTTCCATTGTATATCAGACTCATCCAACTCCTTGCTTTGAGTTAGGTGTTTATTCTGCCAAAATTACGATATAAGTAAACGCAGTTGGAATCTCGTGGCATTGGAAAATAATGGGAATCCATGAGTCTTTCTGAACGAAACAGGCTGAGGGTACTGGTCAGTTTTCCTCTCTATGATTAGTTATGTGTGTCGGATCTCTTTTGAAGTAGAATATGTACTGAATTTTCTCTCGTTGTTATGCAAATAAATATATTTCCTTTATACTACAAATGAGAATGGAATATAATAAAATGTCAGAATGAAATAAAGTACAAAGTAGGAAACAAATCTCATTCTAAAATGCTTCACCTTTATTAAGACTTCTTCAGAGATCGAGAATAGAAATGAGAAATCAATGAGACAGAGAACTGGAATGTTTTGATTTTTGGCAGTTTTCATTAGTCAGACGCGTCACGTGTATAGACTTCATAGATAATAAATAATTATGTGTTAGAAACATTTAGGATTTTAAAGTGTGTCATAGTATGAGAGTGTATAAGTAAAGAAACACTTGTGCGTATAGGTGCATGTAGGACAGGAAAGTTAATGTGAGTGCATAAGTGTGTACGTGATGGAAGTCTATAGATTTTCCCCTTGTATTTTTTTGGTGAAATATAGCGATATGTTGTAAAAAAATTTTGTATTTGGATGGATTATTATATGATCGTGTATGCATATGTATGTGGAGAAATGACTACAATTTTTCCTAACACTATGATACACACACACACACACGTGTGTGTGTGTATTTGTGTGTATTTGTGTACGATCGCTTGCTCATACATATACATACGTATTTGTGTATTTGATCGCTTGCTCATATACATTTATATATATATATATATATATCCATTTGATTATATATATATATATATATATATATATATATATATATATATATATATATATACAAGCGAGCGAGCACGAGCGCATGCATACATATGTATATATATAAAAGAGAAGTAATATATATCCATTTTTATATATCAGAACTATGATATATTTCGTAATTAAATGAAAGAAGAAGTGAAAAAATATGTTTAACGAGTTTCGTTTTCTAGAAGGATTGCGTACATACATACATACATACATACATACATACATACATACCCATATATATGTGTGTGTTTGAGTGTGTGTCTATGTAATATATTTGATGTAAAGCATGGACAATATTTGCAAAATAACTTAAGGAAAGTTACTACTAAAACAAATATACAAGAAAAAATAAAGACATAATTTTTGTTATTTCCACTTAAGGTGTCACCGATATGTGCTGGCTCTCCGGATCTAACATGATTTTCCACGCTGCTTCTGTACCATGCCATGGAAAAAACGGAAGTATAGGCAATAATATTCATAACCCTGTCCATTGTTAGCGATACCCGTGTCAACTGACCTATACCTTCTCTTTTGGCAGCAATATCACAACTAGATTCTCTTTTCGTACTTACATTTTTTTTTTATTTCACTTTGTCCAACATGGAAAACGACCTCACTTCCGATAAGTGTATTAATATCTGGCCCGCCTGTCCTTTTTGTACATCTGAATTTTAGTAATTTGTAACGCCAAATTGATAACGCCTTTAATCTAAGTAAATACAATGCAAGCGGTGGCTTGTATTATAAAAGGCGGCACAAGCACTCGAGTACAACAGCGGCCGTAATAAAAATATCAAATATTCTGTTCGGCTTAGAGTGATGGATTATATAGATGCCGTTGCTTAAGTGCATATCTCTATACTTTAGTGATCTTTGAGTAAAGGACCTTTTAGCTCTTCCGCGGCCGAACTTTCTCAATTCTACACAGAAAATCATATCGGAGTGCTTGTAGTAACTTACCCGGCTCGCTCGACTGGCTATTTTGAAGAGGCAAGAGGTGCGGTTAACTTTTTTCACTACATTATTTACCTTATCATATGTGTATATCAAAAAGCAGTAAGCAGGCTAAATAATAGGAACGTTACATCTGAGGGATCGGCTTTGAAATGTATCTGTAAAATGTATACCTCTCATTTTACTTTAATCTAAAAGCTCAACCTGTGTTTTTCAAACAGATTAAATCATTCATAAAACAAGTATTTAGAACTACAAAAGTGATTATATATATATATATATATATATATATATATATATATATATATATATATATATATATATATATATATATATATTTTAGTAAAGTGCATATATAAAAGTATCTACTTTTAAATATTTCAACATGGGAAAATCGCACAACATACGGGTCACGTTACACACACACACATGCACGCGCGCGCGCACACATGTATGTCGCAGCTGTCTTTAGGAATAAATTGCCAAAAATAAAATGGGAAAATTTATTAGCAATTTGTTGACGTAGTAGACAGTAGATTAAGAATGTAAACGAAATGATGATTTTCAATGAATCGCTGTTGGTTTGGACATATGAAAAATTATTATTTGTATACCCTCGAAATACATAAACACCTGTCTTTGACAAAGGTGAGTATTAGACAACTGAAAAATACCAGGTCATCTACACTAATTTCCGACATGTAACTTTATCTAAAATGGTAAATGAAATCGATAGAAAGCAAAGATATAATTCCCAAATGAATATGCATATCATTTTCTGTAAGTTAATCCGTTTTTGCCTCTATCAAAACTGTAAAATGTGAATACTATATATTATTAAATATATTAACTTTGTTTTTCGTTTGAGACGCATGTTCAATTCTCCATACATTTCCAAGAATTTTTTTTTAAATTATTATAATAGTGAAATGTTCAATGTACATTTTTGAATATTTGTTATAGCAAAGTGAATTATGGAATTAAATTTTAATACACTTTTTAAATGTTAATTTATAATATTCGTCACTAAAATTATCAAAGCCGCTATGAAATATGTTAAAAAGAAATTCAAGTGTTCCAAAACAGGTGCTTTATTTCATAGACAACATTTATTTATTATGCTTATGTTATTGAATATGACCAAAAAATAAACAACAACAAAAAAAAATCAATATTGTGTACGATTTTCATTAGATTTTTCATTTGATCTTACTTTATTCATGATTATGTGGATTTTTGTAGTGTTCAACCCGAGAGCTTTCAGTTAATTTGTTAGACATTTTGAAGTGGGTGTAGGTTTACTTTTCGTGTTAACAAGGGTTGATATTCTATCTGGTTTATTCCTTATATTGTGTTAAGTGATATTATTAGTAATGACATACTTAGAAGATATTTTGTTTACAAACACCTACGAGACTAGATATTATAAGAAAATAAAATAGTGGTAAAGACTACAATAAAACTCTGCCAATACTAAGCCTGCCAAACGAAAATCTGAAACGGCAATAAACAAAGAAGAAAAAAAGAGAATGATATATACAAAGATATAAATGAAAATAAACAACAACAAAATGTGCTCAATGACTATAAGTAATAGAGGAAAATCAGCAGTAACATTAACCAAAAAAAGAAAAAGAAAAGAAGACAAAATTAATAGGTCTAAATCTTGAACCATAGTTTCTTTTTTTTTTTATTAATTTCCCCCCAATGAAGACAGTAATTTCACAAAGTCGCGTTGGCTTACTGAGATTGAAAAAGAAGGAGTGGATATTAGTGAGGAGAAAAGACAATAAATGAATATGTTTCAGGAAAAAAACAACACATGGTGATTGCAATTGCATTTTAACATTTGAAGATTGTAGGGACAAGGAAGCAACACATTTTAAGATAGATCCACTGGTCAGAAGTGTAGAAAAGAAAATATTAAAACAGAATTTACAGTTACATCTAGCTATTTCAAAAGCAGACAGATGAGACACAATAGACAATCTAGTAGTACGCTTATCTTCATGCGCTAGAGGTGTCAAGGAGGAGAACACATTAGTATAATTGTCATGAAAATATTTATAAAAAAGACAGAGAGAGTACACATCATGGCGGTGGGAAATTTACTAATCATTATGCCAGGAAGTGATTTATTTGTATTTGGTGGAGGATCTCAAGCTATATACCCAGTGTACCATTCCGGAACTTGCAACAATATTCCACGCACGGACGAATAGTAGATTTATAAAGTATTTGATGGATTCTGATGAGAAAAAAGTGTCTGACAATTAAGCAACCTACTTAGCAGCAAATCTAGTACTTTCTTTAATATGTTCCCTTCATTTCATGTCAGTAGAAATCCTAAACCCAAGAAGGCACGATGTTTTCTGTCCTGGAGTTTATCATCAACCATGCTGACGGAGAACGAAACGGTTTTCTGTGATGATGTAACAATAGCGGTTTACTTTTGATGGCATTAAAATTTACAAGGCATTTCTTGCCACAGTAAAAAATGATTGTATGTTATTTTTGTAAGGCGCTGACAGTTTTACTTTATCGGATCTATTGAACTACAATGGAGGCATGAGTAAATAGTTTTGTCATAAGCGTAAATATCTAGTTATAAACTGATGACATGGCGGCGATTTTTGATGAAGATAAGAAAAACGTAGATACAAAGATAGAAACCTGAATTAATGTGAAATGATCCAGAAACGTGTCCGCTAAAGAGGAATTTCATTAAACGATTTCTTAAGAATGGTTAGATTGACTCAAATATCGGGCCAGCAACAACATATCCCCTGAGCTTGTGGACAAGGTCAGCATGCCAAACATTTTCAAAGCCCCGAGATGTCTAAAACCAGAGCCCAAACCTTGCCGGTCTTATTTAAAACCCTGTAGAGAAATTCAGAAATTATGAATGAAAGCATTTTGAAATAAGGTTCGTAATCAATTCAAAGTTTAGTAAACTCACTTAAACCTTTCCAAAAGAGGTAAACGTGTAATAGAACGATAATTTGAGAAAGCAGGTTCACCAGAGTTTCTCACAGAAAGATCATAAGACGTCAGGGACGAGTTATTCTTTGCCCATCGTTATACAACATTCACTTATCAAGACAGCATTAAATATTTTCACAATTTCTTCCCCGATGATTTGGTACTGCAGTAAAAACACATTTTTGTCCATGATGAGATTTTTATCCTCTGATATTTTTCAAAGATTTATCGCTCGATTCACAAAAGAAATATGATGATATAAACCATTTATTTATTTATTTTTTAAAAAAAAAGCCATAAATACCTTCCGAGCTCAAGCCGAGGAATTTGATCACAGAAATCTTGTCAGCATATTTACAAGCTGTGTTATCAAAACGTAACTTATCGCGGTTAGGGAAGAAATATTTGCGCATAACTTTCTAGGATTCCTTAACTTCGGCAGTAATAGCTGCTATTATTACTCAAGAAATACACTTGCTTATGTAGCAGAAAACGTAATGCCTTTATTGAATAGATAGTCCGGATCCATCATAAAAAAGAAATACCATGATTCACATAACAAATAATATAAATATAGAAACCCTCCATATAAAACTATAATTTTCATTTTCCCATAGACTCGTACATATTTATACATGTAAATAATGACTTTAGTAAAATTTACCATTCAAGTGAAAACTAGTTAGAGACTAATTTCTTTTCTCGTGATGCCAAAATTTAATTGGACAGAAATGTATTAGCTCCATGTATCTACCACTGTTGGAAATCGTTGCATAATAAGTCTCTATCAAAATAGGTTTATGAACGTTTGTGCTAGTATTTCTCTAACACATATTTATGTTTCAAACACATTTTTTTAAACCGGAATCACCCGCCATTGGTAAGAAAAAACATGTTACATCCGAACTAATCTGAATGTAAATAAGAAAATATTCAAAATGCAAACACTAAAGGAAAATACGTAGAGTTTATCACAGAAGTAATACCGGAAGCCTGTGTCTAGTCTCTACATGAATTGGGCAAATACCTGCAAGAAAAATCTAAAGCTACACGTGTAGAATCTACAAAGATTCAGTATTCTTGAGTAATTATTTTTTCACAAACTAAAGAAAGATTTTGCTCTTCCTCTCGTTTTAATAACTTATCATGTTTAGCAGACATACCGGATTTACCGCGCTTGTGAATTGTGTAAAAAAAACTAAGCTTATCCTGTAAGAGATTACAACACATTTATACGTAAACTTTCTTCGAGCATGATTTTCAAATGTAGACTTAACACGAATGTCTCCTAATGATAAGTCTAAGACAGAACTAAATACATATTACTGTATTTGAATATAATTATATCTTACAGAGCCAGAATGGTCAGCGATTGGCAGGAACGCCTAGTGTGTGTGGTATTCTGAGAATGATGGATGGCCTTTGTCTCTGTTTTGGATATATGTAAAAAACGGCACCATTTTAAGAGAGAGCCGCAAGAATTCTGACGCGTCGCTTACCCTCCCACACTCAGGTTGTTAAACCGAGTAAGACAACGCGCGGAACGGCGGTGATCCAATGTCCGAAATATGTTCCTGTGATATCATTCCTCCTGTTGCCTTATAGAATCCAAGCTGCCGCACCCTCTTCTAATAAAATAAAAAAAAAAAAATAGAAATTATCGTTTTCTTTGAGACCGTTTTATGTAGTAGCGTGGAGACCCAGTGACAACCCAGAATGCAGCATTACTGATTACCTAAATTAGACGAAAACAATTCAGTACTTTACAGAAAAAAGTTTCTAAATCGAGACTGTAAAGTTTTCTTGAATATATTAATGAAGCAAAACCATATATGGTTTAGAGATTCTTTAAAATTTTAGAATATTTTATAAATAAAGTATGAGCCTGAGCAAAGATGTAATACTAAAACAAGTAATTGAGTTTATGATAGCATCATAAGCCTAAATAATTTGTTTCAATCGATATTTTATGTTAATATTTACTTGAAGCGGCGCAAAAGGCAACATTATACCTTAGATGAAAATCAGGATACATTTTTTCTAACTCGAAATACACCTTTAAGTTTTCTGTTATATACTTTATGTTTATGATGTAAGTTTAGATGTACGTTCCCAAGTTTAGTAAAAAAAAAAAAAAAATCGTAAAAATGACTCATAGATTTTATTAAATGTTTTTGTATGGCATGGTTACATCGCAAAAATACCCCAACGTATCCATTATATTTGAACGTACACGATTTTATCAAAACGCTCTTTTAGATTATCATATACTGAATAACAATTTTTGACTAACACTATATATATATATATATATATATATATATATATATATATATATATATGCACGTTTCATTAAATAATATAGACAAGTGCTGTCTATTTATTTTATGTAAAATTTTTTCGTAACGTCTAATAAGTTTAATAACATTATCGTTGGACGAAGAAAGAAATACACAATATTCATCCGTATTTTTTTAATACAATCTAAGCTTTCGGCTTATATAAGCCATTATCAAAAATGTCAATTACAACATATTAAAAAATATACGGACAAGGCAGTGATGATAGTATGTCATTGTTTACATAGATGATTTCTAAGCAACGATAAACACGCGCATATAATTAATGAAACGTGCATGAAAGAAAAGATGCTGCACTTTAAATTATATATATATATATATATATATATATATATATATATATATATATATATATATATATATATATATATACACACACACACACACACACACACACACACACACACACACACACATATATATATATATATATATATATATATATATAATACTAATAGAGCCGAGTTAAATTCAGTCGAATCCATTACATTCACTTACATGCTAATACCCTTGGGAAAGGTATGAATCCTCTTCTTCTCCCTCCAGCTATGGGTAAAATAGCAGGACAGACTGGGTTCTATAGCCTTGGATGGCAACTTGTCTAGGAGAAGGAAAACTCTGAATTCAAAACCAGCGGAGGTCGTTTGGGAACCTTGTCGCACTTATTGCACCTGGTCTCTGAATTCGGCCCTTCAAAAAGTGTGGCTAGTCCTGCACGAAACCTTCACCACTATAATCAAATCTCCTGTGCTGTTGTCAGGCTGTTGGTTTCCTGAAACTGATCTGCTTGACCCTCATACGTCGAAGAAGAGTCTACTATATATATATATATATATATATATATATATATATATATATATATATTATAATATATTAGTAGTAAATATACATACATATATATATATATATATATATATATATATATATATATATATATATAAACAAATATATTATTAACAACAAATTACAAAGCACATAGACTGTTAACATTGTGTTTGCGTGTGAATATTTGTGTGCGTGTGAACGTTCGTATTTGGTGAATGTTTGTAATGTTTATAGTTTTTTCTCAGAAATGGAAAACGCTGTTACATCTTGTCGCTGAAATGAAGAAGAAAGAGAGATTTACTTCACCCCTCGCGAGGTGGGATTCGGCACGAGGACTGAAGGAAAGAAGAGAAAGAGGCAAGAATTTTCCCAGTATTTATAGTATGGGGAGAGAGACCCCTGGTGAAGAATTAGAGAACTAACGAGGAGGTAACTCCGACAAGACAAAAACGAAGAAGTAGAGCGGGAATAGGTAAAATAAATCCTAAAGAGCCATGAAAACCTACCTATGTTTAATCTAAACGGATTTTCAGGGTAAGCATTAGGCAGCATGTCCCATCACGTGATCTTAAGTCGGATGCCCCTTAGTGCCAGCTGGTCAATACTTCCGGGTCAGCTATCACTGAACATTTTATAAATTGCAGGGATTGTGCAATGAATTTCAGTCCAGACTGGTTCTATGCTCTGTTTAGTTCGCACTCTCCTTTTCATTTGCGGGCACTAGAGTCTGTATTTTCGGTCCAGGGAGCGGTCTTTTTGTAAGCAAAAAGACTTTCTCCTTGAACTTCACATTATTAGACTCTAGTTTCTGTGAATCATACATTCCACCACCTGTGCAAATTCGCGTTGTTTTGATTTTGGTCTTCCCTCATACCATTAATCATGTCAATTTTTAATGTTTTAATTGTATGTTGGGTGTTAGTTGAAGTAAATGTATCTTTGCAATAAATTATTAATCTGTTCCCAGTAGACCCTGATGAGCTTGGGAACGAAACCGGTTGGTCTGTCTTGTAAGTGTTTCATTTCTTATTTTTTATTTTCATATTTCACAATGCCTATAAGAAGCAAATTATATCTTTTCCTTGCAATACTACGTTTTTGTATATCTCACTATATATATATATATATATATATATATATATATATATATATATATATATATATATATATATATATATATTTTATTTCCCAAGAAAGGAGGTTAAAGGAAATAAAACTCAGTGAAAAAAAACTGAGTATTGGAGGATTGAATAAAGGCCAAATGATGAACGTGATTTAAGTAGATAGAAGATGGCGATTGACGTTGCATTTAAATTTTGGAAGATTATAGTTATCGTGGAAGCAAATAAACTGATGGAGTTCTACGGGCGGGAAGTCTGAGAAAAGAAACCTTTGGAGGAGAAGTGGCGGTTGTATTTAAGTATTTCAAAACTAAGTGGGGGGGGGAGCTAGATGCCAATCTAGAAGCACGCTTATATGCATATAGTTGGGGCAGCAGGGAAAAAAGCTCGTCAGAGAAGTTGCGGTGAAAATCTTTTTTTAGAAAAGATAGAGGAAAGCCACATTGCGTCGTGAGAAAGGGACTGAAATCAAGATGCCAAGTTAAAATCGATTGCATTACAGATCATTCTTTAGATTTTGTTTAATTTTAACTTTTTTTTTTATTTTACCCACAAGTTGACTTACCATTCTATGAAAGGAACTTGAAAGAAGTGATTTACCTACTACATATCTCTAAACTGCTTTAAACTATACATTCGCGTTGCCTGCTTTTAACAAATAGTAAGGCATAGTGTACGACCTTCGATAGCAGTTTATTTAAAAGTACTTCTCTTGCATCACCACATTCATGGTCAGCTTGTGGTTTTACTATCTATAAGCCATGATTACAGGGATATTATCCATAAAGATCTGATCACCAACAACACCTGTTAATATTTTCTGAGTACATTTGTTCCATAGCAAAAATATTAATAGATGATTGTGTCTTGCAACCAGTTTTCAATATATTGTATAAGAGTAAGTGTAGTTGCCGAGACTGTGGTCTAAAACTAGATCGCCAGTGATTAACGCAGACGATTTCATTATTAAGTAGATCACGTGATCATAAAGAAAGAAAATAAAGTAATGTTCACTAATCCCTATTCCTCTTCTCTACTCTACTACTGTACGGTTCACTGTTCATTATTCTTGTCTATTCACTATTGCGATCACAATCACTATCTATTCTATTACTATACTGATTACGATTCTCTTCTGATCATTATAGTACTTGGCGATGACTGCTTGAATCAGTATTTCTAGTGCGAATATTATTGGAAGACGTTACAACTAGTACCGGTATCTAAGAAGTCTCGAATATAACGAGCATTTTGTAAGTGGTAACAAGATTTCACTTGACGTAGCAAAAGTGGCAAGCGAAGCCGTCCAACATCACAGAACAATACAAGATGTTTTGATTTAAAAGCGGTCATTCCGGCCAAATCTAAAGATGAAAAATAATCTAATCTTATTTACAGTTGCAGTGCCAGGTAATGATTGTAATCAAGTATCTGATATATTTAATTGGTCTCTTAAGCTGGAATCAATTTTTGATAGTCTTCATTCATTATCTTATCATAATATTACATCATCTAAAATGTTAGAGAAATCCAGTCCTTATATGTCATTAATGGATTACACAAATCTAAAGATGCTCGCAGAAAAGAACACTAGACTAAGAAAGCCCCTCAGAAATATGCCAATATATATCCAAGCAATACAAAGTTCCTTTCCAAATATAAAGTGATAATGAAACTGCAGGTTAAGAAAAGTATTAACAAAAACTAAAAATAATAAATCATCACGTGATATTGAAACTGATCTTTTGAAAATATATTAATTTTCCTTGAATTCAATAACAATTGCCTTAATCACATTAAGAAAGTCTGTAATCCGAAAGGTATCTTTAAAAATGGGATTATATCACGAATTTATCTATGGCGGATATAAATATAGCTCTCAGGAACCATATACATTTGGCGGTATCTTTATTGAATCCATTATGGTAAAAGTATTAGTGAGCATTATATGAACTAGTTTCTAATTGTTTTATCAAAATTAACCCCTAACAACTCAGTTTTGTATGACATATATGGCATTCAACCAACCAAGAAGAATGCATATCGCTCAAACAGAAAATTGTATACCGGCTATGTTAACTTCACAGAAGCATCTAACCAAACAAACTGATCTTATTCTTATCCATCGTAAATCCTATCCCAAAACATAACTCCACTGAATATATGGATCTATTAGAGGAAGCATATTTTTTAATTATTTATCTGCATCATGATGTTTTCATTCTCATAACAAATCTTTCGATGTTATTCATAGGAATTCTTTGGAAACTGTCACAGCTTCGATATGATGCCTATATGTTTTCACGTTCAACGGTGAGATATTTCTACATTGTCGGTCTTGGGAATGAAGCGACTCTTTTCAGAATTTCAAACAAATTCTTTCTAAAGACATATATCGAAAGAAATGCGAAAGATTGTACGTACAGTTGCTGTCAAATGATGAGAGAAACTTGTGGAAAGAAAGAATTTACTTCATAAAATTTTAATTGTGCAGGTAAAGTATTTATTTAAAGTTTATTCAATAATCTTAATAGTATTCTTTGTATCCTTTCAAGCTTTTTTCATAGTTAGAAAAATTAAAAGAGTTCATGTGTAATAGTACTATATAATATGGAAATTTTATTGATTTTATAAGTACAATAAAGTAGATTAAGAGTAACGATCCTAATCGGCCACCTATTTTGTTGGAAAGCGACATACATATTTTGGAATGAAGTGCCCAAGAAATCTATTACGAACTGGAAAGGCCGAAACCGAACAACGAAAAGTGTGACGATAATCTGTAAGTACAGTAGACACTGGTCAATATGCAGCATGCGATGGGAAACTTGTCGTCATACTGCATTTTTTTTTTTTTTGCGCATGCTTGTTGATTGTTTTTGATTTTGTCAACTCCACAGAATAGTAGGCCAGAAGGGTACCGTCCATGAGAAGAAAAAAAGTACTATGACGCGTTTCACTTTGCCTGCTGTACTGCTTGGTATACACGCAGGATGCTCCAATACGAACATTTCAGTGTGCTTGTTTGTCAATCTGTGGACAGTGCAGAGGATTTGGCAAGAATCTAGAGGGTAATTACGAAGGTACGGCAGATCGAAAAATTAACCGTGAACGTTGTGATGAGAAAAGAATCCCACACTTAACACAGAGGCTTACCATGTGCCCAGACGAGGTAGTGATACCCTGGGTAAAGATGGTTGCTATGTCTGACAACAGGACTCTGCACCATGCTACACAAGCAGGTGAAACTAGACATGGATATCAGAAAATTTCTGACGACATAACGCCATACATCTGGCCACCTATCTATCCAAACTGCAACTAATTTCTTATTATGTGAGAGTGCAGTTAAGTAAGAGACCAACAAAACTCTTTTTAATACCAAAGATGAAATGAAGACCAAAATTATGGCATCATTCATCAACTTTAACAAAGAGACTGTCGAGTTACAGGAGATTCCGAAGTCAATAGGAGGCCTTATCTGTTAAAATTAGATTTTATTTTTATTTTTATTTTTGATTAATTTAAACGACAATTCATCCATAACACCTTGTGCCTACTAAAAGATAAACAAAATATTAAGAAATAAGAAAATTTCGTTAGAAGTAAAAAATAAAAAAAATAAAAAAGCGGCGTACTATAATGTAATGTCGATCCTAATATATGTCAGCTGGCTAATCTCTACACTGATGAGGCGAAAATCTGAGTCAAGAGAAATGTGTTTCTACAGAATGATGCTGAGAATGCTATCGACTGAATATATGAGTTACCTCAAATTTTAAACATCAAAAAAAAAAGTTGTGTTAGCAAAAAGAAGCAGATGAAAATTCTACGTGATATGATCAGCAACGTGGGCTGGTAGACTTTAACATTCAGTTGACATAATGAATTCAAGACGGACAGAGGCTATCAACGAATAATGTATCTAAGGAACTTGTGTACATATTGGGGAAAACAGCCACCACTAAGTGCGAAAGTAAAACGCAAACCTTACGAAGTGCATAGGAGTGTCCTGAAGTAACACTGCATAAGAAGAAGAGGAGGAGGGAGAAGAGGAGGAAAAGGAGGAGAGAGAGAGTAGGTGGAAGAGAAGAAGAAGGAAGCGAAGAAGAATTAGTCACCTAGTGTGTTCAATATTCTTTGTTTATATTTTAATATTGATGTTTATTACATGTCATTAAAATGTATAAGTATTTATTCAAAATGTCACCATGAATGGAGCCACTAAGTACGAACATTTTTGAATGTGGACAAAGTTTATTTTTGAGGGTTTGTGGAAGGAAATGAGTAGAATAATTGTAGAGTTAACTGTATACTTTGTGTTCAACGGCACATGGGGAAAAATAAAATGAAAATTTTCACAAGCAATCAAATTTAAGCTGATTTCTTACGACACGATCAATAGAAATGACATAATAGAATGGAATTTTCTTCGCTTTCTGATATCCCATTCTTTATTTTTCCTTATATTGAAAAGAAAATGCATGTTTTCGCATAGCTTATCGGAATAACAAGAACATTAGATGCAGTACAAATATATCTGTTATAAAAAAAGTTAATATTAATAAGCATCTTTATAAAGGTAATGTTAAATATAGTTTCAGAATATTTATTTTTAGTGGCAGTGCATTCGGCTCAAACCTTCTGAAGATGACCTTAAACTTAGGTGCTAGATAAAATAGTGACGTCGATTTTTTATTGGCTGAGCCGAACATGGGAATGTGAGAATTACAGCACATTGCAAATGTCTACACCCCTTGAAAACTGGATTTATTTTGTTTATTTTGATAGGAACAATTAATATGTTAAACTCGAATAATTTCTTTTAATAAGCAGATATATCACACTTTTATTTAATACACAAAATACATTTGAAAAATTTAAAACTGATTCTTAAACAAAGATCATTTTTAAGAATGTCTTTGCAAAAGTCTGCACACCCTTTTGAATGTCTTCCAGCGTCAGTTACAGCCTGAAGACGCCTCGGATATTCTTCCACAAGCTTGCTGTAGTGGTCTGTTGAGAGTTTTTGCCATTCTTCATGGCAGAATTTCTCGAGCTGTGTCAGATTGGATAGGGAATGTTGGTGCACAGCCAGGTTTAGATCTCGCCATAGATTTTCTTTAGGATTGAGGTCTGGATACTGGCTGGGCCACTCCCAAACTGCGATTTTCTTGCTAAAAACAAGCTTTGGTGCTTTTTCACACATACTTGGGGTCGTCATCTTGTTGAAACTTGAAACTGCGACCCAAACGTAGAACTCGAGCAGGCGTCATCGGATTTGCCCCCAATATTTCTTCGTACTTGACACTGTTCATGACACCTTGGATGGTTACAAGCTCTCCATACCCTGCAACTGATCGAGCTACCGCCATGCTTTAAAGGTGGGGGGGACGGTGTAATGAGGTTGGTGAGCAGTGTCTTTTTTCCGCCAAAAGTAGCGTTTCGTATTTTTTCCAATTAACGAAACTTTGGTCTAATCTGACCACAAAATCTATCGCCACAAATTTTAGCCTAGCTTGCTCGTGCATAGGGTTCAGAAGGGGCTTTTTTCTGGCTAACCTCCCTTGAAGGCCAGACCGGTGCAATACTCTAGAAATTGTGGATGCACGGACATGTGTCCCAGTACTAGAAACTGAAGCTTTCAAATCTTCCAGTGTTGCACTAGGGTTAGAGGTTGCCTCCTGGACCAGTTTTGATTTTGCTCTTCTGGTACGTTTGCTCAGTCTCCCAGATCTTGGTAGGATAGCAGTGGTTTTGTGCAATAACCACTTCTTAACTACAGATTTAACAGTGGTTACGGGAAAATTCTAAAAATTTTGCAATTTTTTATAGCCATTATTATCATTGTACTTTTGAATAATAAGCTTTTTAAGTTTCCGAGACAGAGCCTTGCCCATTTTCTTTCCCGATTTGGACACCTTGTGTTTACAGTCAGAGTCCAAAGACCAACATACCAAGAAACAATGTGGTGGATGATTTTGTAGGCAGTTAAATCATCTTATATAGCAAAATAACATTGACGTCACATTGACACCGTCGACTAAAATATCTCCCCAGAAAAATAATAGACTGGCCAAGTTTTTTTGTTATGGTAGAACGCACATATCACTTTTGATTGTTCTGGATTGCATGCATCAATGATAAATTACGTGATAACACAGTAGAATATCTGGGGTGTGTAGACTTTTGCAAATACATTTTTCTAGGTTATATGATTTTAAGAATCAGTGTGAAATTTTTAAAATGTAATTTTTATTTCAAAGGAAAGTGTGAGGATCCGCTTATTATTATTTAACAATGATTGGAATTGAAAAAAATGTGTTATTCCCTGCTAAATTATACAAAATATATACATTTTCAAAATCGGTGTAGACTTTTGCAAGCCATTGTAGAAACTGTTCTACATGTCATACACATTTCGTGTCTCGGGGAACTTGCTCTCCAGTGGGTGTGACAGATCGACCCCAGTTGCTAGTTAAAAATTTACACGTTTCTATGTTAAAATAGATGAGTTTAAAATCATTTTTGTTGAAGATCCCATTTCACCTCCGAAGAAACCAAATAGCGATCATCCGACCGGAAGATGACAGAGACAAGAATGCAGCTTCTTTATGAAATTGATGTGGCACCATGCATATCCTGACGATTAGAAAGAAATATTCATAGATATATGATTTGTTTTTTACGGTTTATCAGTCATTTGGTAATTATTTAAAGCCGAAAAATATTTTGGGTTTTGAGAATAATTCCTTCTTTACATTTAAGCGATCTGGGAGAAAGAAAGAGAAAACGAAGAAGAAAGATAGAAAACATAATACGAAATCAGGTCATAAGCGAGCACACACGGGCACGGCTGACAGATACCAGATGTCTAAAAATAACAGGTCAAGCACCTAACCTACTTCCGTGTCCACGAAAAATGGAAGTTGTTATCAAATGGTTGAAGAAACAAAGTTTAGGGACAATGAAAAATATTGATAGGTAGCAGGTGGAAAGTGTGTCATTGGAGTGATAGTAGAGGTCTAATTGGGTGGGGAAGTGTATCTAAGGATATGAAGACAAACCATTAATACGAAAACACAGACAATTTCCAGAATTGGAAAAAACCACACAAGATGATGTTCGCTGAAAATGCTTTTTTTGAGATAATGAAAATTTTTATTATCGGGCCTTTGGCCGGGAAAAAGTGAAATATTTTTATTCGTTCACGGAAACGCCAACAGGACTGACAAATCCCTTTCCTAGGTCATATCCAATTAGCGATAAACTGCTTGACAAATACCACGTGATAAAAAGCCGAGAGCGTCATCTCGGTCGTTCATGATAAGGGCGATTTAAAGTAATATTTTTTTTTTTTTTTAGCAAGGTGTTTCTTTCCCCAAAACAAAGCCACGGATTGTCTGCACCCGACTAAAGACGTCATTGGCTAAATAAGATCACATGACACACGAAGGAGGAGGAAAGATACCTGACCATGACCTCATTGGCCGAAAACGGTCACATGACACACGAAGGAGGAGGAAAGATACCCGACCAGGACCTCATTGGCCGAGAGCGGTCACGTGACGCACGAGGAGAATCGGTCGACGCCCTTGTCAGAAGTGTTAGTGTGAGGGGTCGATACGAAGAAGCGGGGAAGTTGGTACACGCCCCTCAGAAGCATGGTGAGAAAGTGGGAGGAGGAAAGAGTTACCAAAAATGGAAAAGAGTGGAAAATCCCTAACCAGAAATAAGAAGGGTGGATATGTATTTAGAATTATCGAAGAATCCCCGACGCAAGACAGACCCACCCCGGTTTTGACGGCGTCAATAAAAGCGAAACCCCAACCGACAGAAATGAGATCAGCCGTGGACGACAAGCAGAGATGAGCGCCCAGTGTTGAAACCGCGTCAAGATAGCTGACCAAGATTCACGCTCACCTCTGGACTCTTCTTCAACCAAGAACAAGTAGTTTGAAGAGCGACTTAGAATCAGACCACAGAAATAAGTTTTTTTTCGACTTTCGTCCAAAGACACACCGAAACACAAATTTCTTAGAGAGCAGACAACTTAAAGTTTCCTAGTAAAAGCGTCGTGCCACAATCCACAGAACGGGTCGGAAAGTAGACATAGTCCTATGTACCGAGCAAATAGACATAAAAAGTTTGTTACCTTTTTCTTTGATACGTTGGACCTTGTGAGTTTTTATTTTATTTTCTTTTATACATAATTGTGTGTTATCACCCCCGTTGGACTCAACTTGCATTACGGCCCCAACCCCTGTTGATCTCGTCTGTCTAAGATCAATTCACAACGTGGGTAGGCAGACTGGGGATCAGTGCAGTTACCCTGGTAACCAGGCGTTGGAAGTGGGTTGGGAACGGCGAGGCTGGTATCAATCTAACCAAAGTGTTAGAACGTCACGCTTGGAGCAGCGAGGAGCGAACAGCTGACGACGCGGCGGAGACGTCACAACTGGTGCTGCCTTGACCAAAGGATCAGAGCCTGGGGCAGCCACGTCACGTCACAACTGGTGCTGTCCGTGACCAGGATATCAGAGCCTGGGGAGCACGTGACGTCACAATTGGCGCCGCGACCGGGATCGAACGACACAGTCGACGCTGCGACCAGGGGACGACGTCACAAATGTTGTCGTGACCAAAGGATCAACCCTGAGACAGCCACGTCACGTCCCATCGATCGACCGCTGTTGCTGAGAAATTTAGAATAGGACTCAAAACGACCCGGACCGAAAGGAACGAGAACAGAATCGTCTGTAAGGTAGGACACTTTATTTTATTTCCCAACCTCGATTGTTGCTGCGTAGATTGTCTTTCTCTTTAAATATGTCGGACTATGATTCAGATAGAGCAGTGGGGGATGAAGAGGGAGTAAGACAAGGGTTGTCAGCTGACCTAAGAAAGCTGTTAGGTGGACTGAGGGTCCCAGCATTTGACGGCAGTGGGAAAGATTTCAAAAACTGGCTGGCAATCCTGGAGAAGAGCCGAGTTATTTACGAACTTTCAGACCACGAAACCCTGTATTTGGCATACGATGCCACAAAAGGGAATGCGTCTGAATTCATGAAGGAGCTCTTGGAGAGTCAACCCCACTTATCTTGGGAAAGATTAAAGGGACTATTGACCAAGGAATTCGCCGACGAGGGAACTGCTATAGAGGCCATGAGGGCCCTCCTAAAACTGACACAGCTGCGGGACGAAACCCCGGGAGAATTGGGGGCCCGAGCAGGGAAGCTCTCATCATTGGCCTTCCCGGAAGTGGTCAGAGACAATGCGGTCATGCAGGCTCAACTAGCAGACCTGTATGTGGAGGCGCTAAGTGACGAGCGTGTTCGTCACGACGTGCTAAAAGAGGGACCGCTGAGACTGTCGGCAGCAATAGAGCTGGCCAAGGAGAGCCAGGGCGTATGGGAAAAGGTGAAGAGGTGTGGATGGAAACAGATACTAAGTCAGGAGGCCGGAAGAAGGGGGGTAGGCGGAAGATCCCCCGCGTGGAATCAGAAGTTTAAATTAGAAGTAGATCAGGCTGAAGTATTGGAAGAAGACCCCAATAGAAAGGCATGGTCGACCAGGCATGGCTTTTATAAGCCCACGCCGGGTCGATACGGGCTGGTCTGCTGGACCTGTGGGAACGAGGACCACAGGGCGGCGGAATGTCCGACGAAGTGGGGGTTGCCCCCAGACTTCGATCAGGACAGGTGCACCAGATGTGGTAAGAAAGGACACCTGGCCAAGTGGTGCGGGATGAGGAAGGGTGCCCCACCAATATTAACAAAGAAGGCTGAGCCCAAGAGACCGGCCCAGGGAAAAGCCAGCGGGCCACCCCGGAATTAAGAGGGAGTGTGGCCCAGTTAAAAAGAAGAGAAATAAAAGCTTGGACCAGTGGTCGGGCGAACCGCTTGGATAGAGGACGAGTCCCCCCGGGAGTAGACACAAGGCTAATCCAGTTGAAAAGGAAAAGAGCAAAATGATCGATATGTAGTCGGGCGGGCCACTTTGCGGCAAGCTGTCCGACAAGAAGATGCTGGTTTTGCAGGAGGCCAGGACTCCTGAAGAGAAGCTGTATCCTTAGAAACGGCCTCGGGAGACTGGGAGAGGTCCGGCCGGGGTCGCACAGGTGCAAGGGGCGCAGGACTCCACCTCATGAGAAAAATGAAGGTGATTTATTACTACCGGCGCCTATGGCTGGGTTAACCCAAGGGTGGGGACCCAGGAAGAGGAAATCTCAAGTGTTCTCTTGGCTAACGCAAGAGAAAGAACTATCCTGTAGAGCGGAGATAGGGGGTAGGGCGATGAGAGCTCTGGTGGACACAGGAGCATCTGTGTCATTGATGAGAGAGGAAAACATACAGGCAGGTGAAACGGAAGAGAAGGTTACAGGGAAGCGGACATAGAGGTCACGCAAAGCAGATGGAGCCCCCCTGAAGATAAAAGGGATGGTGAGGCACCCGGAAAGTAAGAAGCACCTAAAAAATTTTACGTAACCCCCGACCTGTGTACGGAGGCAATCTTGGGAGAAGCTACCCCCTAGGACGGCGGTGTCGGGAAAGGGTAGGTTAATGTCAGGAAAAAGGGTAGGGAGAGGACCTCTGCAGTTGGTTCTCTGTAGAAGGAAAGGGCCTAGAAGAGAGCGAGGTAAACCTGTGCGAAACGGTGGTGGAGGCAGCCGAATTGGTGCCCATTATGATGGTGAACCAGGTCCAAAAGACTATAAAGGTTAGGGAGAGGGAGGAGATAGGGAGAGCGCTTCCCCTACGGACTCTGAATCGGGTGAGATTCGAGGAGGAACGAAGAAACTTGTAGAGCAAACAGAAGGAATCGTAGACGAAGATATATTAGCACCGGATCAATTTAGAACCAGAGTGGGGGGTCTGTTGAGGGACAATCGAGATGTGGTAGCCCAGTCAGACAAGGAACTAGGCCAGACCCACACAGTCAAAATGAAAATCGACACCGGAGATCACCCCCTGTGAAATTAAAACCCTACCGGACACCTATACACAAAAAGACCCCTTGTAGAAGAGGCAGTAGAAGAGATGTTGGAAGATGGGATGATCGAAAGATCGATCTCCCCTTGGAGCTTCCCAATAGTAATAGTGGGTAAGAAAGAAGGCGTGCACCGTTTCTGTGTAGATTTTAGAAAACTAAATTCTATATCGAAGCCGCTGGCGGTGCCATTGCCACTGATAGATGGTATATTGGCATTATTAGGGAAGGCAAAGTACTTCTCTACGTTGGACTTGAGGTCCGGGTATTGGCAGGTAGCCCTTGATGAGGCTGACAAGGAGAAGGCCGCATTTGCGTGTCACCTGGGACTGTTTCAGTTCAGGGTGATGCCATTCGGTTTAGCTAATGCCCCGGGAGTCTTCCAACAGCTAATGTCAGTAGTGTTAGGAGGATACGAGAGCTTTGCCATGGCGTATTTGGACGATATCTTAAAATTTTCGGAAACAGTGGAACAACACTTTTTCCATTTAAGACAAGTGTTAAGAAGGTTAAGAAAACACGGCTTAAAATTAAAATTGTCAAAGTGTCAGTTTCTGAAGGAAGAGAATAGGCATTTAGGCTTTGTCGTAAACGGAGACGGTATTAAACCCGACATGGATAATGTAAAGGTCATAAGGGAAATGCCAGAGCCTAAGACAGTGAGACAGGTAAGAGGTTTTATAGGAGCTATAGGTTACTACCGACGCTTCATCCAGGCGTTTTCAAGAATTGCCATACCACTAGTAGCCCTGACGAAGAAATACGCTAGGTTCAAGTGGACAGGGGACTGTCAACGGGCATTTGATACGCTAAAGGAACAGTTGACAGCCGTCCCACTGCTGACGTACCCAGACCTCAGCAAGCCCATGGTATTATACACGGATGCCAGTGAGCAGTGTGTAGAGGCAGTGTCCCGATAAAGAAGGACCAGTGCCAGGCATACCAGAGGAAGTACCGATATACTTCCTCTCCCATAAGCTCTCAGAGACACAACAGAGATGGCCAGTAATAGAAAGAGAAACATATGCCATCATGTATGCTCTCCAAAACCTGGACTACAATTTGAATGGTGCGGTCTTTACTATAAAGATAGACCACAAACCTCTGCAGTACCTATTGCAGGCAGAGTGGACAAATAATAAGATAATTCAACAGTGGGCACTTAAGTTAAGTGGCTACCACTGTAAGATAGAGTATTTGGCAGGGAAGGAAAACACGTGCGCAGATTTACTCTCAAGAATACCGAACCAACTGGAAGAAAGATCTGTAAAAGTAGAGCAGGGAGTAGATGATAAAGCCTATAGAATAGGAGTAATTAACTCTAATAAGCTAAAAGACCGCCCTATGTTAGAATCGGACGAAGAAGGGGACGCACAGATAATAACCGATACCTACTGGACAGAAGGAATTGAGAAGGAGCAGGCAGACTGTGAAATAGCTGCCCTGAGAGAAAGGGTGAAGGCAGGAGAGACCACCAAGTATGCCATAATAGAGGAAAGGCTGTATTATCTCTCAGGAAGGGATGAAGAAGTCAAGCCCAAGTTGAATGTTCCCAAAAGTTTAAGACCAGAGATATTGGAACAGTGCCACGAGAGGTTGGGTCACATGGGGATTGATAGGACATGTGATCTTATAGGAAGAAAGTAAGAAATGTTCGAGCTGTGTAGTGTGCCAGTCGCAGAGCAGAAGGCAGGAAATGGCACCTTTGGAGGAACGGACCAAACTTCCCCCTGGAGAAGGTGAGGATGTCACCATATGGGGAACTATATAGTTCGATTGACTGTTGTGGTGTGCCAGTCGAACAGGCCGGGTTGAGCAGAAGGCCCTAGGAAATGGTACCAGATAATGGTACTTTAATGAGAGAAGTTCTGAACGGTTTGAATATAGTGCCGTAAAACATCTCCATATCACCCCAAGGAAATGAAAGTGGAAAGGTTTCATGGAACCTGGGAGATGCATCAGGACCATATGAGAACACTGGAAATTGGGAAACTTCACGGCCGTGAGGTTTACGAAAACAAACTATATTTTTTCCTTAGTGAGTTTTGTCGATTGATCATCAAACAACAAATTTTGTACAGGCCTGAGGGCCCAGGAATAGAAATGAGAGAGTTGCTGAAAGAAAGGTAGTAGGTTGGAGACCCTGTCTACTATAAAATCCACCAGAGGAAGGAAAACAAGAGATGGGAACCGTGGATAGTGGCAGACGGGTCCAGTGATAATCAAGTGAAATGGAAGACGGAAAATGAGAAGAGGCCGAAGAAAGGACAAGGAATGAACCAGAAGAAATGGAGGTCGAAGAAGATGGGAGACAGGGTCGACTTGGCCAGATAGACGAAGCAATCCGAATGACGGATTTGGAACCCTCAGCGGGGATTAGCGATGTTCAGTCGTCAACTGAATCGGTGCAGAAAAAACCCTGTGAGGTCGCCATCGCACCCCCATGTCCGAAGAAAAGGAAGAAAAAGGCGAGGAGATCCAATCAAGCAGTCGATGGCTCTAAAAAGAGGCACCCTGAACAGGACGAGGGGCCCAGCGAGTGGGAGGAGGAGGATCAAATACACCTTTCCCAGCTCAACGAAAGGATAAGGAACAGGAGAGATTTAGACATAGAGTCGAGATGTATTAAAGACATCCAAGGCGAGGACTCTAAACAGAAGGAAGAATCAGGGGATAAAGAAGAGGACAAAAAACCTCCTGGACGGGAGTTAAACACAGAGGGAAGGTTAGAGGTTGAGCAGGGACCACCTCGGAAGATGAGATCAAGAAGGGTGAAGAACCCCAAATCTCAGTAGAACAAGAAGGCTGTGCAGAATAGGAGCATTCAGTGTCGACAGATAACGACACTGGCTCATCCAAAAACCTGCTGGCTGACTGCGGTGGATGTGGATGGAGGGGATGGAGTCGCGGGCTGCACCTCACAAGGGACGGAAGAAGATTATTGGCATTGTTGATTGGCCATCAGTGGTGTCATGAAGTACGACCTTTTGAGTGAGCGCCACGCACACCTGTCCGGGCCATTCTGTCTGCTAGAGGTTAGTTAGAGGATGGAAAAGCTGAACTTAGTAAGAAATTATGAAATAATTGAGTGATGAGTCGAGCGAGACTGAATGGTTGTGAAGAATAACAACAAGAGAATTTTGTTACCTTTCAGGAATGATCAAGATGAAAGGGACGATGATGGTGGTAGCCACGCTGATGGTGACGATGGCGGAAGCTGGGAAGCGCAGCCGAAACACCATTTTTAAAAAAAACGAGCGAAGTAATAATAACCAGGTCTGAATGGTTGATCACATTCGTGATAGATTTGAACCCATATGAGTCGCTACTAAATAATTTAGGAAACGAGCTAACGCAACTGGATGCAGCCCGGTTGAAAGTAGGACAAGATTATCCCAAGGAAAAAGGGTATCTTAGTTTATTGCACTCCCTAGAATCAGAGGCCACTATGATAGAGGATCAATGGAGGGACATGCAAAACTACCTGAAGGGAATAGAGTTACTGCAGACGCGGGAAAGGAGATCAGTAGTTCCGATTGTGGGAAAAGCGTCGAGTGTCCTGTTTGGAACATTGACTGAAGATGACGTTAAATTCATAAGGAGGAAACTGGGAGAAGTGGAGGTAAACCAGAGGACGCTTGCTCAGGTGGCAAGGGAGAGTGTGACAATATTAAATGTGACAAGGTTAGAAGTGGCCAAAAATAGAGCCAGAATCAATTGGTTAATAGACAACCTGGCAAGGTTGAGACAAGAGGTAATTAATAATACAGAAACTGTAATGATCGAATTACAGGAAATGAGCGGATTCATGCAAAAATATTTCCAACTAATGACAATTACGAATAAGGTACGACAAACTAGTCAGTCGTTGACGACCTTGCTGGAACATGTGAGAGCGCAATTAGACATGCTGTCATTAGGACACCTCTCCCCAAGCATAGTAAACCCGGGTCACCTAAGGGAAGCGCTACTCGGAATACAGGCCGAGTTACCCCACCATTTAAGGCTGCCAGTGGACCCCACAAAAGAATTGTGGAAGTATTATAATGCACTAGGATGTGTGACCTTGTTAGAAAATAGGCGACTATTGGTTGTGATATCTGTTCCATTATTAGATAGCGAGAGTATATTCGAGATATACCAGGTTATAAACCTACCCATTCCCTACCCCAGAAGAGATCAAGTTTTGGGAATGATAGCAAGGTACAAGGTGGAAGCAGACTACATAGCTTTAAATTCAGGGAGAAAGAAATACATGTTGCTATCAGCTGGATAAGCTGGAAGGTGTAGAGATGATGCTCTAGGGACTTGTACCTCGTTAAGCCCTATCTATAAAACCGGTAATCGCAGAATGTGCATACTAGAATTGTTTGAAGGGAAGAGGGAAGGAATCAAAAGAACCTGCCAAGTGGAGGTATTAACAAACACGGCATTACAACAAGCTATCAGTGTTTCAGACGGGGTGTGGGCAGTAGCTACACAGAAACCTATCAGCTTGTCTAAGGTATGTGGGGGAGAGTGCACAAGGACATTAAGAATAAGGCCACCATTATCCCTGTTAAAGTTACCCATGGGATGTTCGGCGGTTGGAATATCCATTTCCTTACCCCCCTATTACCAGGAAGAAGAAAGATATGAAGAGAAAGATTCAATCATAGAGATGATTGGTAGAGGCTTAGTCAATTGTACAGAAATGTGGGAGCCGATAGTGAAGGGATTCTCTAATGTTACCTTAAATAAAATGCCAGTATTAATGAAGCCGATAGAAAAGATCGATATGGATCAATTGAGAGACAAGTTAAGTGCGTTGGGAAACGAAGGCGTGGCTTGGGAAGACGATGAGCAGATCGCGATAAGTTGGTCAATAGTGATGGGTACATTCCTAGTTATAGCCATTGGGGGTGTATTAATATGGAAGGTTAAGAGTAAGAGGAGATTAGCGAACGACAATCTAATGAGCATGCAGCAACTCGAGAGGGAGATGCCGAGCAGTGTTCCTTACTCAGACAGGACTGGCGAAGAAATTGCTGAAAGACCAATGGAGGAGGCTGGCACTAGACCACCACGTGCGGCGGAAAATCCTCCCGCAGCGGAGAGGAAAATATTGACCAAGAAGAACAAACCGTGGTAACCACATCTGCACCCACAGACACACGCACATATTACTTTTGCATGTAGAACAAAAAAAAAGATGTAAAGAACATTACATTTGCATGTAGAACAGAAGAAGATGAAAAGAACATTACTTTTGCATGTAGAACAAAAGAAGATGAAAAAACATTACCCTTGCATGTAGAACAGAAGAAGATGAAAAAGAACTTTACATTTGCATGTAGAACAAAAAGAAGTTAAAAGAGAACATTACACTGCATGTAAGAAAGTAGTATAGAATTGCATGAGACAAATGCATGGTGCATGTTAAATGATGTAATTGGGTTAAGGTGTCATTTACGGGTAAATGACAAATCGGTTAGGGGAGGATTGTGGCACCATGCATATCCTGACGATTTGAAAGAAATATTCATAGATATATGATTTGTTTTTTACGGTTTATCAGCCATTTGGTAATTATTTAAAGCCGAAAAATATTTTGGGTTTTGAGAATAATTCCTTCTTTACATTTAAGCGATCTGGGAGAAAGAAAGAGAAAACGAAGAAGAAAGATAGAAAACATAATACGAAATCAGGTCATAAGCGAGCACACACGGGCACGGTTGACAGATACCAGATGTTTAAAAATAACAGGTCAAGCACCTAACCTACTTCCGTGTCCACGAAAAATAGAAGTTGTTATCAAATGGTTGAAGAAACAAAGTTTAGGGACAATGAAAAATATTGATAGGTAGCAGGTGGAAAGTGTGTCATTGGAGTGATAGTAGAGGTCTAAGTGGGTGGGGAAGTGTATCTAAGGATATGAAGACAAACCATTAATACGAAAACACAGACAATTTCCAGAATTGGAAAAACCACACAAGATGATGTTCGCTGAAAATGCTTTTTTGAGATAATGAAAATTTTTATTATCGGGCCTTTGGCCGGGAAAAAAAAAACCTGAAATATTTTTATTCGTTCACGGAAACGCCAACAGGTCTGAGAAATCCCTTTCCTAGGTCATATCCAATTAGCGATAAACTGCTTGACAAATACCACGTGATAAAAAGCCGAGAGCGTCATCTCGGTCGTTCATGATAAGGGCGATTTAAAGTAATATTTTGTTTTTTTTTAGCAAGGTGTTTCTTTCCCCAAAACAAAGCCACGGATTGTCTGCACCCGACTAAAGACGCCATTGGCTAAATAAGATCACATGACACACGAAGGAGGAGGAAAGATACCCGACCATGACCTCATTGGCCGAAAACGGTCACATGACACACGAAGGAGGAGGAAAGATACCCGACCAGGACCTCATTGGCCGAGAGCGGTCACGTGACGCACGAGGAGAATCGGTCGACGCCCTTGTCAGAAGTGTTAGTGTGAGGGGTCGATACGAAGAAGCGGGGAAGTTGGTACACGCCCCTCAGAAGCATGGTGAGAAAGTGGGAGTGAGGAAAGAGTTACCAAAAATGGAAAAGAGTGGAAAATCCCTAACCAGAAATAAGAAGGGTGGATATGTATTTAGAATTATCGAAGAATCCCCGACGCCAGACAGACCCACCCCGGTTTTGACGGCGTCAATAAAAGCGAAACCCCAACCGACAGAAATGAGATCAGCCGTGGACGACAAGCAGAGATGAGCGCCCAGTGTTGAAACCGCGTCAAGATAGCTGACCAAGATTCACGCTCACCTCTGGACTCTTCTTCAACCAAGAACAAGTAGTTTGAAGAGCGACTTAGAATCAGACCACAGAAATAAGTTTTTTTTCGACTTTCGTCCAAAGACACACCGAAACACAAATTTCTTAGAGAGCAGACAACTTGAAGCCTTAAAGTTTCCTAGTAAAAGCGTCGTGCCACAATCCACAGAACGGGTCGGGAAGTAGACATAGTCCTATGTACCGAGCAAATAGACATAAAAAGTTTGTTACCTTTTTCTTTGATACGTTGGACCTTGTGAGTTTTTATTTTATTTTCTTTTATACATAATTGTGTGTTATCACCCCGTTGGACTCAACTTGTATTACGGCCTCAACCCCTGTTGATCTCGTCTGTCTAAGATCAATTCACAACGTGGGTAGGCAGACTGGGGATCAGTGCAGTTACCCTGGTAACCAGGCGTTGGAAGCGGGTTGGGAACGGCGAGGCTGGTATCAATCTAACCAAAGGGTTAGAACGTCACATTTGGAGCAGCGAGGAGCGAACAGCTGACGCCGCGTCGAAGACGTCACAACTGGTGCTGCCTTGACCAAAGGATCAGAGCCTGGGGCAGCCACGTCACGTCACAACTGGTGCTGTCCGTGACCAGGATATCAGAGCCTGGGGAGCACGTGACGTCACAATTGGCGCCGCGACCGGGATCGAACGACACAGTCGACGCTGCGACCGGGGGACGACGTCACATTGACACCGTCGACTAAAATATCTCCCCAGAAGAATAATAGACTGGCCAAGTTTTTTTGTTATGGTAGAACGCACATATCACTTTTGATTGTTCTGGATTGTATACATCAATGATAAATTACGTGATAACACAGTATAATATCTGGGGTGTGTAGACTTTTGCAAAGACATTTGTCTAGGTTATATGATTTAAGTATCAGTGTGAAATTTTTAAAATG